>JBAMJR010000302.1:82500-137500 GCA_038501785.1 Myoxocephalus aenaeus | reverse complement strand
GCCTCTTGCCTGTGTGTGTGTGTGTGTGTGTGTGTGTGTGTGTGTGTGTGTGTGTGTGTGTGTGTGTGTGTGTGTGTGTGTGTGTGTGTGTGTGTGTGTGTGTGCCATGGGACTATGGGCCCGTCTGTGCATGATTGAGCAACATTGTAACAGCTGCCAATGTGTCAATCAGCTCCTTATTACTCACCTTCACTCTGATTATGTTGTGTGTCAGTCACACACACACACACACACACACACACACACACACTGGGAAAAGACCACGCGACAGCAGACAGCCTCATGCTGCCTGTCAGCTGGTGTTTAATGGCAGCATTAGTCGGGATGATCCAAGGGGCCGATAACTGACATCATGTGATCCGGCCCACGTGCGCATGGTCTGTCATGGTTATTACATGTCTGTGTGACACACAATAGCATGTAATATTAACACATCAAAAGCAGCGCCGATATCGAGCATGATGGATGCGGTGATCCATCCTCTGGTGCTTTCAATGTGGGATGCAACTTCCATTATTATATTATTATTGTTGATAAGGATGATTTAGCATAGCGCTGACCCACAAAGCCTTTACAGCATATTGTTTTGTTGAAAGTGCAATCAGCATATATAGTATCTTAACGTCTAAAGCAGTGCAGATCGTTGCATTTTAGAGATGCAATGTGCAGGATTCAGAGCATTAATAAAGATTAGATGAGATATTTCTTTATTAGTCCCACAGTGGGGAAATTTGCAGGATTATAGCAGCAAACAGGGTAAAGTGCACACAAGAGACATAGTTAAACCAAGTAATATAAATAATAAACGGTAAACAACTGTTATAAAACAGTAAAAATCTATAATACTGAATTATATATATATATACTACTGGGAGCTCAGCTGGTTGTGCAGCCTGACAGCAGCAGGAAGGAAGGACTTGTGGTTCCTCTCCCTCAGACACCGAGGTGAATCAGCCGGTGGCTGAAGGAGCTGTGCAGAGCTGCCAGAGCGCCCTGCATGGGGTGGGAGGCGTGGTTCATCAGGGACGATAGCTTAGCATCATCCTCCTGTCTCCCATCACCTCCACCAGGTGATAGCTTAGCATCATCCTCCTGTCCCCCACCACCTCCACCAGGTGATAGGTTAGCATCATCCTCCTGTCCCCCACCACCTCCACCAGGTGATAGGTTAGCATCATCCTCCTGTCTCCCACCACCTCCACCAGGTGATAGCTTAGCATCATCCTCCTGTCTCCCACCACCTCCACCAGGTGATAGCTTAGCATCATCCTCCTGTCCCCCACCACCTCCACCAGGTGATAGGTTAGCATCATCCTCCTGTCTCCCACCACCTCCACCAGGTGATAGCTTAGCATCATCCTCCTGTCTCCCACCACCTCCACCAGGTGATAGCTTACCATCATCCTCCTGTCTCCCACCACCTCCACCAGGTGATAGGTTAGCATCCATCCTCCTGTCTCCCACCACCTCCACCAGGTGATAGCTTAGCATCATCCTCCTGTCCCCCACCACCTCCACCAGGTGATAGCTTAGCATCATCCTCCTGTCTCCCACCACCTCCACCAGGTGATAGGTTAGCATCCATCCTCCTGTCTCCCACCACCTCCACCAGGTGATAGCTTAGCATCATCCTCCTGTCTCCCACCACCTCCACCAGGTGATAGCTTAGCATCATCCTCCTGTCCCCCACCACCTCCACAGTATCCAGAGGACGCCCCAGCACGCTGCTGGCCTTCTTTACCAGCTTGTTCAGTCTCTTCCTGTCAGCTGCCGTGATGCTGCTACTCCAGAAGACCACTCCATAGAAAATGGCTGATGCCACCACAGAGTCAAAGAAGGTCTTCAGGAGCTCCCTGCACTCCAAAAGAACTCAGTCTCTTCAGCAGAAAGAGTCACTGTGACCCTTTTCATAAAGTGCATGTGTAATAAAGCAGCAAACGACTAATATATATGTGAAGACACAGTGGATTTACAGCTCCCTGAGCAGAGAACAAATCGCCATGCGTGCCTTTTAGTGCATGTTAGCGTGCAACGCTGGTTAGCTCGTGGCATCGTAGTGCCCACGCTACGGTAAGCGCTGTTTGCTCTATTTGCGCTGTTAGCCGCTAGCTGCCGGCTCAGCTGTCGCCATGTTGAGCAACAGCAAAATTGCCGTTGAAAAGCAATTGAAATTCTCCCAATCTCATATAAAATGCGGATAAGGGAAAATCCAAAGACTTTACAGTGAACTATTATAAACCGTCTCAAGTCAGTCAGGGTCCGTGTCAGTCAAGGCTAGCGGCTTGAGGCTACATTAGCGGCAACACACACACACACACACACAAACACACACCTGTTAGCTAAACCGTTGTGCTATGAGGTGCATTGTGGGTAAGATAGCTGCCATATTTTAGAAAAGGAAGAAGAATATTTGGGATGAGAAAAAAGAAGCTTTACAAAGTTATAGGGGTGTGCGTTGAGTGTAATTTAACTTCCGGTATTCACAAAATAGATTAAAGCATTAAATCATGTGTGAAAATGTATCGGCCAGTATCGTGAATAGTTTTTTTCTTTGCTCCTTTTACAGTTGTGCTTACAAAAAGAGACACTTACCTATTCTCACTCTCACTCTTCAGAGTGGAGCACGGAGGTGGAGGAGAGGACGAAGCCGATGGAGGAGAGGAATGATGCATAAAAAAAGAGTAAAAATAGTCATTAAAAGTGTGCGTACGACGTAGCCGGAGGCCAGTTTAATGAAAATATAGTAATTTGATTAAAGATAATACCGCAAAATGAGAGCCGCAGCTTTCATTTTAATACAGACAGCGAATCAATCACGCAAGCGTAAACCCCGTCGGCTCGGGGGGGAAGAGCACGGGCGCCACACGGAATGCGTCTCGTAAGCTTTCCCTCATTTCCTCATTTCCCCAGCACACCTCCACACTGCAAACATGCTTACAAATAAGGTTTTAATGTTCATCATGCTCCGCAGATGAGCTCCGGCAGCGGCTGCTCGCCGGCTAATTGCTGCCGGGCGCCAGCTGCTGAAAAGAGCGGGAAACGGAAAAGGGCAGCTCGTGGACTCTCCTCACAGAGGACTCTATTTAATTATGAAGCATTTTCCATTATAATCCAACAGGTGCCTGTACGGGCCTCGCCAACTCCTGAGAGCGTGTCTACATTAAAATGTGCGTGTGCCACGGGACACGATTACATACGTGTACGTATACGAGCTGCATGATTACGGCTGAGTGAGGACTCCGTAACCGGGCCACTCTGACGATGTCATGACCTTTAATATCAACACGGCAGCCCTCGCCGTGACCTCACAGATGGATTGTGGGACTTTAATCAACAAGCAGAGGGTTTTACAAATGCTCTGGAGAATAATGTGAGATAAGCCCCGTCTCTCCATCACGTCCCTCTTGTGACACCGAGCGCTGCCAAACAGGCTAATAGCTCACAGGGATGTGTGCCGAGTGTGTGCTTGTCCGGCGTGTGTGTGTGTGTGTGTGTGTGTGTGTGTGTGTGTGTGTGTGTGTGTGTGTGTGTGTGTGTGTGTGTGTGTGTGTGTGTGTTTTCTGCCTCACCTGGAGACGTATTTCCATTGAATGGCACAGTGCAGCGCGTGGATGGGGTCCATCACGGGGGTGTGATATAAATAGGCCTGACGGCGGCACTCAATGAGTAAACAACCCTTTCTTTTCAGCTCATGAATTTGTTTATGCATCCTCTTCATAAAACGTATGGAAAATTGCTTTTGGTCGCGGCCATTAAAACCGGACGTTTTATAAATAACCGTCACAAAGTAAATTCATATCGCATGCCGGCAGGTTATCAAACTCACAGAACTCTGAGATTGAAATCTACATGAACTAATGCCATAACATGTGAGGTGTAATACAAGATTTAAATGGTGTTTTTCATGTAATATAGAATGCATATGCATAGTATGCATATAATATAAGAGCAAAAGCATCCATTCTGCAGTCTCTTTAGGGATAGTTATTCAATTGTATACAACCTGCAATGCAATAACGCCGTGTTTTACCCTTTTTTAATTTACTAAGACTTTATTATTAGGATTATTAAGCATAATCAGCAGCTCTGTCCTCTACGGGAGGATCTCAACAGGACATCGTTGCTTTAAACTGTCCGTAAGTTGCAGAAAAATGCTGATAAAAAAGCGAGAGTCCGAAACAATTTGTGTGTGTGTGTGTGTGTGTGTGTGTGTGCCTCTCTCCATTCAGTTCAGTTTATCTCTATTTGATTAGTCCAACATCACAAACCAGAGGCCTTTACAGTATGCTTCTATACTTCCTGTTCCCGATGTGTTTTAAAGGGACAGTGCGTGAACATTTAGGGAGATGCATTCTCAGAAATGGGATAAAATATCCACGGCTATGTCTTCGTCAAGGTATAATCACTTGAAGAGTAAAATAAAAGACTTTTAAAACCAAGAAGCCAGTTATTTTAAACCAAACTGCCATCTTTTTCTAAAACTATGTGAGTTGTTTCCTGTGAAGACGAAAGATTATTTTGAAAAGACTAAACTTTGAAACAGACTAATTTCTTATGTATCATAACTGCTACTGTGTAACAAACACATGATGGCGAGCAGTTACAGCGTTACGCTAAAAACACGATGCACTCTATGTGAGAATGAATGTACAAAAAAAAAGAAAAGTGAGCCAGATGGCAAATTAAGCAGCAAATGTTCTCATTTCTCAAACTGGGGAAATAAATGACGAGTGCTCTTATGGATGAGTGGCAGCGATGATGCTTATGAATGACTTCAGTGCACAAACGATGAGTGAAGACTCTGAGCCGTCGTTAATCATGTGATTGGTCTCGCTGGTGACGCTTCCTCTCTCCTCATCACGGCTGGGTTGTTTGTGTGGCGGTGAAACGGGTGAGCTCAGCTTTCGGGTCCATTTTTATTTTATTTTTGACTTTTCTGTAAACTTTTCTCATTCCGCCGATGTTCTTTTCCCCCTCTCTGGGTTTCTCGTGGACGAATGAAGGTGCAGAAGTATGAGGCCATCTAGACATCGGCCCACATTGCTAGATATCTATCCTGCAGGCAGGATGTGTGACTCAGCCCCCCGACTGATAACTCAAATCGAAAACCCAACATGGCCAAATCCCTATTGACAAACTGTCACCTCTAAAATAAATGCGGAGAAGACAGCCGTGTGCCATCATGTGCAGGCGAACCCTCCATCATCCACAGTCATCCACGTCTTATAAAAGCTGGTCCAAACACTATTTCATACAGAATTCTGATTGGATGTTGAGTATATAATTTATAGAAACATGCATAATGATATATCAGAACAAGACTCCATGCTGATTCCCCTTGCAGACCCACTTTGCTTCAGTCCGTCTTTTGGTGCCAAAAAAAGAATCAACACAACGCACATTAAATTAAATTGATACCCTCTGGGACATTTTACTTACAGAACTGTATTTATCCAACAAGTGAGGGGGATTTCCAGCTCTGACGGCTATCGGGTTTTTGACTCGTAAAGATCGACAGATCATTGGTTTTATGCTCCAACGATTGAACCTCACGATCATAAAGCGACTTACAATAAGTGCATTCAACCATGAGTACAAACTCAGAACAACAAGCATCAAAAAAGTACAATTTCTTCAATAAAGCAAAACTACAAAGTACTTTCAGTAAGTGCCTTTTAAGTGCTACTAGAGTGCTACTACGGTGCTACTTTCTTTATTCAAGGTGTAGTCGATAAAGATGTGTTTTTAGTTTCCAGCGGAAGATGTAGAGACTTCCTGCTGTCCTGATGTCAATGGGGAGCTCATTCCACCATTGAGGAGCCAGGACACAAACAGTCGTGACTTTGTTGAGTGTTTAGCTCGCAGTGACGGAGCTACAAGCCGATTGGCAGAAGCCGAGCGGAATGAACGAGCTGGGGTGTGAGGTGTTACCATGTCCTGGATGTAGACTGGACCCGATCTGTTCGTAGCACGGTACGCAAGTACCAATGTTTTGAAGCGGATGCGGGCGACCACCGGTAACCAGTGAAGGTCAACGGAGGAGCGGAGTAGTGTGAATTTGGAGGGAGTTACAGTAGTCAAGGCGAGAGATGATCAGAGCCTGGACCAGAACCTGTGCTGCCTTCTGAGTGAGAAGGGGACGTATTCTCCTGATGTTGAGCAGCATGGACCTACAGGATGTTGTGTAGCATGGACCTACAGGATGTTGAGCAGCATGGACCTACAGGATGTTGTGTAGCATGGACCTACAGGATGTTGAGCAGCATGGACCTACAGGATGTTGTGTAGCATGGACCTACAGGACGTTGTGTAGCATGGACCTACAGGATGTTGAGCAGCATGGACCTACAGGATGTTGAGCAGCATGGACCTACAGGATGTTGAGCAGCATGGACCTACAGGATGTTGAGCAGCATGGACCTACAGGATGTTGTGTAGCATGGACCTACACGATGTTGTGTAGCATGGACCTACAGGATGTTGTGTAGCATGGACCTACACGATGTTGTGTAGCATGGACCTACAGGATGTTGTGTAGCATGGACCTACAGGACGTTGTGTAGCATGGACCTACACGATGTTGTGTAGCATGGACCTACAGGATGTTGTGTAGCATGGACCTACACGATGTTGTGTAGCATGGACCTACACGATGTTGTGTAGCATGGACCTACAGGATGTTGTGTAGCATGGACCTACAGGATGTTGAGCAGCATGGACCTACAGGATGTTGAGCAGCATGGACCTACAGGATGTTGTGTAGCATGGACCTACAGGATGTTGTGTAGCATGGACCTACAGGATGTTGAGCAGCATGGACCTACAGGATGTTGTGTAGCATGGACCTACAGGATGTTGTGCAGCATGGACCTACAGGATGTTGTGTAGCATGGACCTACAGGATGTTGAGCAGCATGGACCTACAGGATGTTGTGTAGCATGGACCTACAGGATGTTGTCCAGCATGGACCTACAGGACGTTGTGTAGCATGGACCTACAGGAGCGTGTTGTTGCGGTAATGTTGGCAGTCAGGGAGAGTTGACTGTCGAGTGTCACACAGAGGTTCCTGACAGTCGGGGTCGAGGCCAACTCTGAATTGTTGAAGGTAATAGTGAGGTCATGGGTGGGAGAGCCTTTTCCTGGAAGGGTTCATTTCCAGGTGGTGTGCGGACATCCACTGAGAGATGTCTGTCAGACAGGCAGAGATTTACCGTAAACGTCGGGTTACGAGCCGCTACTACCTTCGGTCAGTGTCCCCGTTAGCTCCCCGCTGTAGCCAGCTGGGGCTCCTGCTAGCGCTCCGTTACTTCCCCGCTAACTTCCGCTAGCTCGCCGCTAACTTCCGCTAGCTCCCCCAAAACAGTTTTTTTATATCCTAGTGCTTGATTTTCATCGCCACTGGAGGTAAACACAATGTTGATTGAGCCTATTGGCACACTGATGAAAGGTATTGCAATATGTATATGTTTGCAGTATGATGGACTTTACTTCTTTCTTCATTGTATATACACAGAAAATGGACAAAATTCAGAAAGATTGTATGTTAGTGTGTATAAAGACTCCAGGCGAGTAAGTAAGTCGGTGCTCAATTAATCTAATTTCCCTCAAATAGAAAGTCTAAAACAACCAGGACTGAAGACGAAGGTTTAGAGATTGAGACATAAACTCATGTTTACAATGTTTACTGAGGGAATACATCAAGAGAGAAGTAGAGTCATTTATATAGACTTCTATACAACCAGAGGAGTCACCCCCTGGTGGTCAGGAGAGAGAATGCAGCTTTAACACAGCAAAGAATGTTCCGAAAACAGCAAAATAAGAAGTAAAGAGATGCCATTTTTTTTAAATTATTCTTGCATATTAATACTGTGTCTATTTTCAGAACCATTAAGTCAAAGACTGAGCATCAGGCTTCAGTGTTTCTCTTCACACTTTACAGTTTCTCCTCACAAACCTGGAGCCGGAGGGACACGCAGACCCGTGTGCAGCCACGAAAAAGACAGACTCGCCTAATAAACGAAAATAGATGGAAAACAGATGAAAGACGCAGATACATTGCATCCTCGAAGGGAATGATGATTCAGACCGATTTGTATGAAAGGAAGAAGAAAAGTGTATAATTACAGAGTGGAGGATGAAATCAAAAAGACTCTCACCACTCATTAGTGTCAGCGAGGCACGGGTTTCTGTGCCCTCTGCTCCGCCTGCAGGACCCGGTCCAGTCCGCACCCTGAGCCGGTCTGGTGTGCTGCCCCCGGGACACCATGTAACATCTGCTGCCTCCAGCTGTTGCAGTCACACTAACACACACACACACCTTTTCTTTTTTCTTTTTTAAACCACATGGACGGAGGCTTGGGGTCAAAAGGTCAGAATACAACATTAAATATGCAGCAAAGAAAACTGTTCACACCCTCAGATGAAGTCTGCTCTAATTGGCTGCTATTTATAGTCCATAATCACTCCGTCAACATGCTAACGCTAACGCTAATGCTGAGTGGGGTGAGATGTTTACCATGACCGCCATCTTAGACTATATTAAATGTTGATCTAAAGTACGGTATCGTAAAAAACGTAGTGGTATCAGCACTCTTATTCAAGAATTTATAATAAGACATGAATAAAATATGCAAGTCAATGGAGTGAATGTTTAATGGCGACACGGGAATAATAATAAAAAAGAGTCGGCAGTGAGAGAAATCACAGAGCAGAGCAGTCCTTGTTCTGCCTGATCTCCTCCTCTGTGACGCCTCCTCCCTCGGGGTATTGTGACATCCAGAGGACACGTCCAAGCAACTCTTATCAGCACACACACACACACACACACACACACACACACACACACACACACACACACACACCGTGCCTACGTTTACCGTGACTTTAACCGCTACGGACGATTTATTTGATGTCTCGGTGCCGGACCGCTTACGGTCTACGGAATCGAGCCCTCGGTCCCTTTCTCAGACCTTGATATGCGAGGTCCTCGCGGTCCTCACGCTCCGTGCATACGAGCATGTGTGTGTGTGTGTGTGTGCGTCCCGCATCGTCGGAGCCGCTCTCGGTCTCCAAAGACCTCCAGTGAGCCGGGCGTTCATGTTCATGCTTCATTTAGAAGGAGGACTATTTCCGTCCTGCACATGATGCGGATGACGCCCTTCAGTGGCGTTTACGAGCGGACGCGCCTCATGTGTGGCCGTCACGCGTTCTGTGCCGTGACACTTACAGAACACGGCAGTATGGGGACTGTATGTGGCTGAAGTGCAGAGCAGCGTCAGGCCGGTTTCAGGACGACTCGCCGTCACTTTTATAACAAAAACGCTGAGTTAGATGAAGGAAAAACACGGAATACCGTGGCCTTCAAACAACGAAAGTATGAAAATAAAAACACGTCACAAGCATCAGGAACAAAACCCCGGTCACCTGGTGGAAAGTCCTGTGTTTCTTTGACCCTCTTGATTATTTAGGTTTTTACCGTACTTTTCGGGTTATAAGCCGCTACTACCTTCGGTCAGTGTCCCCGTTAGCTCCCCGCTGTAGCCAGCTGGGGCTCCTGCTAGCGCTCCGTCACTTCCCCGCTAACTTCCGCTAGCTCCCTGAAAACCACCGAAGGTAGCGGGACCAGGCTCCACACCCGACTTGGGCAGAGGGGACGCGGGCAGTAGCAGCAGCAGTGGCCGGTAGCAGCAGAAGCGCTAGCTAGCAGCGCTACTAGCAGCGCTATCTAGCAGCGCTACTAGCTTGCTACAGCGGGGACACTGATCAGCCGTAGGAGCGGCTTGTAACCCGAAAAGTACGGTAGTTTGGCCTCATCACACTTGGAGCATGTTTTTCCGGAGCGTCTACTAAAGACACGGATGGGTTTACGTCGTCGTTATGAGCGTCTCTTACGGACTTGTGCGTCGGTATTTGAGGCCGTGAGAAGGAGACGGGCTGTTTTTCACTATCTGGTATTAGCACGAGTTTCAGCGAGGCTTTCAACCACAACATTGTGAAAATGCGGCCCGCCACAGTTTCAGGAGCCGAGCCGTAAAGCTCTCGGTTCGCCGGTCCGTCTGCGCTCCGCCTGTGGTGTTGCGCTCTGGCTGGTGACCGAAAGAGCGAGATTGCGAAACAATCGCGGACAAAATTAGCTTCCTTTTCGGCGGGAGTCTGGGCTCGGCCTTCGAGATGGAGGGAGGAGCTCGAAAGCGGGCCGGCCGAGGTGGGTTCAGGCGTCTGATCCAGATTCCTCCTGGAGGTCTCGACCTTTTAGAGGTTTTCCAGCCAGGTCCAACTGGTAAGAGGCCTCAAGGTAGACCCCGAACACGCTGGAGAGATCACTATCACTCCTTATTATCAGGCTGCTCTGGTAAGTCTCTTGGGTCTCTCCAGTTGATCCAGAATGCTGCAGCTCGTGTACTAACGAGGACACAGAAGGTTTCTTCCCTTTTTTTCCCTGTGAAAGGTTTTCTTCTATTTTTTGGGAGAGTTTTTCCTGATCCGATGAGACACTGAACCCCCAGTTGCTCCCCACTCCTCCTACATTGCTATGGACGTGTACAATGCAGAAACCTAATATCATGTATGTATGACAAACGTAATAAAAAGTTTGAAAGTATGTTTTTTTTTTAAGTTTATTTATCCAACCTGGCACAATGGTAACGAACCCTGCAAGCTCATGTGACATCTTTTTTTTGTTCTTCTCTTTTGTTACCGGTTACCAATCTGCTGCTGCTGCAGTTTTTTCATTTGCATTGATAGCTGCCATATTTCACCCACGCACACTCTACAGCCTGGCATCTTTTCCCACATTTAATCTGAATGTCCCACAAAAATATACTTATTTCTACCCCACCCATACACACACACACACACACACACACACACACACACACACACACACACACACACTAACCCCCCTCGCTGGCCTCATTCCACAGTGGGATGCTGTTGACTCTCTAACGCGGATAACAACACGGGGGCTATTTTTAAGTAACTCGCAGTCGTGTCAGCGGTCTCAGCCAAGAGGAGAACGAGCCGCATCCCATAATGACTTCTGTTATGCCCCTTTTTATCTCTCTCCGTTGGGGTTGTGATTATGTAACACGGACAGAGATGTGATTTATAGTGACGTACACACATATGCAAGGAAGCACACACACACACACACACACACACACACACACACACACACACACACACACACCCTAAACACGTTCTCACACTCTGAGGCTGCTGTCTTGTTTGTTGTGGTACGACGTCCCCTATACGATCTACTATATACTGTACTACTATCTATCTAATGCTATAGACAATTTAACTGTTATTGTAGTGTAAATACTTTTTTTTCCCGTTCCGATTAATGTATAATTAATTTGCCCTCCGTCTCTCATGATAATCTTATCCTCATCTCAATATTTCTTTATTATTGTGAATAACATTGAACCTCGTTGCATCTTCATCGGATGTGTTATGTTGCCGATTGATCGGCCGGTTAATCTGAGATTATAGAGTCAAATTAATAAAGACGGAGCGGGTCTAACGATAAGAGGACGACACTTGTATAGTGTTCTCATATTTTATATTTTTTCTCTTTCCTGTGTAGTGTGTTTTTTTTTCTTATTTTTATTTCTTCCAAAACTGTTGACTCGGAGAGCCGAAAAAAATTCCAATGCGTCTGGACTGTTGGTCTAGGCACAAATGGCCAAATAAAAACCTTGAACCTTGAAGAATAAGGAAGAAACAAACAAGGGAAGTGAAGTGAAACAATGAGGATAAAGTGAGAGGTGCATGATCTCATAAGCAAGCCTCTCTCTAGAAGTCATGGGTCATTCTCCACAGAGGTCACCTCCCCAAGCAGGACACGCCTCCTCACCTCACCAAGCAGGACACGCCCCCTTACCTATCCTCCCCAAGCAGGACACGCCTCCTCACCTCACCAAGCAGGACACACCCTCTTACCTATCCTCCCCAAGCAGGACACGCCTCCTCACCTCACCAAGCAGGACACGCCTCCTCACCTCACCAAGCAGGACACGCCTTCTCACCTCACCTCCCCAAGCAGGACACACCTCCTCACCTCACCTCCCCAAGCAGGACACACCTCCTCACCTCACCTCCCCAAGCAGGACACGCCTACTCACCTATCCTCCCCAAGCAGGACACGCCTTCTCACCTCACCTCCCCAAGCAGGACCCGCCCCCTTACCTATCCTCCCCAAGCAGGACACGCCTCCTCACCTCACCAAGCAGGACACACCCCCTTACCTATCCTCCCCAAGCAGGACACGCCTCCTCACCTCACCTCCCCAAGCAGGACACGCCTACTCACCTCACCTCCCCAAGCAGGACACGCCTCCTCACCTCACCAAGCAGGACACACCCCCTTACCTATCCTCCCCAAGCAGGACACGCCTCCTCACCTCACCTCCCCAAGCAGGACACGCCCCCTTACCTATCCTCCCCAAGCAGGACACGCCTCCTCACCTCACCTCCCCAAGCAAGACACGCCTCCTCACCTCACCTGCCCAAGCAGGACACGCCTCCTCACCTCACCTCCCCAAGCAGGACACGCCTCCTCACCTCACCTCCCCAAGCAGGACACGCCTCCTCACCTCACCTCCCCAAACAGGACACGCCTACTCACCTCACCTCCCCAAGCAGGACACGCCTCCTCACCTCACCTCCCCAAACACCCAGATCTCATGCTCAGGTTTTTAAACACAGAATTTTAATTATAACTGTATTTTTTCACAGCAATATAAAATACAATCTTTTATTTCCTGATCATTTGAATTGAATTTAAATACTTTAAGACGACTACAACAGAGAACTAAAATAAACATTTAGAATGTTTTTGCTGTTTCACGCTGACTCGCGTTCCAGCTGCCACCACAGAACAAAACCACAGGAAACAATCTGTATCCAGCAGCGCGGAGCATTGACGATCGGCTTCTCCTCTAAAAGTTTGATTTGCTCTGCTTCTTCCCCGCTGATCCAATCTGTGCCTGCAGGTCTTTGTGTCCATGACTCCTCCTCCTCTTGGTTCAGAACCCTCAGCATCCCTCTTTATGCTCTCGACCCGGCCTCGTCTTCGTCCTCTCCTTCTGCTTCCCTTTCACCAACCGACCGATACTCTTCATCAGACCTTGATGCTATATATAGATATCTATATATACATTCAAGACCGTACGCCTGCGGGCCTCCAAGGGGAATCCCACTGCCGGCACACGGAAGGTTTTACCTTCACATCTTAGTGATCAAGCCTCTAATTTGTCAATGAAGATAATTATGAACGCCACGCAAAGACTGTACCCAACTTTCATGTTCGGCTGAGATTTAAATTAATCATCAATGGCGGCGATTGATGTCGCTGATCAGAAGACAACACAAGCTCTTTGTGAACTCTGTATTTAGGTCTGTTCTGCTCTCCGGGGGAACGAGGCTCCTCCCTTTGATCTCTCACACTCATGAAAGTTTAAGTTTAGACGAGCTGCAGGGTCCGAGGGCTTTAGTGTGAGGGTCCTTTTGTGGGAATGCTTTACAGTAAGCACACACTCTCTCTCTCTCTCTCTCTCTCTCTCTATATATATATATATATATATATATATATATATATATATATATATATATATATATATATAGACACACACACTACACTACACTGTGAGATCTCACGATGGACACAGTCTCACTGCAGTCCGTGAAATGGTCACTATACTGTGATTCGTACACGGACACAACGTTTCCTGTCGGCACGATGTTACGCAACAAAACTATACATCTAGGTTCAGGCAATGAAACCACTTTGTTAGATTTAGGGGATGATGTCACGGTTAGGGTAAAACATTAGTACGTCAACTTGTGTTCAGGCAGAACATCACTTCATTCGGCTTAGGATGTGGTGTGTTCACACGCTCGGCATATTACAAGTTGTGTGGAAGACAAAAATCAATCGATTAATTTAAATTCCTCCCGCCAGCCCCTCCACCTGGCTCCCCGTGGGCAGACGGGGGGCCGGACAGACGGGGGGCCGGACACAACAAACCAGGGAGAACGGACAGAGAGACAGATACGTGCAGCAGTGAGACAGTTTTGACTAATTAATGAGCTGCATGAGCTGGAAATGAATACGCCTCGTGCAGGAAGCCAGACGAAGGAGAAAGACACTTTGTGTGTGTGTGTGTGTCTCTCATTATAGAGAGCTGAGATTGTTCTGCAATTTTTTATGTTACACACAGTGGTGTATAAAGTACCCAAAAGCCGTACTTGAGTAAAAGTAAAGATACCTTACTGGAAAATTACTCCAGTAAAAGTAAAAGTCACCTATTAAAATACTACTTGAGTAAAAGTCTTAAAGTATCTGATATTTTCTGTACTTAAGTATCAAAAGTATTTTTCTGATATAAAATGTACTTAAGTATTGAAAGTAAAAGTACAAGTACATGCTTTTAATAAAAAAGCAAAGGGTCAGAATTTTGAGAATTATGAAGTTTATTCTTTTAAGTGCTGTGGTCACCGTGACCAAGGACCAGTAGTTGTGGTGATACAATAACTGGGTTGGCTGGGAAAAAGCAATATGACACTATGAAGGACTTGTAACAGTGCAGTATGCTCATTCCGCCCGCCGTGGGTCTCTTGGTACCGGTCTGTGGGTCTCTTGGTACCGGTCTGTGGGTCTCTTGGTACCGGGCCACAGAAAGAATGAATGAAACATTTCAATTAAATAAAAAAAAAATCAAGGCCGGAAAGATGTTTTATTGTGAAAAATGACCGCATACATCCGTCTGTGGTAACCTCAGACGGAATCTCTTGACACATGTCAAGATGTTACGTTACTCTAAAAATGAAACGTAAGTCTGTTACAACTCTGTCGGTGTTCTGGAAACCAAGGCAGAGTATCCTGAGATCGCCAAAAAAGCATGAAAACCTGCTTCCATTTCAACATCCTGTCTTTGTGCAGCGCGTTATAAGTTAAGCAGTAGACTGGACTAAAGGTTTAGTTAGGAGTAGACTGGACATAACAAACACACGTCAGGTGTCGTTGTCTCCCGTCTTTCCGAGGTCGGACCCGGTCCGTGAAAATATTGGCTTCACGTAACCGGTCTGTGACGCATAAAGGTTTGGGAGCGCTGGACTAGAGGATTTAGAGGGAAAATGCAAAACATTGTGATTCGCAAAACCTGCTTGGTGGAGTCTGTGTTCCACCACAGTCCCCGATGTTTTTTTTTTTTTCTAAAGATAGATTTGATTTTGTAGCGAGTAACGAAGGTTTCAGGAGAAATGTATCGGAGTAAAAGTATCATTTTTCTTTGCAAAATGTAGTGAAGTAAAAGTAAAAGTAAACAGAAATATAAATAGTAAAGTAGAGTACAGATATCCCCAAAAACTACTTAAGTACAGTAACGAAGTATTTCTACTTCGTTACTATACACCACTGGTTACACATGGGTATGTATCTCACGTGCAAGTGCCTTTAAAACGTGAATTTAAGAAATTATGTAAAATCGAGAAAATTTCTTCAGTCCTCACAGGGTTAAATGAAGATAGGGTGGGAGCTGACGGATATGGATGGGGAGGGCGTTCCAGAGGAAGGGGGAGGGGGGTTGCAGCAGTTGAGAAGACCCTGTCACCCCAGGTCCGGCGCTTGGTCCTGATGGTCTTCAGAGTGTTTGCACCGGCGGACCTGAGGCAACGGATTGGGGTGTGGAGGGGGAGGAGGTCTGACAGGTAGGGAGGGGCCAGGTTGTTTAGGGCTTTGTAAGTGATGAGTAATAATGTGAAGTCTATCCTGTGCTTGACCGGAGTGATATGTTTGTAGCGCCGGGTGGAGGTGAGCAGTCGGGCGGCCGAGTTTTGAACATATTGGAGTTCATTGAGGATTTTGTTGGGAGAGCCGTAGAGGATGCGGTTGCAGTAGTCGAGTCTGGATGGAGGTGAAGAGTGAGACAGGTGGTGAGAGTGGAGTGGGTGACAGAGGTGATGGGCTTGGAAGAGAGGTAGAGTTGGGTGTCATCAGCGTAGCAGTGGAAATTGAGACCATGACGACGGATGATTTGTCCAAGGGGAAGGATGTAAATGATGAAGAGGAGGGGACCAAACACGGAACCTTGGGGTACACCGTGGGCCACTGGGGAGGGGGAGGGTTTACAGTTATTTATGAATTGATGTCGGTCTGAGAGATATGAGGTGAACCAGGAGAGGGCAGTGCCAGTTATGACAAGGGAGTGCTGGAGACGTGAGAGGAGGATGGAGTGGTTGATAGTGTTGAAGGCGGCGCTGAGGTCAAGGAGGATGAGGATGGTGAGGAAGGCAGAGTCAGCAGAGAGAATTATGGGGGAGAGGTATGATACCAGAGGACAATGAGGAGTTGATGATGTTTGTGATGAGAGGGGAGAGTGAGGGGAGGCAGCCAGCTGGTTGTGTATTGCAATGATTTTGTCATTGAAGGAGAGAAATTAGTTGCATTTGTTGGTGGGGAAGGAGGTGGAGATGGTGTCCGTGGGCTTGAGGAGTTTGTTGATGGCGGAGAAGCGTTTTGTGGTTGCTAGAGCCAGATTGGATGATGGAGGAGTAGTGAGAGGAGCGGGCGGCGTTGAGGGCATCTTTATATTGTAGTTGGTGGAGTTTGAAGGCATCAAGGTGAACAGTGAGTCCAGTTTTGTTTGCAAGATGTTCCAGTTGACGGCCCTGCACTTTGGGGTGGCGCCGTTGGTCAGTGTACCAGGGGGCGGAGTGGGCGAAGGAGACGAGTATTGTTTGGGGGCGATGAGGTCAATACAGGAGGAGAGTGCATCATTATAGTAATTGACCAGGGCAGTGCGGGAGGCAGTCGAAATAGGGGCAGGGGCAGAGATGGTGGCAGCCAAGATGGAGGAGAGCGAGGGGAGGTTGATGGACTTGATGTTCCGGAATGTTATGGTGCGACTCTGCTTAACATGGGGGGTGGGATGTCTATGTCCAGGGTGATAGCCAGGTGATAGCCAGGTGGTCAGAGATGGTGAGGTCGATGCTGGTTAGATTACTTAATTATTGTGGAGTCAGGTGAGTCGACGTGTATGTTAAAGTCACCGAGTAGCAGAATGGATGGAGAGATGGCGCAAGAGTTGTGTGGGGAATTCAGACAGATCAGAGGGGAAAGCAGGGTTAGGTTTTGGGGGGCGGTAACGGGGGGTTTGGGACCAGACAGTTTAAAGACAAGGTTGGAGGTTTCACCTGGGGGCAGTTAAAGTGTTAGCTGTGTTCTAATTTTCAGTGCAAAACACAACATTTGGAAATGCAGGGATGTATTGATTAAACAATGTAAAGATAAATATATATTTTCATCAGTTTACAGTACAACACACTTGTGTTTGATCAATACATTCAAGTAATGTACTCTAACAATATTGGTGAAAAGTCAAATCATTAAAAAGTGGAGAAAAAACAAACAAGTTTTAGATTGAGCACAGCAGTGTGTAGCTAGTTCAAACAGAATGAGATTGTTTGAACAGAGTTCAACCAAGTGTGTTTTTTTTATACATTATTTTTTTAAATAAGTTTAATTTGCAAAAGATCTGAGTGTTTCCACTACTTGTGTGTTGTTTTGTGAATTGTGTGTACTGTATTGCCAAAATGAGCCATGTCAACAACGTAAAATGGAGTAGTTGAGTCATTCCAAAAACGCAAGTAACCTAACAATTCTTCCCCTACTGGGTGTGTGTGATACTTATGTAATTATTTCAGGACATGCCGTTCAATGATACTGTGAAAACTCTTTGACGCATGTGAAGTGAAAGAGTAAGTTTTAACCACTGAGTAATTAGATGTGTATTACATGTCGTTCCCCATTTCTACAATGAAACTAACCTTGTTCTGGACATGTATTGTTACTTTGTCTCAACAATTTGTGAATTTTGATAGACACGTCATAATGTTCTGGAACTACAGGTGAAAACCCGCCCTTTAGCTGATCATGCAGAAAGATAGCTCCGTTGTTATTGATGTATTGATGTGTTGAAATGTGGTGCTTTAGATTTCCCCCCATTTAGTTGATTGCAGCAAACATAGATTTAGATTTAGCTGGATTAATGTCTGTAACTGTCAGTTTATGTAAACCTCTTGCTTAAGTATATTATTTGCTGTAAATGTGACATTGACTGAGCATTTAGCCTCTTTATTGTGTGATGTGAATATGTATTTGGATGCAGTGCTATACAGAGATTAAAAATGACCTTCATTGTATGTCACAATCCAAGGTTCAAAGGAATCTACAGATCATGCTACTCTTAATGGGCAATAGAAGAGAGAGATAGGGCTGGAATAGCCTACATCCAACACTGCAAAACAAATGTGTGTTTTTTACAAAAAATACTGCAATTGTTGTGATTGTCCTACACTGAAAACAAAAATTATACAAAAAACATTGACTTTAAGTATTACATGTACATTTTCCATCTAATTTTATTACATAAGTTCAATGTAAAGCGTCTCATTAAACATTATGCTTTTCTACATTGAATAATCCTTGTGAGATTTGATTAAATTAAATTGATGCAAATTTATAAATAAACCTTATGTATTAATTCAAGTATTACATATAAATAAATATGTATTTATTACATGTAAACAAATCAAGTAAAATTTCCTTGATTTGTTTACGTTCAGGTTATACTAAGCATATTTACGTTGTGTTTAAGTTGTTTAATGAATAAACTTTCGATTTAATATATTTCAGTTACATTTGACCTAAGTTGCTAGTTTCCTTGTTGCTAGTTTCCTTGTTCCTAGGAACAGCGTGTAAGACACACCTAATTACACCGTGATTAACAACTCCCCAACAAGAAGTCATCGATTTCACACCCAATTGTAATGAGTATCTGTGGGTGTGGCTATCTGATGAGCACAGTTGAAAAACATTATTGGCTCAGCAGGGTTGGCATGAGCCCCTTTGGATAACTAACCCTAAACCATAACCCCTAATCCTATTTATTGTTTGAGTTGTGTTTAGAGGTATGACAAATAAAGTGTATACTTCTCTTCTTTATAGTGATGCGTTTGCTGTGACTATCTCGGGGGGCAAACGGTCTTCGGCTCCCGGTGCGGCCGACTCTCGGGCTCCCGGTGCGGTCGGCGCCCGGCCGTCACTGGCCTCACCCCGGGTCACAAGGTGCAAATCAAGAAAAAAACATGGTATAGAAAAATAAAATGTTAGGTATCAGGGCTACAATAATATATAATCCCCATGCACAACCTCTAAACACAACTCAAACAATAAATAGGATTAGGGGTTATGGTTTAGGGTTAGTTATCCAAAGGGGCTCATGCCAACCCTGCTGAGCCAATAATGTTTTTCAACTGTGCTCATCAGATAGCCACACCCACAGATACTCATTACAATTGGGTGTGAAATCGATGACTTCTTGTTGGGGAGTTGTTAATCACGGTGTAATTAGGTGTGTCTTACATGCTGTTCCTAGGAACAAGGAAACTAGCAACAAGGAAACTAGCAACTTAGGTCAAATGTAACTGAAATATATTAAATCAAAAGTTTATTCATTAAACAACTTAAACACAACGTAAATATGCTTAGTATAACCTGAACGTAAACAAATCAAGGAAATTTTACTTGATTTGTTAATTGTTAATTTGTTAATTTATTAATTCAAGTATTACATATTTATTTATATGTAATACTTGAATTAATACATAAGGTTTATTTATACATTTGCATCAATTTAATTTAATCAAATCTCACAAGGATTATTCAATATAGAAAAGCATAATGTTTAATGAGACGCTTTACATTGAACTTATGTAATAAAATTAGATGGAAAATGTACATGTAATACATAAAGTCAATGTTTTTTGTATAATTTTTGTTTTCAGTGTAGGACAATCACAACAATTGCAGTATTTTTTGTAAAAAACACACAATTTTTTTTGCAGTGTTGGATGTAGGCTATTCCAGCCCTATCTCTCTCTTCTATTGCCCATTAAGAGTAGCATGATCTGTTATTATTATGCATTTTTACTTTTCCTTGCTCAGAACAAGGCTAGTTTCCTTGTTGCTAGGAACAGCATGTAAGACACACCTAATTATTATATCTGATGAGCACAGTTGAAAAACATTATTGGGAGCCGAAGACCGTTTGCCCGCCGTTGTTAGTACTGTACTGGTCTTACAGAAATGTTGTAATGTGTCAAACACAACGGACTGTTACAGTTAAGATGTGTGGATGTGGTCAGAAATGTTCTGAACACATTCATATCAGTTAGTATTTTGAAAACCGGATGTTGGGTCCCGTGACTCCTTCCGCCCGTTTGAATATTTTTCACGTCAGATTCTGCACTTGATGTGACCACAGAGATCCGAGTGTCTGCTGATGATCGCAGTGGTTTACTGCACTAGATGGAGTTTATCACACACTTTGGGCTGCATTCACAAACAACCCAACTCAGAGAAGACCGGAGCCGGCGCGAAGGAGGCTGTTACCGCCGGCCTAACGGCGGCGGCCAAGCGGTCTGAAGACCGAGCCCCGGTGCAAGCGGTCTGAAGACCGGCCCGTTACCGGCCTAACAACGGCGGGCAAACGGTCTTCGGCTCCCGGTGCGGCCGACTCTCGGGCTCCCGGTGCGGCCGGCGCCCGGCCGTCACTGGCCTCACCCCGCCCCTCTTTTCTTTTTTCTCCCGAGAGTTTAAAAAATAAAATATGCTTAAATAAAGCAAGAAAACAATAACACAAACACACGATTATAAACGTATTTGTAATACGTCAAACACAAACATAAAAACAATAAAACAAAAATACGTGTATAATCAACATAAAAACAATACGTGTTTAATCAACGTATACGTGTTTAATCAACGGGCGGGACAGAGTCTCTGGTGTTTTCCTTTGTGTAGAATGGGACAACAGCACAGTCTTTAACCTCATGTAACACTTATTATGGTTTCGTTAGGTTTGATAAAAGTGTAAATAAATCGATCAAATGACGGAAATGAAATCAGCGTCTGCAGAGTTGTGATTTGGACTGTTTAATGCAGGGGTGTCAAACTCATTTTAGTTAAGGGGCCGCATGCTGCCCATTTTGACCTCAAGTGGGCCGGACCAGTAAAATCACAGCATAATAACGCATACATAATGACAATATTACTCTCTGTTTAAATCATTGTTGGAGGTTTTTGGATGATAAACCCTGTTTTAAGGTCTTTCTTCAATAAACTAGAAACATAAAGACCAACAATTCAGACATCAGCCCACTGTTTACCTGCCTGGGCTCTCCTCTGCAGACTCCCTTGCAGTTAGGCAATATTTTTAGTAAAGTCAGTACTGTGATTAATTGTGTCTGTGGCTCAATGGTTACCATGCATGTCTTACAATCAGAGGATCAGTGGTTCAAATCCATACTGAGTTTTTTTTTTTTTTTTCACATTTAAAAAAAAAAAAACATACGGGTGTCAAACATACGGCCCGCGGGCCGGATCCGGCCCGCGGGCCGTATGTTTGACACCCCTGGTTTAATGTGTGAGTTAAAAAACGTGGCACCGAATATACAGATTACAAAGAACGGGCCACCAAAGATGTTGTTTTGCATATATTTGTAAATCTCCTTGAGTCTATTAGCAACTGACAACAAGGAACTACAGGTAAAAACCATCCTTTTAACTCATCATGCCTTAAGCTTCACTAGGGGCAGACCACTGCTCCTTAAAATACTAAGGATGGGTCAAATGCAGAGCATACATTTCATGTATGTAAAAGTATGAACTATGACAAATAAAGTGTATACTTCTCTTTTTTATAGTGATGCGTTTGCTGTGACTATCTCATAACAGCTCCAACCACCACAACTCCCCTCAATCGCTGCAAATGTCCTACATTATGTCCCACCAACTCCACAACTACGACCATCACAACGTGCACCACAACCCTATCTGAATAAACTGAAAACTGCTGTATTTAAAAATCCAAAAGGGCTCATGCCAAGCCTGCTGACCCAATAATGTTTTTCAACTGTGCTCATCAGATAGCCCACACCCACAGATACCCATTACAATTGGGTGTGAAGTCGATGACTTCTTGTTAGGGAGTTGTTAATCACGGTGTAATTAGGTGTGTCTTACACGCTGCTCCTCGTTTCAACAAGGAAACTGGCCTTGTTCTGTCCAAATGCCCAAAATGTCCCCAGATCTGAAAATATCCAAATGGTGTATCATTAGTAACCCTTTGAAACAAACAATCAGTCACAACTTTTAATTCCGTGGCAGTTTCCATCAGTGTATAATTACAAAATTGGATCATTGTGACGTACATAAGTGCCACACCTTGTCAGCTCCTATTTAAAGCATCGCAGCGAGACACCTGTCAGTCATCAGTCGCAGCAGAGAGCGTGTGCTTCTTTCACCATTTGTAAGTATACTTTTACTTTGATTTTAACATACCACTTTTCCACTGTTTTCCTTTTGTGTTGCAGTGCATATTGCTATACATAATATCACACACAGGGATTATGTATGTGTGCACCACCATGTCCTCCTTCCTCCTACCTATACTTTAAGCATTTGATAGCTGTATTGTACATTTTTCTCTCAATTCTGGTCATTTTAATGTTTATCGAGGTGAGAATGGAGAATATCCCATACATATTCTGGTGGGGGCTGTTGGCTTTTGGCTTTATCTTATATGCAAAAATACACCAGTTGTGTGAAATTTGTCAAAACATAATTTTCCTCAATACTTTAAAAACCACAAACTGCTTCATGATCTCTTTGGCTTTGACTGGGAAATAATTAACCTCATTGATGATGTTGAAAGTGCATGGAGATTCTTTTATGATGGTTTTATTGAAATTATTGACAAACATGCTCCTCTCAAAAAGTGCAGGATAAAAGGATGTGATACTGCATGGTTCAGTTCAGACTTATCCAAGTTACTATGAGCGCAATGTGGCTTGGGCCAAGGCAAGGGCTTCTGGTCTTGAGTCAGATTGGCTGCTTTTTAGGCAACTGCGCAATGCTTGCACAGTTGCAATTAAAAAGGCTAAAGCTGAGTATTTTCTCAGTGAAAACAAACCTAAACAATCCAAGACTGTTTTGGAAGACAATACAATCTTTATCTGGAAATAGGAATGGTAGTGAGCTTCCCCCTTGCATTGTCAAGGACTCAACTGACATCTCTGACAAAGCCATAATGCTTGACTGTTTTAATGAGCACTTCATTGCCTCTGGTTCCCTGTTTGACACTCTAAACCATCTACATGAGAAATCCCCTGTTTGTTTTGGTCGTCAGGAAACTGTTAGTCAGTCCTTCAGTTTTAAGGCCGTTACTGTCACAGAGGTGCATCAGGTTTTAGAAAAAAAACATAGTACAATCACAGCAGCATTAAAAGGTAGTAAACAATTTTATTGAATCTTTGGACAACAAGCACCACTGTGCAGACATTTTTATTGACCTGTCCAAGGCTTTTGACACTGTCGATCATGCAATAATGAAGCATAGACTTCTTACTATTGGACTGTCAGAACAAACTGTCTGTTGGTTTGACAATTATTTATCAAACAGATCACAGTGTGTCCAGGCGGAAGGCATCACCTCTAGCTCTCTTAACGTAATAAAAGGTGTGCCCCAGGGTTCGGTCCTAGGACCACTTTTATTCACAATTTATATAAACAGTATCGGTCAAAACGTGCCAAATGCAAATGTTCACTTTTATGCAGATGATACTGTTATCTCCTGCTCTGCTCCTACACAGTAGCAGGCTCTCTTTCAGTTGCAAAAAGCCTTTGATACTGTTCAACATACTTTGTATGAGTTGAAATTAATTTTGAATCCTGACAAAACAAAACTGATGATGTTTTCAAACTCAAAGAAAAATCCACTGAACCTTCCAGCTATAATTACATTTCAGGGCAATGTGATTGAGTCTGTATCGTCATATAAATACTTGGGATTCTTAATTGATGATTCTCTCTCTTTTAAACCTCACATTCAGCAACTTGTGAAGAAGTTGAAGGTGAGGCTGGGTTTCTATTTCAGAAATAAGTCTTGCTTTTCTTTTGATGCTAAAAAGAGACTGGTTGCTGCTACCTTTATGTCTGTGATTGATTATGATGATGTTTTATACATGCATGCATCTTCTCAATGTCTTCACTCTGTGGATATTGTCTACCATGGAGCATTGAGGTTCATAACAAATCTTAAGGCCCTTACTCACCATTGCTCCCTGTATGCTAGGGTTGGTTGGCTTGCATTGTCCATCCGTAGACTAAATCATTGGCATGTCGTTATTTATAAGGCAATTCTTAATGTACTTCCATCTTATCGGTGTAAGTTAAATTATCAGAAAAATGCTGGAAGCTACCGTCTTCGCTCTGTGACACATGCGCAAAGCCTACTCTTGCTATCTGTCCCCAACGTCCGTCTCGAAATGGGAAAAAGGGGTTTTAGGTTTGCTGCTCCTGCGGCTTGGAATTTGCTGCAGACTGATTTGGGTCTCCAGGAGCCGGTCTCTTTAGGTGTTTTTAAAAATAGATTGAAAGAGTTGGAGGAAGGTTCATCTGGTTGTAGATGTTTTTGACTGAGGATGTGCACCTGTGTGAACTAGGATACGATGACTTGAGTCTTAGTTTTGGTTTTACTCATGCCGTGATCTAAAAATGTTCTGTCACTGTTTTATGTCTGAAACTTTGTTTAATGTGCTACTGCTGTCTTGGCCAGGACACTCTTGTAAAGGAGATTTTTAATCTCAATGAGGCTTTTCCTGGTTAAATACATTTTAAATAAAAAATAAAAAATAAATAAATAGTGGCACTGCTGGAACAACCACAAAATATGAAACTGACCTACTTTCTAAAGACGATGCAGCAAGTTTGTGTATTAAGCTGTGCGGTTTTCTGACTTGAAATACTTTTTTTTTTGTCGGACCAATTTATTAATAGTATAGCTCAGGATGAGGATTTGTCTAATTAATAATTGTGTTCATATTTGTTTCCGCTGCATATTAATCAAATGCTTCTGTTTCTCCTTATCCACATAGTGGCAAAATGGGCAAGCTCATTCTACCTGCAGGTAAGGCACACCGATCAAGTAAATGTTTTATTAAAAGGGTCAGTTGAACCAAATCCTCTATGGTCTAGTACAGCGGTCCCCAACCTTTTTTTCGCCACGGACCGGTTTCGTGTCAGACAATATTTTCACGGACCAGCCGTCACGGTGTGGGCAATAAATATGACGTAATAAAGTGATACGACCGGCATAAAGACAATTTAGAGTGCATAAAAATACAACTCACCATTACACCGAATTAGTGGGAGCCCTGAGCTCGTTTCTCTGCCTCGGGGTGACGGGAGACAATAACACCCGACGTGTGTTGTTTATGTCCAGTCTGCTCTGTAACTTAACCTTTAGGTCCAGTCTACTGTTTAACTTAAACCCCGCTTCACAGAGACAGGATGTTGGAAATAGAAGCAGGTTTTCACTGCTTTTTTGGCGATTTCAGGATAATCTTCCTTGATTTTAATCCAGAACACCGACAGAGTTGAACGGACTTTTAAATTTAGTTTTGGGGGCATACGACGTAACCTCTTAACATGTCTCAAGAGGTTACGTCTGAGGTTACCTACAGACGGCTGTATCCGGTCATTTTCCAAAATAAAACATATTTCCGACTTTGAATTATTTATTTTTTACTTTTTTTTTTTCATTCTTTCTGTGCGGCCCGGTACCAAGGGACCCACGGACCGGTACCGAGTCACGGGCCGGTGGTTGGGGACCACTGGTCTACGGTATACAAAAAATTGCTTAGTGGATTAATGAATTTGTATTTAAATTATTTGAATTTTGCTTTGTTAACCTAGGTTTTTGCCACACAGATAATAGTTAAATTGAATGTAATTCACTTTATATTCTTGATAATCCACACATCACACACAGTGTTGATTATCAAGAATACATATTACTGTTTTATTTTTTAAATGTAAAACTAAATTCCATTTAACTCCAATGTAATTGGGTGACTGCTGACATCTCAGAGAGTATCATCTTATTAACCTGAACAAATAAAAACAAACTGCTATACTAGAGACAGTAGAAGAAAGTTATAATACCTGTGTTTTATTTGTATTTTGTTGTTGTTTATTTTTGGGTGGGTGGACTGTGCCACAAAGCAGGATATAGGGTTTGTGAGGTAACTTCAGCGTTAAGTCTGGGTTTTCAGTTCCATGACGGAGGTTCACTTCTCAACTGGATAGATCGCCGTAGTAACTTATGCTGAACACCTAACTCGCTCCGGAGAAGGTGACGTTAAAGATAAGAGATCAACTCGTATAAAAGCACCGCCTATCTTTTTTGATCACATTGAACCAATAATGATCAGCAGAAAGTTTCGTAAAAATCTGACCCAGCATTTAGGAGTAGTGGCCAAAAAATAGTTTTTCACAAAATTCAAAATGGTGGAAAATCTAAGTAGGCGGAGCTTAAGGGTCACAATTAGTTTTTTGTAGTTTCTTGCTTTGTGGTATTCCCTATTAAGCTTATTTGAAACCCAATACTAACCAGTCTGTCACTTTGAAGGTCTCTGTTTGATCATCGCCTGCTTGGGTAAGTTTATATCATGTATAATGTATAATCAACAGTCTTACTATTAGTTAAATGATGTACAAAACTCAACAATTGTTGGAAAACAAGTATGGGGTAGTGGTTTTCAGTGTGTAAATATGATTCAATGCCATCATCTTTAATGCTATCGCTTTTTATTACATTTATAAATTTGTGTTATACAGAGTGAAAATATATGCTCTTTCAGGGTTAAAGAGCTATTAACACATATCTGACTCTAATTATTTTAGGTTTACCTGACCTTGTGAAAGGAACACAACTTCCAAACTTCTGTTATGGACGAAAAGATGGGACGTACCCTCACCATCATGACCAACACTCTTATTACAGCTGTGTAGGTGGAAAGCTCTCCATCAAAAAATGCCAATTGAATTGTGTGTATGTACCAGCCAAAAATGGCTGTCACTATCCTGCTCAAACTACCACTACAGATCGCAGAAATCTCTGCCAAGGAAAAACATATGGGCCGTACCCCAACCCTTATGACAAATATTCGTATTACATCTGTGTAGGTGGAAAACCCTTCATCCAAAAATGCCCACAAAAAACGGTGTATATGCCATCCAAAAATGTCTGTGACCATCCTGCTCAATCTACCAGTACACTTAAAGGATACTGTCATGGGAAACCAGATGGGCAATACACCAACCCTGATGACAAACATTCTTTTATCAGCTGTTCAGGTGAAATAACCTACATCCTACAATGCCCATCAAGTTTGGTGTATGTACAATACAAAAATGCCTGTGACTATCCCACTACAACGCTTCAAAACTTCTGTTATGGACGAAAAGATGGGTACTACCCTCACCATCATGACCAACATTTGTATTACAGCTGTGTAGGTGAAAAACTCTACATCAAAAAATGCCAATTGAATTGGGTGTATGTGCCATCCAAAAATGGCTGTCACTATCCTGCTCAAACTACCACTACAGATCACGGAAATCTCTGCCAAGGAAAAACATATGGACCATACCCCAACCCTTATGACAAATATTCGTATTACATCTGTGTAGATGGAAAACCCTTCATCCAAAAATGCCCACAAAAAACGGTGTATATGCCATCCAAAAATGTCTGCGACCATCCTGCTCAATCTACCAGTACACTTAAAGGATACTGTCATGGGAAACCAGATGGGCAATACACCAACCCTGATGACAAACATTCTTTTATCAGCTGTTCAGGTGAAATAACCTACATCCTACAATGCCCATCAAGTTTGGTGTATGTACAATACAAAAATGCCTGTGACTATCCCACTACAACGCTTAAAAACTTCTGTTATGGACGAAAAAATGGGTACTACCCTCACCATCATGACCAACATTTGTATTACAGCTGTGTAGGTGAAAAACTCTACATCAAAAAATGCCAATTGAATTGGGTGTATGTACCATCCAAAAATGGCTGTCACTATCCTGCTCAAACTACCACTACAGATCACGGAAATCTCTGCCAAGGAAAAACATATGGACCATACCCCAACCCTTATGACAAATATTCGTATTACATCTGTGTAGATGGAAAACCCTTCATCCAAAAATGCCCACAAAAAACGGTGTATATGCCATCCAAAAATGTCTGCGACTATCCTGCTCAATCTACCAGTACACTTAAAGGATACTGTCATGGGAAACCAGATGGGCAATACACCAACCCTGATGACAAACATTCTTTTATCAGCTGTTCAGGTGAAATAACCTACATCCTACAATGCCCATCAAGTTTGGTGTATGTACAATACAAAAATGCCTGTGACTATCCCACTACAACGCTTCAAAACTTCTGTTATGGACGAAAAGATGGGTACTACCCTCACCATCATGACCAACATTTGTATTACAGCTGTGTAGGTGAAAAACTCTACATCAAAAAATGCCAATTGAATTGGGTGTATGTACCATCCAAAAATGGCTGTCACTATCCTGCTCAAACTACCACTACAGATCACGGAAATCTCTGCCAAGGAAAAACATATGGACCATACCCCAACCCTTATGACAAATATTCGTATTACATCTGTGTAGATGGAAAACCCTTCATCCAAAAATGCCCACAAAAAACGGTGTATATGCCATCCAAAAATGTCTGCGACCATCCTGCTCAATCTACCAGTACACTTAAAGGATACTGTCATGGGAAACCAGATGGGCAATACACCAACCCTGATGACAAACATTCTTTTATCAGCTGTTCAGGTGAAATAACCTACATCCTACAATGCCCATCAAGTTTGGTGTATGTACAATACAAAAATGCCTGTGACTATCCCACTACAACGCTTCAAAACTTCTGTTATGGACGAAAAGATGGGTACTACCCTCACCATCATGACCAACATTTGTATTACAGCTGTGTAGGTGAAAAACTCTACATCAAAAAATGCCAATTGAATTGGGTGTATGTGCCATCCAAAAATGGCTGTCACTATCCTGCTCAAACTACCACTACAGATCACGGAAATCTCTGCCAAGGAAAAACATATGGACCATACCCCAACCCTTATGACAAATATTCGTATTACATCTGTGTAGATGGAAAACCCTTCATCCAAAAATGCCCACAAAAAACGGTGTATATGCCATCCAAAAATGTCTGTGACCATCCTGCTCAATCTACCAGTACACTTAAAGGATACTGTCATGGGAAACCAGATGGGCAATACACCAACCCTGATGACAAACATTCTTTTATCAGCTGTTCAGGTGAAATAACCTACATCCTACAATGCCCATCAAGTTTGGTGTATGTACAATACAAAAATGCCTGTGACTATCCCACTACAACGCTTAAAAACTTCTGTTATGGACGAAAAGATGGGTACTACCCTCACCATCATGACCAACATTTGTATTACAGCTGTGTAGGTGAAAAACTCTACATCAAAAAATGCCAATTGAATTGGGTGTATGTACCATCCAAAAATGGCTGCCACTATCCTGCTCAAACTACCACTACAGATCACGGAAATCTCTGCCAAGGAAAAACATATGGACCATACCCCAACCCTTATGACAAATATTCGTATTACATCTGTGTAGATGAAAAACCCTTCATCCAAAAATGCCCACAAAAAACGGTGTATATGCCATCCAAAAATGTCTGCGACCATCCTGCTCAATCTACCAGTACACTTAAAGGATACTGTCATGGGAAACCAGATGGGCAATACACCAACCCTGATGACAAACATTCTTTTATCAGCTGTTCAGGTGAAATAACCTACATCCTACAATGCCCATCAAGTTTGGTGTATGTACAATACAAAAATGCCTGTGACTATCCCACTACAACGCTTAAAAACTTCTGTTATGGACGAAAAGATGGGTACTACCCTCACCATCATGACCAACATTTGTATTACAGCTGTGTAGGTGAAAAACTCTACATCAAAAAATGCCAATTGAATTGGGTGTATGTACCATCCAAAAATGGCTGTCACTATCCTGCTCAAACTACCACTACAGATCACGGAAATCTCTGCCAAGGAAAAACATATGGACCATACCCCAACCCTTATGACAAATATTCGTATTACATCTGTGTAGATGGAAAACCCTTCATCCAAAAATGCCCACAAAAAACGGTGTATATGCCATCCAAAAATGTCTGCGACCATCCTGCTCAATCTACCAGTACACTTAAAGGATACTGTCATGGGAAACCAGATGGGCAATACACCAACCCTGATGACAAACATTCTTTTATCAGCTGTTCAGGTGAAATAACCTACATCCTACAATGCCCATCAAGTTTGGTGTATGTACAATACAAAAATGCCTGTGACTATCCCACTACAACGCTTCAAAACTTCTGTTATGGACGAAAAGATGGGTACTACCCTCACCATCATGACCAACATTTGTATTACAGCTGTGTAGGTGAAAAACTCTACATCAAAAAATGCCAATTGAATTGGGTGTATGTACCATCCAAAAATGGCTGTCACTATCCTGCTCAAACTACCACTACAGATCACGGAAATCTCTGCCAAGGAAAAACATATGGACCATACCCCAACCCTTATGACAAATATTCGTATTACATCTGTGTAGATGGAAAACCCTTCATCCAAAAATGCCCACAAAAAACGGTGTATATGCCATCCAAAAATGTCTGCGACCATCCTGCTCAATCTACCAGTACACTTAAAGGATACTGTCATGGGAAACCAGATGGGCAATACACCAACCCTGATGACAAACATTCTTTTATCAGCTGTTCAGGTGAAATAACCTACATCCTACAATGCCCATCAAGTTTGGTGTATGTACAATACAAAAATGCCTGTGACTATCCCACTACAACGCTTAAAAACTTCTGTTATGGACGAAAAAATGGGTACTACCCTCACCATCATGACCAACATTTGTATTACAGCTGTGTAGGTGAAAAACTCTACATCAAAAAATGCCAATTGAATTGGGTGTATGTACCATCCAAAAATGGCTGTCACTATCCTGCTCAAACTACCACTACAGATCACGGAAATCTCTGCCAAGGAAAAACATATGGACCATACCCCAACCCTTATGACAAATATTCGTATTACATCTGTGTAGATGGAAAACCCTTCATCCAAAAATGCCCACAAAAAACGGTGTATATGCCATCCAAAAATGTCTGCGACCATCCTGCTCAATCTACCAGTACACTTAAAGGATACTGTCATGGGAAACCAGATGGGCAATACACCAACCCTGATGACAAACATTCTTTTATCAGCTGTTCAGGTGAAATAACCTACATCCTACAATGCCCATCAAGTTTGGTGTATGTACAATACAAAAATGCCTGTGACTATCCCACTACAACGCTTAAAAACTTCTGTTATGGACGAAAAAATGGGTACTACCCTCACCATCATGACCAACATTTGTATTACAGCTGTGTAGGTGAAAAACTCTACATCAAAAAATGCCAATTGAATTGGGTGTATGTACCATCCAAAAATGGCTGTCACTATCCTGCTCAAACTACCACTACAGATCACGGAAATCTCTGCCAAGGAAAAACATATGGACCATACCCCAACCCTTATGACAAATATTCGTATTACATCTGTGTAGATGGAAAACCCTTCATCCAAAAATGCCCACAAAAAACGGTGTATATGCCATCCAAAAATGTCTGCGACTATCCTGCTCAATCTACCAGTACACTTAAAGGATACTGTCATGGGAAACCAGATGGGCAATACACCAACCCTGATGACAAACATTCTTTTATCAGCTGTTCAGGTGAAATAACCTACATCCTACAATGCCCATCAAGTTTGGTGTATGTACAATACAAAAATGCCTGTGACTATCCCACTACAACGCTTCAAAACTTCTGTTATGGACGAAAAGATGGGTACTACCCTCACCATCATGACCAACATTTGTATTACAGCTGTGTAGGTGAAAAACTCTACATCAAAAAATGCCAATTGAATTGGGTGTATGTACCATCCAAAAATGGCTGTCACTATCCTGCTCAAACTACCACTACAGATCACGGAAATCTCTGCCAAGGAAAAACATATGGACCATACCCCAACCCTTATGACAAATATTCGTATTACATCTGTGTAGATGGAAAACCCTTCATCCAAAAATGCCCACAAAAAACGGTGTATATGCCATCCAAAAATGTCTGCGACCATCCTGCTCAATCTACCAGTACACTTAAAGGATACTGTCATGGGAAACCAGATGGGCAATACACCAACCCTGATGACAAACATTCTTTTATCAGCTGTTCAGGTGAAATAACCTACATCCTACAATGCCCATCAAGTTTGGTGTATGTACAATACAAAAATGCCTGTGACTATCCCACTACAACGCTTAAAAACTTCTGTTATGGACGAAAAAATGGGTACTACCCTCACCATCATGACCAACATTTGTATTACAGCTGTGTAGGTGAAAAACTCTACATCAAAAAATGCCAATTGAATTGGGTGTATGTACCATCCAAAAATGGCTGTCACTATCCTGCTCAAACTACCACTACAGATCACGGAAATCTCTGCCAAGGAAAAACATATGGACCATACCCCAACCCTTATGACAAATATTCATATTACATCTGTGTAGATGGAAAACCCTTCATCCAAAAATGCCCACAAAAAACGGTGTATATGCCATCCAAAAATGTCTGCGACCATCCTGCTCAATCTACCAGTACACTTAAAGGATACTGTCATGGGAAACCAGATGGGCAATACACCAACCCTGATGACAAACATTCTTTTATCAGCTGTTCAGGTGAAATAACCTACATCCTACAATGCCCATCAAGTTTGGTGTATGTACAATACAAAAATGCCTGTGACTATCCCACTACAACGCTTCAAAACTTCTGTTATGGACGAAAAGATGGGTACTACCCTCACCATCATGACCAACATTTGTATTACAGCTGTGTAGGTGAAAAACTCTACATCAAAAAATGCCAATTGAATTGGTTGTATGTACCATCCAAAAATGGCTGTCACTATCCTGCTCAAACTACCACTACAGATCACGGAAATCTCTGCCAAGGAAAAACATATGGACCATACCCCAACCCTTATGACAAATATTCGTATTACATCTGTGTAGATGGAAAACCCTTCATCCAAAAATGCCCACAAAAAACGGTGTATATGCCATCCAAAAATGTCTGCGACCATCCTGCTCAATCTACCAGTACACTTAAAGGATACTGTCATGGGAAACCAGATGGGCAATACACCAACCCTGATGACAAACATTCTTTTATCAGCTGTTCAGGTGAAATAACCTACATCCTACAATGCCCATCAAGTTTGGTGTATGTACAATACAAAAATGCCTGTGACTATCCCACTACAACGCTTCAAAACTTCTGTTATGGACGAAAAGATGGGTACTACCCTCACCATCATGACCAACATTTGTATTACAGCTGTGTAGGTGAAAAACTCTACATCAAAAAATGCCAATTGAATTGGTTGTATGTACCATCCAAAAATGGCTGTCACTATCCTGCTCAAACTACCACTACAGATCACGGAAATCTCTGCCAAGGAAAAACATATGGACCATACCCCAACCCTTATGACAAATATTCGTATTACATCTGTGTAGATGGAAAACCCTTCATCCAAAAATGCCCACAAAAAACGGTGTATATGCCATCCAAAAATGTCTGCGACCATCCTGCTCAATCTACCAGTACACTTAAAGGATACTGTCATGGGAAACCAGATGGGCAATACACCAACCCTGATGACAAACATTCTTTTATCAGCTGTTCAGGTGAAATAACCTACATCCTACAATGCCCATCAAGTTTGGTGTATGTACAATACAAAAATGCCTGTGACTATCCCACTACAACGCTTCAAAACTTCTGTTATGGACGAAAAGATGGGTACTACCCTCACCATCATGACCAACATTTGTATTACAGCTGTGTAGGTGAAAAACTCTACATCAAAAAATGCCAATTGAATTGGTTGTATGTACCATCCAAAAATGGCTGTCACTATCCTGCTCAAACTACCACTACAGATCACGGAAATCTCTGCCAAGGAAAAACATATGGACCATACCCCAACCCTTATGACAAATATTCGTATTACATCTGTGTAGATGGAAAACCCTTCATCCAAAAATGCCCACAAAAATCGGTGTACATGCCATCCAAAAATGTCTGTGACTATCCTGCTCAATCTACCAGTACACTTAAACGATACTGTCATGGGAACCCAGATGGGCAATACACCAACCCTGATGACAAACATTCTTTTATCAGCTGTTCAGGTGAAATAACCTACATCCTACAATGCCCATCAAGTTTGGTGTATGTACAATGCAAAAATGCCTGTGACTATCCCTGATATGCTCAAACTATCAGTACATTTAACGGAAACCCCTGTCATGGAAGAATAGATGGAAAATACCCCAACTCTTATGACCGACATTCTTTTTTCAGCTGTGTAGATGGAGGATCCTACATTGTGCTTTGCCCAACAAACAGGGTGTATAAACGATACTGCCATTTCTGTTAATATCACCAACAATATCACACCACCCCCACTGCAACTCAAACCACATTGACATGTACTTAAAACCCCTCTAATGGAATAAATGATGGGCATTACAACCATGATGAATACGATTCATATTGGAGCTGTGTTGGTTGAAGAACCTACATCGAAAACTGCCCCACACATTTTGTCCACAGACAATCCTGCAATTGTTGTGACCATCTCAAAACAGCTCCCACTACCACTACCAAAACTCCCACAACCACCCCTACTACTACTACCACAGCCACAAAAACTCCTACTACCACAACCACCTCCACTACTACCCCCCAAACCACAGCAACTCATTTTAACATTGACAAATTCTGTTGAATGTACAATTTCCTCTACTTCTTCATTGCTGTTAGATGTGAAACGTTTAATTGTGCTTAATTATTTAAATGTAATCGGACATGCCTTACTTAACTTGATGATTGTTCTATGATATAAGCCTATGTAATTGTTGGTGTATTTAATCATATGGGTGTGTTCTCTTTGGCTTATGTTTAGCCTTTGGTGAATGGATTAGTTTTACTTTATGACACAGATGTTGCATATTGCATGTATGTATTCATGTGCTCTATCTCTAAATGCAAATCATACAAAAATATTATAATAATGAAATAATGAATCAATAAAATATCACTGATATACAATGACTTATAATGGCAAGTTTTTTGGGGGGTTTTGGTCTCTGTTTGGTTGTTCTTTTTTGGTTGCTCTTTGCCTAGCCGCTGTTCGTGAAGATGCAAAACACAATATAGACCTTTTTATAACCAATGCCATGATTATGTAATTGTGTTGGCTGGTGGAAAAACAAAGTACAGAATGGAGGCAAACACAAATCACCTCAGAGTGGCGGGCTTGAGTTAAACATCAAACATGTCATCTTGCTGTGCTTTTGGTTGACAGAATTGAGATTGCATACATTTGAGATGGTATACTGTGACATGACTCCAGACTTTAGCAAACTACAGTAACAGCACAGCATTGCAAAGATGGAGAGAATAGGTTGCTAATAGTTTAGCGATTGTGATAGTGTCTGAGCCATCTAGCCTGCTCCAGATGTGGACCACCAAGCTAGCTAACTAGCAAGGCATCCTTTACGGAGATCCTGTTAACGTTCTGCCGTCCCGCCGGCGTCCTTTACTGTACATTCTATTGTCCACTGTGCCTCTATTTATAGTTCGGTACGAGTGCCACATGTTTCTGGAAACCTACGGTTCTTGTGATTCCAGCTATGCAATCCGTTTCAGGATCAGACCACCACAGCAGCTACAAACACCTCTTTTGTCAGACAACAACAAACACACAAACGATAGCAAAAGAAAAGCAAGTTTGCATGAGAGCACAGACCGCTGAAATCCATCCTTTACAATGAAACGTCACTTGAACCAATAGGAGCTTCATGTCCTGACTGACAGGCTACATTACCCAACCAGAAGCTACGGTGAAAAATAGAGTCAGCCTCTCTCTCCTTACGTGGATCAAGCCTGTCACGTCATACGGCTCAGATGACAGACGTTTCGTACAGCCAATGAAATTGCCTAAAAAACGAATACAATCAAGGGCGGGTGCAGATAATCCCAACAGGCTTCAGTTTGATGAGAACAGACTTCTCCTGACAGAGCCTCAGTTTGGCATTGAATTAGCATCAAAATCCATTTATACTTCATTTTCTCTGTGTCAGCAATACTGGTAGTACATATAAATAGTACCTCTATAAGTTTGCAAGACTATAAGCATTTTTAATAGGTATATAGTATATATATCATGAATATTTTAAGTCTCAAAATGGAAAAACACCTAGACATTTCATTAGAAAAACATGTGTAAAATATTCATTTTCTGTGTTATTGTTATCTGCTTTTTACTTAGACTAGATAAGGCTTCAGGCTATGATTCCATTGGGTTTTCCAGTTCATAAGTCCCATTTATAGTCATCTACAGGCATCTATTTGCAAAGAAATGTTCAGGCGGAAATAAAAACCTTATACTTTAGTGTGTTCAAACTTATATAACTCAGTGTCAGCAGCACTTAAAGTGATTCTGACTATTGAGGGTAAAAAGTTTCAGATTGTTACCTTTCAAAAGAGACCAAGACCATGCTTTTACTCCAAATAGTTCAAGTACAGCTTCCAATTTACTTTGGGTATACCTGGATAGGTATACCCTGAGTCAGTCCTATAACTATAAACCTGAGTCAGCCCTAACTATAAACCTGAGTCAGCCCTAACTATAAACCTGAAACAGCCCTAACTATAAGCCTGAAACAGTCCTAACTATAAACCTGAGTCAGCCCTAACTATAAACCTGAGTCAGCCCTAACTATAAACCTGAAACAGCCCTAACTATAAGCCTGAAACAGTCCTAACTATAAACCTGAGCCAGCTCTAACTATAAGTGCTATCAAAGAGGAAAGTCTACTCTTAAATGAGGTGACTGTGTCTGCCCCCCGGACTGAAAGTGGAAGCTGATTCCACAGAACGGAGCCCGATAACTGAAAGCTCTAGCCCCCAACCTACTTTTTAAGACTCTGGGAACCACAAGTAACCCTTCATTCAGTGAGCGCAGCTCTCTAGTGGGGTATTATGGCACTATAAGCTCCTTAAGATATGATGGTGCATCACCAGTTAAGGCTTTGTCACTTTGTAGGTGAGGAGCAGCTAGTACAGGAGTAATGTAGTTACTAGTCCGCGTCCTCGTTAGTACACGAGCTGCAGCATTCTGGATCAACTGGAGAGACCCGAGAGCCTTACCGGAGCAGCCTGATAATACGGAGTTACAGTAATCCAGTCTTGAAGTAACAAATGCGTGAATCCATTTTTTACAAGATGTCCCTGATTTTTGAAATCACTGTACTTTATACTTTAATTCTGCTACATGTCAGATGTAGATATGATACTTTTTACTCCTCTACATTCATTCCATAACTCAGGTAGTCCCTGTAGAGCCCCACACCCTCTTTATTGATCCAGAGTGGAGGCAGTCAACAGCCGTCCTGATTTCTCAGCGCCGAGTGACAACTTTTACACACAATTTCTTTTTTATAAATCTTACGGAGGATAATCTGACTTCAATGCACACACGGTGCCTGAAGCCAGAACCGTTTTTGTAGGTGATCCCTTTCATTCCATTTCATAAAGGATACCGTATGTTATGGAAAACACTTCAGCCCTCAACGTGTGAGGCGTCCTGTTGAAAAGAACATCTCTAAATGCAAAAGAGAGCCTGACAGACACGTGTTAGAGATGATGAAAGGACCATATAATGAGAAAAAATCCGCTGCTGATTTACAGCCCGAGCTGCTTGATATGCACACATGCATGCAGCCGTCTTCATGCACCATCTGCACTGGACGTGTAGCTTCTTGTTTCTGAGCAGCGAGGTCTCCGAGAAGAAGCTGATGACTACAGTCGTGGCTTTACTTTCCTCCTTTGAGACAAACTGCGATCATGAACGCCGCTCTACGTACGAGATGAATCCAGATGACGTGCCGGAGCGTCCCGGAGCAACATGCCACCCTTTTGTTCTGCTCAATTCAATTAAAAGAAGAGCATCAGTCAGTCCTAAATTCTACATCCTATCTAGAACCTGTTCGTCTCTGTGTCGGATGATTCATTGTTTGCTCCAAATTGAGCCGAGGAAACAATTTTCAAAACTCCGACCGAGTCACAAATCTCGCTCTCCAGCCACTGACGCTTTACCTCTTCATAACGCTTCCTTTTCATTTATTGGCGGGAGTGCGAGATAAAGAAAAAGCAATCCCAGAGCAATACGAACGCCGCCTCAGTTCCAATCAATAAAAAAAGAGGCTGAGTGTCTTCTGCATTACAATTTTTACATTCAGGTAACTGCTCATGAGGCAAAATATGATGTCGCCAACTACAAATTAATATGGATCCGAGCAGTTCCAGAGAAAAGAAAGTGGGCTAGTTTTGATGAGCGTTAACGGCTTTTGATGGAATCGATCAACCGGTCATTTCAGCTTTTAATGATTCGTCTTAAATCTGTCAAAAATGAAGCTCCCGCTGGTGAAATATCACTCCCCAGATCGCCAGATATGAGGTGAAGGCAACCAGGCCGAGCTCGTCGAGACTTTTGCGATATTGGATGCTGCACTACTCCTGACAAAAAAAAGCCGTACAGCTCATCAAGCTCCAGATAATAGACATAGATTTCCAATAAAGGTTCCCTGAAGGCAGACTAAGTGACGGAGCACACGCCGGGTCGAGGCTCTGTCAACATTGAGCGAAGCCAGAGCGGATCTTTTATCAGCCCCTGAGGGGAATCCCGTCACACGTGCACGGTTAGTAGTGCTGTAATCTGCACATTTGGTGGTATAGGTAAACATGTGATTACATAAAAGCATATTAATAATTGATCGGGACACTGATGATGGTTTACAGGTGTCATCTTGTGGAAGAAACGAGCTAAATAGAAAATCTTGAGAAAGTGTGGCATGGACACAATACATATATATATATATATATATTTAACAACAAAAACTGATTAATTAGTTTGCAATAAAAGGATATATATGCTTTTATTGCAAAGTCATTTATCAGTTTTTAGCCCACAAATGAAATTGGTTTTGTCCGTTCTGGGCTTCCGTAGAAACGTGACGCTCCGTATGTAGATATATAAACGTCTCAGGTGACGAAAACTATTTAAACTTTCAGGTGGTTTATTTACCAACAAAATCATACTTATTTAGGGGCTCAGCTTTTGTGTTCTTTCGGTTGTTTTTAATATGTGCATAAGTTCTCTTTCAAAGGTTGATACCAGGTAAATAGTAGGTAAGTAGTCACAGATGCTGTGGGCGAACCGGAAAAGGTGTGAACGTGGTCTCTGACTCAAAGTCACATCAGCACCCTGGACAGCAGCCAAGCGAGGCCCTTTGGCAAGGACACGGCAGCCAGCAATTTAGTTGCCAAAGATGACAGCAACTTTCCAACGCAACCTGACCTCGTACCTGAAATCATAAATATACAACAGATTCATGTTCACATCAAAAAGAAAGTGCATAGATCAATAAAACGTGCACGTGTTCCTTTTTTATCCTCTTGGCACTTCAAAGCTTCTACTTACTGACATTGATCTCTACCTCAAACACTGGAAATATCAATGCAGCTATGAACGTGACACTCGTATCTATACAAAATAGCAGCTGACGGAACAATCAATCAATGCAAAATTCAGATTCAAAGCCAGGCAGGGTCCGTCTCTGCAACTATGTCAATGCAGACAGAACACAAGAACACAATCACTCTCCTGATATATAACGACAGCCGAGCATTCATTTAAATATAAACACCTTTAGGCTGCAAAATAAATTGCAATAAATGTGAACACCATCAGCACGAGTCCAGAGCAGCAATCCAATCCAATACGTGCAGAATTTGCACACAACTGATAATGAAATATATATATATATATATATATATATATATATATATATATATATATATATATATATATATATATATATATATATAAATACATATACACGCACACCAGAGCCTCCTTCTGTGTAGCCTCACTAGAATTACAAGAGAAGAGAACTAATTTGAAAAAATGTACAAATAAAAAGTGGAGGTAAACGGCGGCGGGTGCAACAAACATCATGAAGCCACTTGAATGAATTATCCTGACAGAGAATACAACTTCACCAAAGCAGACGACAGAGATGATAACAATATGAACTCCACAGCGGCTGCAGCCACAAACGCAGTGAAGCAGTTGTACACTTATATCCACTCCATTTCAGACAGTCAATTCAATTCAATTTATTTTGTGTAGCACAAAATCACAAATCACAAATTTGCCTCAGAGGGCTTTACAATCTGTACACATACGACATCCTCTGACCTCTGACCCTCACATCCCCAAAAAAACCTTTAACAGGGAGAAAAGTCAGGATATATTGCACTTTTTACAACACTGTGACCGGACATATTTGACCGGTGCATTTAAATCCTACTTGGTAAGGTTCATTATTATTTATTTATTTTGAAATGGTGGATTTATAAAATACTGCATTGTTTAAGATGAACCAGTGGTTTTCAACTATGAAAGCAGCGTATTTGATTTCTTACCTGTCAAATTATTTGGTAGTATTTCCTGTGTCCTTGTAACATGACAACATACAGGCCCCCCTCCCTCCATAGGCTTTAAACCTTAAACCTTATGGGCCTCAAACCCTGAACCCTCAGGGCCTCACTGATGGGTCAGTGTGAGAGGCTGTGAGGGCTTGAAATGGTGTAAACACGACTATAGGACATAAGATGAGGTTATTTTAATAAATCTAACTTGCTCGTTTTATGTCAAAACATCTTCAATAACAAAATGTTATGTTTGATGAATAAATCTGTGTAATAAAAGCACTGCTTTCATTCCTTCTGATTTCATGTTCCATCTTTAATTTAATGTGTCTGAGTAAATGTAGTATAGCAGGCTGAACTCACAGTCCCGTCCTCTTAGTTGGACCCCTGTGTTTAACATCACATTGCTATGAATTGTGGGTAATTCCCTTGGCCAAAGTCTTCAGAAATGCAAACTTAAGGAAAGGGTTCATAAAGGACTCAAAATGTCTGCGAGAGAGAGCCCTCAAACATCCGACACGTTCGCTAGTTAACGACTTTTGTTAGCTTGTTTTTGTTTATCATAGCGAAGGAAAACTCTAGTTAGCTCGCTAGCAGGAGACCCCGACTCCCAACGAAGGATTCCAGGACCAAGGAGGGATCCCAGGGGCCGAAGACCTGCTTTTTGGGCTAATTTGCTGTAACCGCTGTAGCATGAAAGCATGGTGGAATAAACAAGTTAGCCCGCTAACTAGCCAGCTACTAAATTAGCAGCTAGAGGAACATTTAAAAAGCTTGTTAAATGTTACAGTTACAGCCAACAAGCCCAACATCGGGCCTCTCTTCATCGCTCTATTATCTATCTATTAGCAACATGCATCTCCATCTCTCTGAGAGTGTAGCCGGCTGCAGTGCCGTGGAGCTTTAGCATTAAACCATTTGCATTATTAATATGATTATATTGCATCATCGTTGTAAAGGACCTCTGAGATTGTAAGGTATTTTAATAGTTTGTTCCTTTTGTTTGTCTTTTATTTTAGTCTGTTTTGTTACTGCAGTCAGTGCATTTCCGGTTGCGCTCTTATTTTGAAGGAACAAAAACCGGAAGTTAAGTAAGAAACGGAAGGGAAATGAAAAGATGTCATAACAACGGAAAAGTGATAAAAAAGGTTACGGATCTGTTAGTTTAGCACCTGGCTGATATGGGCATAAGGTTTGTACCTGTTCAAGTTCATTTTTGAGAAAATATTGTTTTAGATTGTTACGTTTTTTTTGTTTGTGTCAGAGCTTAAGCTAATCAACTGCTATTTCCGTTTTTCTTTATAGTTCTTACGGTGAGTTCAATAAAATTACGAACCATCAGTTAAAGACTCCAGACTATAATTCAGCCGGGGATGCTACAATCGTAGCTCTCCACAACTTCACAGTCACGTCACATATATGCAATATTGAGTCAACAACACAGTGAAGCTCCTCTGAGGTGATTCATGTTCAGCCTCCGGCCTTTTCCTTTGTTTCACCTCCAGCTGACGCGGTGAGCCGTGAGCTCATTTAGCCTCAAAATGCAGCTTGATAGAGTTACGATTTAATTTAAAAAAAATACAGTTTATTTATGAAAATGCTTTTCCAGACCTCAAAAGAACGAGAAGTGATTTATCACCGACGTGCACTTCAGTGTCCGCCACATGACGGGAAGAGAATAAACTAGCAGCAGAGGATTTTCTGATTTATTGTTCTGAAAAAAAGAACATAATCCGTCTCAATGATGTCAGTGGTGAAGACGACCACGCGACCCCGTGGCCTTCGGAGGGTGAACGAATCCGTCTCGCGCTCTTCCTGCCTGGTTCTGTTTCTCTTCATTCCCCGACCTGTCACTCTTCATATTCCCCTCTTCGCCGCCTCGGCCTCCCACGGACTCAAACATCTCTGCAGCGACGCACACGTTGGCATGCTTGTGAGGTTGAAGGGCAATTTGTTGATGATGCAATACCTCCAAGGTCACTTTAACTCTATGGACGTTCGTCAGAGGACATGTTAGCATAACGTGCAGCCGGGAGTGACACTGTTCTGGGGAAAAGCCAAGAATGCACATCTCAACTTAATGAATTAATATTCCAGGAATACCACACACACACACACACACACACACACACACGAGCTCAGAGGGGACACACAATTTGCTACGTAGGCTATTACTAGCAAACGTAACTTCACTGATAACCTACATGGATGTACATGTCAGAAGACCAGTATCTGGATAACGTGTGCTAGTTATGAAAAGTACAGTTGCTGTCTACATTCATTATAAATGGCATAAGTTCTGTTTAGTGAATTCACAACTAGCAGGTGCATACACACACAGTAACCATTTTGGGGATAGTGGTGGTGTTCACCCTTCTGTACAGTTCCTCCCCAGGAATATACTAAAATGTATATGTGTCTTTTGTTTATTTTTTATTTTTGTTTTAAATTGGCCAGATGCACTCAGGCAATGTTTTCAGAGGCCGGCACCTGCTGGAGAAAGGACGCCTGATTCGCCTCCCTCTGAACTTTGTAAGTAGCCTCCACAACTAGTACTATTGTTGCTGTTTTTGTTATTGTTATTATTATTATTATTATTATTATTATTATCAATTATTACTTTCATAATCACATCACATTAATACTACTAATTGTAATCAGTAGCATTATTTAGCCTTGTAGCAGTGGTGGCAGTAATTGTAATTTATCTACTACAAGTTACATGGTCAGATAAAATGTATTTGTACAATGCAACTATGTGGTGGGATGATAGAAATGACCAAATGCAATTGTGTAACGAACAGCATGGATGAACTCTGTGTTTAAATACAGCTGCAGGAGAAGGGACATCCAGTAGTACTCAACCTGTACTTAACCTATCAAACCTGTCAAACCTTGTTAACCATAGTCATTCCCTATACAGCTTGTACCATGTTTTGAGGTTCGTTCAATAAACATATTTGAAAAAAAAGAGTGTTTTGCACAGTTTATGGAGTTAATTTAATCCTAACTTTGAGTGTGTAATAAATTATTTAAAATAATAAAAAAGAAAATGTTCTGAAACTATTCTGGTGTTTGTTGTCCATGCACCATTTATTGTTGAACTGCAATGTAGAATAGTAGAATTATAAGTGGGTGAAAAACTGCTATGCAAAGTAAAGCAGTTAAGTTAATATATGTCTCTTCAGTGATGTAAAGTATTGTGTGTGTCTGTGTGGGGGGGGGGGGGGGGGGGGGGCAAAACTCAATCTCGCCTAGGGCAACCAAAGGGCTAGAGCCGGCCCTGTATATATATATATATATATATATATATATATATATATATATATACTGGGATGTCATGAGAGGGAGTGTCATCAATGGGACATACATCCCCTCCCAGTGGTTGCAGCAGAGACGACAACCCATCATGGCATCTGGAGAAAGAAGGACAGGAGTGGACGAGAAGAAAGATAGTTGTATGTTACGTTAAAGACAATGAACCAGAAGTAAACTCAAGATACTTATGTTTGTTTTGTTAGCGACTTTTCTGCTGGCTTTCCTTTGTGCCACGCATCACCTCACGGTCCCGACCTTTCAAGACATCACAGTGGTGGAGAACGCCAAACACGGAGCGAATGTCCATCAGTGATTTGACCATTCGCTTTGCCCTATTGAGAACCAGTGAGAACGCAATGGAGGAAACCCAGCTCCAGACGGAGTCGGAGACGAACCGGGCCCTGGTGGAGGAGCAAAGGAAAGCCAACATGTTGAAGGAGGAGGAACTCAAGCTACAGAGAAGTCAGCTTCAAACCCCCAACCCTGTATTCTGGGCCAGTGATTTTATCCCTAAAATGGGAGCCACCGATCATCCAGAAGCCATTTGAAAATACGTCAAAAAAAGAAAAATGGCCGAAAGACCAGTGGTTTGGCATCCTAGCTCTGTTTCCGTTGGGTGAGTCACAGAAAGCTTTTAAAGACTTGGTTAGCACAATAGACAATGACTATGATGTCCTTAAAGAGGAAATGTTAAGTATAATAGGACTTAGGATGGATCAAGCCATTTATTAATGTAGGGTGACCAGATTTGAGTTTGTGAAAAAGAGGACACTTCGGGGGGGGGGGAGGAGAGAGAGAGAGAGGAGGAGGACACTTCGTCGGGGGGCGGGGGGGTAGCAGTAGTGTGTAGCATGCCGGGGAATTACATTTACGTTGAGATCGGTCGACCAATGACAGTTCTCTCTACAGTCAGAGCTTGCGCAAGAAGGTGGAACGTGAGGGAGATACCATTTCCAAAACTTGTAAGGGGGTAATAACTATTTTCCCCGACGTAGCAAAATCCCGGACGTTTTTGGAATCCCTGCCGGACGCTTTTTTTAGGTCTCGAAAAGAGGACATGTCCGGGAAAAAGAGGACGTCTGGTCACCCTAATTAATGGCTTGATAAAAATTTGAATAAATTGAATAAAACCCCTGCAGCAGCTATGGTGGAAGCCATTGTGGTAGATCGTTACTTACGGGCCTACAGTAGTGTTAGCCTACAGCCGGTGTTAGCCTACAGCGGTTTTAGTCTACAGCTGGTGTTAGCTTACAGCTGGTGTTAACCTACAGCGGTGTGAGCCTACAGCCAGTGTTAGACTACAGCTGGTGTTAGCATACAACTGGTCTTAGCCTACAGCGGTGTTAGCCTACAGCCGGTGTTAGCCTACAGCTGGTGTTAACCTACAGATGTTGTTAGCCTACAGCTGGTGTTAGCATACAGCTGGTCTTAGACTACAGGCGGAGTTAGCCTACAACAGTGTTAGCCTACAGCTGGTGTTAGCCTACGCTGGTGTTAGACTACAGCCGGGGTTAGCCTACAACAGTGTTAGCCTACAGCTGGTGTTAGCCTACGCTGGTGTTAGACTACAGCCGGGGTTAGCCTACAGCCGGTATTAGCCTACAGCCGGTGTTAGCCTACAACGGTGTTAGCCTACAGCTGGTGTTAGCTAGGGTGACCAGATTTGAGTTTGTGAAAAAGAGGACACTTCGTTCCGGGGGGGGGGGGGGGGGGTGGGGGGGGGGGGGGGGTGGAGGAGAGAGAGAGAGAGAGAGAGAGAGAGAGAGAGAGAGGAGGAGGACACTTCGTCGCGGGGGGTACCAGTAGTGCGTAGCATGCCGTGAACTTACATTTACGTTGAGATCAGTCGACCAATGACAGTTCTCTCTACAGTCAGAGCTTGCGCAAGAAGGTGGAACGTGAGGGAGATACCATTTCCAAAACTTGTAAGGGGGTAATAACTATTTTCCCGGACGTAGCAAAATCCCGGACGTTTTTGGAATCCCTGCCGGACGCTTTTTTTAGGTCTCGAAAAGAGGACATGTCCGGGAAAAAGAGGACGTCTGGTCACCCTATGTTAGCCTACGCTGGTGTTAGCCTACAGCCGGGGTTAGCCTACAGCCGGTATTAGCCTACAGCCGGTGTTAGCCTACAGCGGTGTTAGCCTACAGCCGGTGTTAGCCTACAGCTGGTGTTAGCCTACAGCAGTGTTAGCCTACAGCTGGTGTTAGCCTATAGCCGGTGTTAACCTACAGCCGGTGTTAGCCTACAACGGTGTTAGCCTACAGCCGGTGTTAGCCTACAGCCGGTGTTAGCCTACAGCCGGTGTTAGCCTACAGCTGGTGTTAGCCTATAGCCGGTGCCTTGGTGGAGGCAGTTGACCAGTACCAGGCCACTAATGAAATGCTTCGCATGGGAAAAAATTAGCAACCCATGTCTCAAGGACGACCAGCAAATCCGAAGACCCGCTCAAAGTAACACAACCCGGCAGATCAATATACAGGGACGTTATCAGACTGAGCGAGAGCAAAGAAAACAAATTCCAGAGAGGGGTACTCTGAGATGCTACAGGTGCGGGAAGCTGGAACATATCTCATGGCAATCTAATAAAAGGGACAGACTAATGGCGACAGCAGAGTCCGCTGGCAGCCAGCCTGCACACCTCTACGCCTCCTTGATGGAGGGTACAGAGCACCAAGCTTTTACATGCTCCGTGAAGTTTAATTATCAGGATGTGGAAGCTTTGAAAATGTGTGACAGATTAAAAAAGTATGACATATTAACAAAACAAAACAGGGTAAAAAAAAAAAAAAAAAAGAAGTAAATGTTCCTAATTTTGCTGATTCAAATAAACTGCAAAGCTCTCTTCCAGTTTCACACAGTTTTAAACCAATATTAAAGTTAATAGATTTGTGTTAAATATATATACGGACTATATTCTACAGCATATAGTCCGTTAGTACTGTATATACTGACAGAAACTTCTGTGTAGACACGTGATGACGAGGTGTCGCCTGCCTCAATGTCAGAAGTATTGTGTTGCACACAATGTGCAGAGAGAACATTGTGTTGCACACAATGTGCAGAGAGAACATTGTGTTGCACACAATGTGCAGAGAGAACACCTTTTCAGCTCCCACCTCACCTCTCTGAGCGTTCATGGCGTAAGAGCCGACCCCCGTGGGCAGAGAGGTAGGTGAGGTCACACGTCTTGTGGGAAGAACGTTTGTGCTTCACATAAAACACTTTTTCTGCTTTTCACCTCATTTCTTATGATCCATCGACTGTTTTAACCCTTTATGTCAGTTAGAGCCAATTTCGGCTCTAGGCTTTTTTTTCTTTTTCCCTGTGTTTGAGTCGTCGTAGGAACCCCAAATTAATTCCAATACTTGTGTTTATTGTATGTATTTGTTCAGCAACGTCTTGGGAAAAAAATGTATATCTGCAAAAAAATCACTTTTAAAAGATATTTTGATCATAACTATGAACATCCAGCAAGATTTCCCAAAAATACCTCCTTGAGCGGTCACCGAGTTTTTCAAACTGTATTATGGTGCCCTAACAACAGCCCACATACTAATAAGACACCTTTTGGGAAAGATTAGGACCTAAAGAATCGGAATATGCACCACAATTCATACTAGAACACAGCATTTGGGTGTTAAAAGGACTTTCAATAAAAAAACTGTGTTGTTCGGTTCGGAACAAAAAGTTCATGTTCTTTGATTTATTTAACGTTTAATGTTGTAGAAGTCACAGGAAAATAAAACCTGAGACCTTGATTAAGAGATGGCTGGATGGAGAATATAATAATTAAATATATATAATATATTAACGCTGGCATCTGTGCTGAGGTCGTTCCAACCTTGCAAAGTGAAGCCATGCGTTTCCTCAACAAAAACCACGGTTTTGCACTCCACTATTTAATTATAATCTCGCAAATTTGCCTTCATTTTTTTTCTTGGTATAAAACATAATTGGTTGCTAAAGTGAACAGGTGAACCCATTAAAAACCTAAAGCTGTTCCTAGTTTAACACGCTTTAAAGTGAAGCCAAATGGCTGTGAGTGCTTGTGGTTTAAGTGACCACAACGGACAAAGAAGTCTTTTTTTGTGCTTTTCTAATGCTAATCAATCATGCGCTGCTCTCTGCGGGGCCTCCGACAGACGCACACAGCCCAGTGTGTGTTTCATTCTGCCATTTAAAGGGAATCAGATAACGCGGAGCCGCCTGCTGCCCCGGCGCTGCTGGAGGGAACGAACCAGGCAGACAAGAGCCGCCTGGTTAGCCGCCAACCAGGTTAGCCGCCTGTTAGCCGCCGCCTGGTTAGCTGCCGGTTAGCCGCCTGGTTAGCTGCCGGTTAGCCGCCAACCAGGTTAGCCGCCAACCAGGTTAGCCGCCAACCAGGTTAGCCGCCAACCAGGTTAGCCGCCAACCAGGTTAGCCGCCAACCAGGTTAGCCGCCTGGTTAGCCGGTTAGCCGCCTGGTTAGCTGCCTGGTTAGCCAGTTAGCCGCCTGGTTAGCTGCCTGGTTAGCCGCCTAGTTAGCCGCCTGGTTAGCCGCGCGGTGGGGTATATGTCTTTTTTTTGTCTGGTGCAACCTGACATGTGTAGTCAGTTCACCTTTTCTTTTTTACGCCTTTAAGCTTCTACTGCTAACCACGTGTTTAACTTCACATTGCTATGAATTGTGGGTAATTCCCTTGGCCCCCCAAAAAAGTCAACATTTATGGGAAATCACTTTTTCTTTTTACGATCAACACTTAAAATGACAAGCTAGTACAACATGTAAACCCTACTTTGGTGTTTCATTTTCAACTCTTTATTGTATTCATATTTTTAATTTATTACAAAATGTTGGGTTGCCATCGACTTTGCCTCGCACATTTATGTCCCCTCTTCAGGGGGAATTATAATGCGATACGCTGATTAATTTAGCGGCATTAGATTTTTTTATATTGTCCAATTTATGGGTTTATGACCCGATAAGTACCTGCTAAAGTTTAGCAGGTACTTACTCGGTTTAGCAGCTAAACTAATGACATTCCCATCAACCCCAGTTGTGACGCTGGCGGCTCATCATGCAGCCTCGTGACGCTGAGTCAGGGGGCGAAGATAATGAGTTTCAATCCAGCGTATAATACTGGATATTATTAAAAGCTCCTAATGCTGTCGTCTAATTAGCACCAAAACGTTAATCATCAGTCTGATGGGGGTGTCATTGATTGACCTATTTGACCTCTTTCTACTGAGAAGGCCATTTAAATATTTCTCTCTCTCTCTCTCTCTCTCTCTCTCTCTCTCTCTCTCTCACACACACATTCTCTCTCTCCCTCGGCTCACACTGTCACACACACACACACACACACACACACACACACACACACACACACACACACACACACACACACACACACACATATTCTCTCTCTCTCCTCTCTCACTCTCTCCCTTAGCTCACACTCTCTCACACTCACACACACTCTCTCTTCTCTCTCTCTCTCTCTCACACACACACACACACACACACACACAATAACAGTGTCACTGAACTTGTCAAAAACATCGTAGCCTATATGACCCGGTCCAGTTGCCATAGAACGTTTTTGATTTCCGCCTTGACTGATGTTGCGTGAATTATTTATTTTTTTAAATGGAGCGCTCCTTGTTCAGACGTGTGACTGCGAGTGTGAGGAGAAATGAGGGTCAGCCAACAGTCAGTTTGAAATGATTTAGTTCACTTTAGCTAGCTAACGTTAGCTAACATTAGTTAGCTAGTGTTAGCTAGCTCTGATAGTGCGTTAGCTACAAAGGCTCGCTTGCAAGCTAGCTAACGTTAGACAGAGGTCCTTTGTGTGGAGTTCCTGCATAAAGGTTCCCTCGCATGGCATTTCTAGGGTAATTATCTATGATCAATGATCTCTTATTAATTATCTATTGCTCAAGTTCATTGTTTATCAATTAATCTATAGGTTACTTACACACATACAGTACAAGGATTTCTCTGAAGTGGCTCACTTGTTTAGTTTGTTATTGATATAATTGAGGACCGGTCATGTCGTTGTTGGAGCAGATGGAGCAGCGTTAACTTTGGATGCAGGCAGGGCGTCTCCACGTTTTGTTTTTGTGCTTTGTTTTGTCTGTCCTGTCTGTATTTCCTGTACTAGGTAGGTACAACGTGATTAAGGTAACACAAAAAACAATCAATATAATTTTGAATTATAAAAAAAGAAGAAAACAAAGTAAAAACAAAAATGTAATAACAATAAAGAACCACAAAGAAATAAGAATAAAATTGAATATGATTGTCTGATTTATGTTTGTTTTTTGTTCAAAAGGAATCTAATAAAAACACTTTGAATCTGTAGACTACTGCCTAATAGTCTTATCATTGCCATTTGATGATAATTGCTCATATACTGTAAGCCTAAATAAGTATATGTATTATTTTGAACAAAGGTTAAATGTTATTTCACAAGTTTCAAAAAGTGCCCCCAATTTCTTTCTAAAGAAACATGTACATTTCCTACGCTATCTGCATGGAACCATTACACCATAGAAGGGTTCCTCGTGGAGCCTGTCATAGGGGGTTCTGGGAGGAACCTTTCCCAGTGTTCTTTGTATAATCCTTTATGATGTGTTCTGGGTATATAACCCTCTTCAAGGGTTCCAGGTGGAACCTGTATGAAAAGGTTCTACCAGGAACCACAAAGGATTATCTCCTATGAGGACAAGCAGAAGAACCCTTTAGAGTTCTGGTTAGAACCTTTCATTCTAAGAGTGTATATGGAGGCAAATCAATGCCAAACTAGAGAGCGCAAATGAGCTCCACGAGAGCGCGCAAATCAAACAGCCGCGCGCGTAATTTACTTTGACGAGCGCTTTTACATCACTACGCGAGCAAAAGTTGCTCTCTTTCAGTTGTGTTTTCTCATCCGCCATTGTTCCCAGTGTGCTGGTGAGAAATGCATTCCAGCCAATCCGAAGCCGAGGATTGTAACCAATTAGATGTAGAGATCGATGGTGACTGGATCCGCCCACTTACTGTCAAAAAGAAAATCTACTCGAGCGCGAGCAGGTAACAGACACGCGAGCGAGCAGGTTAAAGCTTCGAGAGCGAGCAGGTTCCAACTTCAAGAGGGACTTTTGCTCTCGTGAGCGGGGATTTTACTCGCGTAGTGATGTAAAAGCGCTCGTCAAAGTAAATTACGCGCGCGGCTGTTTGATTTGCGCGCTCTCGTGGAGCTCATTTGCGCTCTTTAGTTTTGTCACGGGTTTATCGTCATAAGTGTAGATCATTGAATATGCAGTCTCTGAACATATGTCATGCATCAGTAATGGGTTTAATTAGAATTCATGTGGACATAATTGCTACATTATTTTTCATATTTTCTGCTCGGGGTTCTGCGGGCTTTGGTTCCCTCGGCTCCCCAGCTGTGCAGAACCCCTCCCCCCCCCCGCTGACCCTCCCTGGACGCTCGCTCTGCTTTGAGGATCACAGGGGGTTGCTGGAAGGAGTGAGAGTTGGCTTTTATTTTTACACCGATGGAAAAAGTAGTCCTTTAAAATCCTCAGCATTAGTTTGCTTCATAACTTTTGCTCCAAAAGGTGGAAGTTTAACGAAAAAGCAATAGCTGCTATAGTCTTGTTTTTGTCATGTTATATATATATATATATAAATATATATATATATATATATATATATATATAAAATATAATATATATATTAGTGCTGTCATATTAGCGCGTTATTAACGGCGTTAACGCGCCGTCAATTTTATTAACGGCGTTAACGCATTTAAAAAAGTTTTTTTTTTAAATGCGTTAACGCCGTCAATTTTATTAACGGCGTTAACGCATTTAAAAAAAAGTTCTCGCGAGCGCCACGCCGGATGTAGCTCAACCGGAAGCAAAACAATAGGCACGCCGTTTGGGCTTGGAAGCTAGGCTAACGTTACGGTTTGAACTGAATGAATGGTGAGCGCGATACGGCAAAATGAATGATAAGACGCTAATGAATGGAAAGTTCACTTTCAAAAAGTTGTCGGATGTTCCCTTGACAAGACCAAAGTGGTATGTGCCATTAGTCATTGTGAACTGAGCTATCATCGTAGCCTATCCAGTCTGAAACACCACTTGATGGCCAACACACAGCTGATGCTAACTCTGCGCCCCCTCGTCATAGCAGACAAGAACGGATGACTTCGGACAGAAATGCATGGACACCAATTCAATTCAATTTCAATTCAGTTTATTTTATATAGCCCAACATCACAAATACAAGTTTGCCTCGGAGGGCTTTACAATCTGTACACATAAGATCCTTTCCCGGGACCTCACATCGGATCAGGAAAAACTCCCCTAAAGAGATAGTAAAAACCCTTTCACAGGGAAAAAAAAGGGAAGAAACCTGAGGGAGAGCAACAGAGGAGGATCCCTCTCCCCGGATGGACAGAAGCAATAGATGTCATGTGGCCAGAATGAATAGCGTAGTTACAGCACATTCAATGAATACGACAGAAATTATTCATATAATGAGTAGTAGGCATGGTCCATGATCCAGATAATCCACGATCCATGAAGCAGAAGGGAGTAGAGAGGAGGGGTGGGTTGGGGAAGCATGAGCAGGGCCATGGCAGCAGGCACTTTTTGCAGCCATAGCTAAATGGTGGCTACTGCGTGTAGCCTGTTAACGTTGTGGAGGACGAGGGTCTAGCTGATAAAATACGCATCGCATCCAACGACAGGACCTACGAATTGCCTTCGAGAGCCTGACTGCTATGTTCACAGCTCTCTCTCTCTCCCTCTCCCTCTCTCTGATAACAAAGAATACCTCTAATTGATTATCGTCTTTGGGGATGAAGGCGGCTGCTCCGTGTTCATTTAAATTTTAAACTGATCAATGCTTCTGATTGCAAAAAGGAGTCCATTATCTCTGATTGAACACATGCTAGTCATTGGAATCCCCTGCCGTGGTCCACATGCCTGTTCTCATCTGTCAAAACCATCACATCTACATGCAATCAAAGGCTCCCAGCGTGCCAGTGTGAGACAGTCATTCCTCAGGATGGCAATCACCTTCTCTCATTTAGTCCTCAGGCTGATTGCTATTTGGAAAGGGATCATAGATAATGCCTCATTTGCATATTTAAACATAACATTTCACTTAAAACATGAAACTTAATGTCAGTAATGAACTGGTGAAGTTTCACCTTTAGTCTTCAAAATGTGTTTAATTTAACAAAACATCTCTTTAAAAGGACTTTTTTCAATCTGGCTTTATCCAATGTTTAGATTTCTGTTGTGTAAATGTGTGTAAATCAGCCCATTGTTAACATGTGTAACTATATTTAAAGCACAGTGGAGAAGTTACTGGGTATAGCTGGGTAACAAAAAGGAGATAATGCAACTTTTGTCATCACTGATCTATTTTTTATGGACCGATGTGGGTTTAGACCGCCCCCTGCTGGTTGTAACCTCTCATTACAAACATTAATCTAACAGACAAATGCTGCCTTCAAATGTGTTCTGCGTTCAGTGTGGGCAGCAACAACACAGACTGATTTATATATTTGTTTGCATTGATTACGGCCAAATTTGAAGAGATTTTCTCCAGGCGTTCCCGAGGCATCGAGTCTGGACGGATTAGAAAAAGGCCTCAAGATGTTTTAATGCAAAGTATTAACATATTACAGTCAATCGATCAAACTTTATCTATAAAGCTCATTTTGAACAAATCAAATGCACCTCAAAGTGCTTCATAAATAACTGACAAGACTTCAAGACTACAATAAAATAGACATATAAATGATAAAAAGAGTTTTAACTGTTGCTAATAAATTAAGTCAAAATGTCAGCATTCTCAATTTTTTTTCTTTTCTTTCTTTCTCCACAAACTTATTTGATAAATATGGCAAAACGACAAACTCGAGAAGAGGCAGAGCTCTTCTTAAAGAGACGGAGATCTTCTTAAAGAGACAGAGATCTTCTTAAAGAGGCAGAGCTCTTCTTAAAGAGACAGAGATCTTCTTGAAGGGGCAGAGCTCTTCTTAAAGAGGCGGAGCTCTTCTTAAAGAGACAGAGCTCTTCTTAAAGAGACAGAGATCTTCTTAAAGAGACAGAGCTCTTCTTAAAGAGGCGGAGCTCTTCTTAAAGAGACAGAGATCTTCTTAAAGAGGCGGAGCTCTTCTTAGAGAGACAGAGATCTTCTTAAAGAGACGGAGCTCTTCTTAAAGATGCGGAGCCCCTCTTAAAGAGACAGAGCCCCTCTTAAAGAGACAGAGCTCTTCTTGAAGAGGCGGAGCTCTTCGTGAAGAGGCGGAGCTCTTCTTAAAGAGACAGAGCTCTTCTTAAAGAGGCGGAGCTCTTCTTAAAGAGGCGGAGCTCTTCTTAAAGAGACAGAGCTCTTCTTAAAGAGGCGGAGCTCTTCTTGAAGAGACAGAGCTCTTCTTGAAGAGACAGAGCTCTTCTTGAAGAGACAGAGCTCTTCTTAAAGAGACAGAGCTCTTCGTGAAGAGGCGGAGCTCTTCTTAAAGAGGCGGAGCTCTTCTTAAAGAGGCGGAGCTCTTCGTGAAGAGGCGGAGCTCTTCTTAAAAGAGACAGAGCTCTTCTTAAAGAGGCGGAGCTCTTCTTAAAGAGACAGAGCTCTTCTTAAAGAGGCGGAGCTCTTCTTAAAGAGACAGAGCTCTTCTTAAAGAGGCGGAGCTCTTCTTAAAGAGGCGGAGCTCTTCGTGAAGAGGCGGAGCTCTTCTTAAAAGAGACAGAGCTCTTCTTAAAGAGGCGGAGCTCTTCGTGAAGAGGCGGAGCTCTTCTTAAAAGAGACAGAGCTCTTCTTAAAGAGGCGGAGCTCTTCGTGAAGAGGCGGAGCTCTTCTTAAAAGAGACAGAGCTCTTCTTAAAGAGACGGAGCTTTTCGTGAAAGAAGCATTCGTTACAACATGTCAGATGTCATCATGTGTTTTATTACAGACTTTT
>JBAMJR010000302.1:70000-77500 GCA_038501785.1 Myoxocephalus aenaeus | reverse complement strand
GTGTGTGCCCACCTGACAGTTTGATGCCCTCTGCCAGGCCGTAGGGAAGGTACGCAAAGATTATCATCATCCCAAACTCCAGCGAAGGAGTCTTCCTCAGATCAAAGTGCTTTAGAAACTAACCAGTGAGTTAGGGAATTTAATACGAGATTAATATACACACACACACACACACACACACACACGAGTTTAAAGCTCTCTCTCTCTCTCTAGCACACACACACACACACACACACACACACACACACACACACACACGAGTGTAAAGCTCTCTCTCTCTCTCTCTCACACACACACACACGAGTTTAAAGCTCTCTCTCTCTCTCTCTCACACACACACACACACACACGAGTGTAAAGCTCTCTCTCTCTCTCTCTCTCTCTCTCACACACACACAAGTTTAAAGCTCTCTCTCTCTCTCTCTCACACACACACACACACACACACACACACACACACACACACACACACACACACACACACACAAACAAACAAACAAACACGAGTATAAAGCACAAACACTCACACAAACATATATGAGTTTAAAGCACTTACACACACAACTTTAAAGCACTTACACACACACATATGAGTTTAAAGAACAAACACACACACAAGTTCAAAGTACACGCACACACACACACACACACACACAGGATACGAGCGCTGAGATGAGGCCGGTGAGGGTTCCCAGTGCTGCAGAACCGAAGAACATTTGAAGGAAGTAACTCAGCGCCTGCAGGAAAGTCTGCCAGCCCGACACCGAGGAGGAGGAGCTGTCGGGGCGGGAGAAGAAGCCCTCCGCTGTGCTGGAAGTATAAATACATATATATAATGTTACAGTTACACACCCTGTGTTGTAATACCTCTGTCTGCCCCTAGAGGGCAGTAGAACTCCAGCATAGCTCTTTAGAGGCAGACAGCAGAACACAAGAAGTAGTGGACGTCTGAAGGCTGGAGACATTAAATACAAATGAATTAATTCATCAATTAAAGATGGAATTAATTAATATGACGCCATCCTGACGCTCACTTATGTTCCATACGTTGTTGAAGCGATTCTTGGGTCGATCCCATTGTTGAATCCACTCACTGCTGCATTTTATTTCTTATTATTTGATTCTATTTTTTGCTTTTTGACTGTTTTAAAATGAAAGTTCTTAATTGTTTTTAAATCTTGTTTTCTTCCGCATTATGTTCTGATGCTTTTAACGCTTTTATTTATGTGAAGCACTTTGAATCACCTTGTTGTTGAAATGTGTTATACAAATAAATAAACTCGCGAGTTGACCCCAAAGTGATCTGCTTCGTAAAAACTTCTGACTTCTTCAATTATTCCCTCAAGACGTGCACTCGAACCGATTTCCCTTCACACAGTCTTGAGGTGAGGGACCCAAAACTAAAGCCTGATTGTGGAGCGTTGTTCGGCCTCCTTCTTAGCTAGCGGGACATAATTAGCACCGGTGGGTTCATTAGCTCGTCTTCACTCCAGCCGTGAGACCGAGCCCCTCTTTGAGGACGGTAATCCTGCCGGTCTCTTTTTTTTATAACAACAGTAATCCAGACAGAACACGAGTGTAACCATTAATCTGATTTGAATCTGATAAACGAGCCCCAGAACCCGGAAGGAACCGTCTGTTTCTAAACAACCGGGCTCGCTAAGAAAGGTGCTAACAAACGAGCTAACCGCCAGCGCTGCTCGGCCGCTCCATTATGCATGCAGCCGTTTGCTCCACGCGGCCACTCGAGATCACTTTGCACACTTAGCTGGTTGAGAGTGTGTGTGAGTGTGTGTGTGTGTGTGTGTGTGTGTGTGTGTGTGTGTGTGTGTGTTTAGCGGACGGCAGTTTGTTGATCTTCATGACAAACAATCCTAAGTGATTCTCTCAACAGACACTTATCGTCTCGCCCCGTCATTAAATATAAGTAAATACAAATATTCCTCCGCTGTTAACGTGTCAGATAACTATTTTAGATCATCAGCTTTTAGGTTTCACATTCAGAAGATTCTGATTAAAAGGTTTCAACGTCCTCTGCATCCGAAACGTCCCCGGTGGTGAACTAGGGCCCCGGCTCTCGGTTCATACGCACTTCCTGTACTACTACAGAGAAAGGCAGGCGGAGGTGCAAAGGTTGGGAGATGCCACACATTTACAATGCTGAAGAACAAATGTGTCACTGTTTGCATGTGTGTGTGTGTGTGTGTGTGTGCGTGTGCGTGGTTTGTGGCATCGGAGCAATTAAACCGCACTGTTTAAAACCCCGTCGGCGGGAGTGCAAACTGAAAAGCACGTTTTCTTTCATCAGCGCCAGAAGCCGCGCAAACAGTCATCATCGTCAGATTTTCCTCTTTCCGACGGCCCTCGAACGCCTCGTGTGCGACGAACGCAAAACAGTTTTTGTCTCGTTTAAATTCTCGACCCGAATAAACCGTTTGCTTTAACCAGATTCTGTAAAAAAAAAACATTACATTCTGAGCTCCTCGGTGCGGCTGAGAAGCCACGATTGACTTCGCCGGAGACCGACGGTCACGTGACGACAAATCAATGAAACTCTGACTGAACTTCGAGCTGAGAGGCTGTAAACGTGTAAAACGCTCCATATATATAAAACACAGCCTCCATTTTGTTTCCTAACATTGGTAACACTTGTGGGCACTTTGGATGTACAGATTGCATTGTTGCATTGTCAACTTCTTTTTCATGATTTATGCCAATAAGACATGTTGGAGTTCTCTCTGCTTCCAAAGAGGGGCAGGACTTTCATATATCGGAGACGAGAGAGGGAAAGCTGCTCTTACTTGGTGAGGACGATGGAGACGGCGTCGTTCAGGATGCTCTCGCCGAACACCAGCATGTTGAGGACCGGGTCCACGTTGAGGGCGTTGAAGATGGCGATGGTCGCCACCGGGTCCACGGCCGAGATCAGAGAGCCGAAGGCGAAGCTGCGGCGAGGAGAAGTGGTCAAGACCCTTTTTATTATTAGGTATTAACATACCTAAAGATATGTTTGTAATTAATCAGACCAATGGATTTCATGACTTTTCCATGACTTTAAACCAGATTTCCATGAGCAAACATTTAGTGAAATCTGGGTGTAAACATGACAAAGTGAGTAAATGTAGTATTTAAACTAACAATGAGAATACAAAGCATACAGTAAACCTTAAATGAATGAGACAATAGTTTGATTAAAAGAATAAAAGGGATAGGATCAAATTTCCATGACATTTCACCTAATTTCCATGACTATAAACAACATTTCTATGACTTTTCACAAAGTTTCCATGACCAAACATGTTGTGAAATCTGGGTGTAAACATGAAAAAGTGAGTAAATGTAGTATTTAAACTAACAATGAGAATACAAAGCATACAGTAAACCTTAAATGACTCAAATGAATGAGACAATAGTTTGATTAAAAGAATAAACATTTATATAGATGCCTGCTTATATTTTGAGCGTCTTTCTTTTAAAAGCAGACAGGAAGTGAGTCACCAGAAGGAGGCAGACAAGAAGTGAGTCACGTGTTCGGTGAGGCGGCACAATTCTAAAAATTGTTGTTGTTAAGCAACATTTAGGGGGATCTCCTGGCTTTGTTGCACAACGCATGAAGGCGTTGTGGCAGTCGGTGTCCGACGGGCTTCTTCACCTGCAGCGCCGAGGTAAACAACTCTAGACAAGCACCGTGAAAGGTCATGTAATAAAAAACAACAAAAACTATTTTTAATGAACTTTGTTTTAATATAAAATGTGTCTTTTAACCGTAAAACATCATTTGTTTTCCTTTTTAAGTGTACTATACAAACGTCCTGCAACAAATTGGTAAACGATTCTAGAAAATCACTAAAATAATATTTAAAAAACATTTGAATGAACTTTAATTTTAGAAATAGTATTTTTTTTTGTTTTGATGAAATGAACAATCCACTTTACTCTGTTCATGCATTATGTTTGCTGTGTCTTGCAACTTTAATAAACTGAAACTACATTCATTCACATTTTTAGGTTAATCGTCACACATCAAGTGAAAACATCTTTTATTGAATTACTATGGAGGAGGAGTGGTAAAAGAACGCTTTGTTTAAATAATAAAAAAATAAAAAGAAGGCGGGAATTTGTGGGTTGAAACGAGTCTAAATACAGTGACGTGTTTGAACATGAAAGCCAAGAAAGAAAGAAACAAACTTTTGGGATTTCCCACCAAACAAAACTAATCAATTCTTTCTTTCTTCGCATTCTGAAGGAACATCTGTCCTGCTAACCAAAACCACACCGAGGAGGAAGCACGGGACGGGAAACACATCCTCCTGTGAGGCAGAAGCCCGGCTTGAACTCAACACACACACACACACACACACACACACACACACACACACACACACGCTGACTGTGCATCATTAAGGACACAGAAACAATAACAACCCAAAGCTTCTCTCTAAAAACTCTTGGGCGAGTCAGTCATCTCTGGATTATCCGATCGTCTGGAACGCGTTCAACTCTTAAGTTTCCGTGAACGTTGTTATGAAATACAGATGCTCGTGTTCACTTGAAGTCCCTGTGGACACTCAGACTAATACGAGCTAATACTCACCTATCAGTCATGGACATCTTATAGATCACATCAGCCTGAGAGAGAAAACACAACATCAAAACACACACTGTTACACTGCTAAAAAATGCAACCACACACTTTATTCACAAGCTGTTCCAGGGGAAATACACACTTAAAATACTGGAAATACACACTTAAAATACAGGAAATACACACTTAAAATACAGGAAATACACACTTAAAATACAGGAAATACACACTTAAAATACAGGAAATACACACTTAAAATACACACTTAAAATACTGGAAATACACACTTAAAATACAGGAAATACACACTTAAAATACTGGAAATACGGTTGAGGTCCTCACCTGTCCCAGGAAGTAGATCCCTCCTCCCACGATGAAGGCGGAGATGGCCGTGCCGATCACGGCGTAGAGAGTGATGGAGCCGATGTTCTGGAAGAAGTTGCCCTGAACGTACATGAACACGCAGCGTGTGAGTTCTTTATACTAGCGTGACGCGTGAAGCGTGAAGCGGTGAGAGGGAAACAGCGTCTCTGGTGCCGACCTGTCAATCACCTTGTAGCCCCGCCCCTAAAGCGTCCCCTGCTTTATGGTCTGTTTGACTCTAAATGACCATAATTTACTAAATGAACATCATGCTGTATTGAAGAAGACTTGAAACTAGAGATTGAGACATAAACTCATGTTTACAATGTTTACTGAGGGAATACATCAAGAGAAGTAGAGTCATTTATATAGACTTCTATACAACCAGAGGAGTCACCCCCTGATGGTCAGGAGAGAGAATGCATCTTTAACACATGAAGCATAGACTTCTATACAACCAGAGGAGTCACCCCCTGGTGGTCAGGAGAGAGAATGCATCTTTAACACATGAAGCATAGACTTCTATACAACCAGAGGAGTCACCCCCTGGTGGTCAGGAGAGAGAATGCAGCTTTAACACATGAAGCATATACTTCTATACAACCAGAGGAGTCGCCTCCTGGTGGTCAGGAGAGAGAATGCAGCTTTAACACATGAAGCATAGACTTCTATACAACCAGAGGAGTCGCCCCCTGGTGGTCAGGAGAGAGAATGCAGCTTTAACACATGAAGCATATACTTATATACAACCAGAGGAGTCACCCCTGGTGGTCAGGAGAGAGAATGCAGCTTTAACACATGAAGCATAGACTTCTATACAACCAGAGGAGTCTCCCCCTGGTGGTCAGGAGAGAGAATGCAGCTTTAACACGTGAAGCATAGACTTCTATACAACCAGAGGAGTCACCCCTGGTGGTCAGGAGAGAGAATGCAGCTTTAACACATGAAGCATAGACTTCTATACAACCAGAGGAGTCGCCCCCTGGTGGTCAGGAGAGAGAATGCAGCTTTAACACATGAACATAGACTTCTATACAACCAGAGGAGTACGTGCGTGCGTACCTTGTGCAAAGAGTATCCAGACTCGAAGATGATGGGCGGCAGCAGCAAAAGGAAGAACATGTTGGGTCGGAACATCTCCTCCTCCTGTGTGAGAGACGGAGACAGAGTTACGTACGGTCCAGACATGTCGCGGTGGTTCTAACAGTCGAGTGATTGTAATCCGTGTTTGGAAGCTTCAAAGTACCGTGAACAGGAAACATCTTCACTGGACAAATTACACATTTGCACACCGAGCCGTACGATGCTAATGCTAATCGGTAGCGTTGCATATGGGCTAATTGTGCCCATGTGACGGAAAAAAAAACACATGCTTGTGATTATTATCCCGACTGAGTCGGTGATCGTCAGCTGACTTTATACTTAGTCATGGATGACGGGGAGGAGGTGAAGAGGGAAAACTCATTTGGATGTTGACGTGCACACACACACACACACACACACACACACACACACACACACACACACACACACACACATCAGGTGCTCTTTAAGGGAATCAGGGGGCCTGCCAGCCAATTCATGCATTCACACACGTGGATACATATATATGCTCTTTTTTGATTTTATCTCTGCGTGTCTCTCACACACACACACACACACACACACACACACACACACACACACACACACACAGAGAGTGTATCCCAGTGACCATCAGCTCTCTGATGATTCCAGCGATATAATGAAATCATTGTCTCTTCTCAGCTCAATGGGCCGGCCTCCCAGATCAGGCGTAGGCATCATGTGCCCGTGCATTAACGCTCCGGCTGCCAATGTGCAAGCCGTAGTGTGTGTGTGTGTGTGTGTGTGTGTGTGTGTGTGTGTGTGTGTGTGTCTGTGCATAATCTATGTCAGTAATGTAAAAAGTCAGACTACACCATGCATTCGTGAACGTTCATAGCTGAAGATCTATTTCTGGGCCCGTTGGTTTGAGACACGTCAGAAATATGACATTCACTCCAATCCGCTCAGACAATCTCCCTCATTGTTTTTCGGGGGCCAGGTTTTGACAGCTTGGTGGAGCCGGACTCTCCACCGCCACAATAACGCCACCACGAGCAGATTGACATCGAGCCAGAGAGCGAGATGAAGTCCGGCCCCACGCGTCGACTCTGCGGCGCGTGAAGGTGCCCCTTGTCTGCTAGAACACAACATTTGCCCTCAAAAAAAACCAAAAAGCTGCTGTGTGCGATGCAACTTGTGTAAAAGTAGAACGTGGATCAATCAGATAAACCTGTGCTCGAGACAAAGTTATGTTCATCACCCACAGAAAACCCACTATTTTTAGGCCCTTTCCTCTAAATGTCATACCCAAACTAAAAAGGGTGTATCTCTGCAACCACTAGGGCTATTTGAATAATTTGGGTGTTATAATAAAAGGTACACATGTATGATTTTGTTCAGATGTGTAAATATCAGTCTATATGTTACTGGTTAAGAGTAAATGAAGATGACACACAGAAAAAAAAGAAAAGGTATCAGGTCCGCCT
>JBAMJR010000302.1:15000-65000 GCA_038501785.1 Myoxocephalus aenaeus | reverse complement strand
GCATTTACTTCTATACAACCAGGGGAGTCGACCCCTGGTGGTCAGGAGAGAGAATGCAGCTTTAACACATGAAGCATTTACTTCTATACAACCAGGGGAGTCGACCCCTGGTGGTCAGGAGAGAGAATGCAGTTTGTAAATATTCGGCAAACAACAAAAAGACACAGCAAGCCGCAAAAAACGCTGATCAGGCCGTTCCACAGGATCAATGCACATCCTGTGCTCAGGTATGTACACAGGTGCAGAAATCCCTGTCGTCGTCATGGGTTTGACCCCGGAAGGGCAGAAGGGCTTTGACCGCTGTGGCGGTATCGGTTCGTCCCGACGCTCCAGGCGGTGCGTTTGAGTGCCGCTGGAAAACGAAACGGACGCGCTTCACGTTTCCACGTGTCTGCAGACGTTAATGTACGGTTTAGGGAAAGACGCGTCAGCAGCTCTGCACCCGACCAGGTGAGCAGCTCTACCTGCCGTGCACAAACACAGAGAGCGACAGAGATCCACAGGACAGGAGGAGAGGGGCTCTGGTTACGAGTAGTGCCGATGACTCAGCAACACCCAGGGGGCCCCCAGGATTTAAAAAAAAAACAACACAATGGGCCCCAGTGTGCAAGACACATTGACACAACCTGTCCTCTTTCCTGCCCTCCCCCTCACTCTGCATCTGCATCTCTTGTTCTTTCGTTCTCTCACTCGCTGGCTAGAGAACAAGGAATGTTAATTAAAAGGCTGTGAGAACCCGGGAGAAGAAAAAGGAAAACCAGAAAAAGGAAAACCAGAAAAAGGAAAATCAGAAAAAGGAGAAATGACTGAGAAAAACAAAAGAGATGGAAATCTACAGCGACGGGGACGGCGGTGGGCGAGGAGTTTACGGAGAATTTGCTGTGGGCCGATCCATCATATGAGAACTATTATGTTTTCAATAACACACTTGAGCAATGGACACAAACATCCCCACCCTGTAACTTGCATTTCCCATCAGGAATGCGGTGGGTGCAGCTTTTATGGATCTGAAGCAACCGCACGTGTCACGCATTGCACATGTTTAGTGTGTTTACGTGTGTGTTGTGTGGAGGAATGTGGCTGTGTTGACTCATCCTGAACCAATTACAACAAACTAAGCGCCATTAGTTGTGTGCTAACAGAGAGCATTAAAACCTTTTAAAAAACAATCCCCCTCTGAACTAAACCCTCTCTAACTTTGTTCTGCTTCACTTTATCAAAGTCAACCTTTGCAGAGAGAATGTTCACATATTGAGCTATGATTTGGGTTAGAGAATGTTCACATATTGTGTTATGATTTGGGTTAGAGAATGTTCACATATTGTGCTATGATTTGGGTTAGAGAATGTTCACATATTGTGTTATGATTTGGGTTAGAGAATGTTCACATATTGTGCTATGATTTGGGTTAGAGAATGTTCACATATTGTGTTATGATTTGGGTTAGAGAATGTTCACATATTGAGCTATGATTTGGGTTAGTGAATGTTCACATATTGTGCTATGATTTGGGTTAAAGAATGTTCACATATTGTGCTATGATTTGGGTTAAAGAATGTTCACATATTGTGCTATGATTTGGGTTAGAGAATGTTCACATATTGTGCTATGATTTGGGTTAAAGAATGTTCACATATTGTGCTATGATTTGGGTTAGAGAATGTTCACATATTGTGCTATGATTTGGGTTAGAGAATGTTCACATATTGAGCTATGATTTGGGTTAGAGAATGTTCACATATTGTGTTATGATTTGGGTTAGAGAATGTTCACATATTGTGCTATGATTTGGGTTATATTGTGTTATGATTTTGGTTATAGAATGTTCACATAGTGAATGTTCACATATTGTGCTATGATTTTGGTTATAGAATGTTCACATATTGTGCTATGATTTGTGTTAGAGAATGTTCACATATTGTGCTATGATTTGGGTTAGAGAATGTTCACATATTGTGTTATGATTTGGGTTAGAGAATGTTCACATATTGTGCTATGATTTGGGTTAGAGAATGTTCACATATTGTGTTATGATTTGGGTTAGAGAATGTTCACATATTGTGTTATGATTTGGGTTAGAGAATGTTCACATATTGTGCTATGATTTGGGTTAGAGAATGTTCACATATTGTGCTATGATTTGGGTTAGAGAATGTTCACATATTGTGCTATGATTTGGGTTAGAGAATGTTCACATATTGTGCTATGATTTGGGTTAGAGAATGTTCACATATTGTGTTATGATTTGGGTTAGAGAATGTTCACATATTGTGCTATGATTTGGGTTAGAGAATGTTCACATATTGTGTTATGATTTGGGTTAGAGAATGTTCACATATTGTGTTATGATTTGGGTTAGAGAATGTTCACATATTGTGCTATGATTTGGGTTAGAGTTGGACCTTACAGCTGCATCATTTCAAAGAAATAATCATCCTGAAAGTGATTTTTTTTATAGGCGGACCTGAAACCTTTTCATTTTTTTCTGTGTGTCATCTTCATTTACTCTTAACCAGTAACATATAGACTGATATTTACACATCTGAACAAAATCTCACATGTGTACCTTTTATTATAACACCCAAATTATTCAAACAGCCCTAGTGGTTGCAGAGATACACCCTTTTTAGTTTGGGGATGACATTTTCGAGGAAAGGGCCTAAAAATAGGTTGTTTTTACGAGCTTTTAATGCATTGTTCTAAAAAAAAAAAAAAAAAGATGTGTTTTTCCAGTTAGATGCCTTGAATAAAGTCGGTGTATTTTTAACGATTAATTCTACCATGATAAAATATGTCAGTAAACGCCCCTCTGGTGAATTTAGAAGCTTTTACCAGTCTTTAAAAATAAAAAACAGTCTAAATGAGACGACTAGACGTCCTCACTGGGACACTCGTCCTCCTTCAGCTTAAGGGTTCATACACATTGTGACCAATGGATTTCCATGACCAAACATTTAGTGAAATCTCGGTGTAAACATTGAGCGTCTTTCTTTTAAAAGCATATTAATTATTTCAAACTCAGCGTAAATGAACGACATGAACACATGAATATAACACATTTACATGACTTTTACTAAACTTTGGGGGTTTCTTTTTTTTTTCCAAGGACTTTTCCAGGCCTGGAAATAACCATTTTAAAACTCCATGACTTTTCCAGGTTTTCCATGACCGTAAGAACCCTGGTCATGTGACCGCGGTGGAGCTCCTTTATTGACCAACGTTATCCTTTTATTTCTGCTGCAGTGTGCACACAGTGAAGCAGGGTGTGAGCATGGGAGTCATACAATACCTTCCAGTTGGCCAGTTCCAGGAACTCAATCATCTTAATGAAGCCTCCCATTAGGATCCCTGGAGAGAGCGGAGAGAAAAGGAAAAACAATCTGGTATTTTACGCCCTTGTATGAAACTTTCAATGCAGCCGCCATACAGATGGAGTTCAAAGCGCTATTTTAGTGGTTAGTGGGAGTGTACACTGGTATTGTCTTAGTTTTTGTCTTTGAGAGTCCCCACGGGCATCTGGCTTTCTTGTCCCACAGACCATTCATTAAACATACACAAAAACACAAAAGACGTGTAAAGGCCAGAGAAAGACGGAGATAAGACGGGAAAAGAAAAGAAGCACCGAAGTGTCTGACCCAGAGGTGCAGGGCAGATGGAAGTGGATAATGTAGAGGAAGAAGACACACACAATGAGAGAGGAAGCGAGGAGGAAGGGAGAGTCGTCCTTCCTGATCTGTAAGCAGAGCGTTATCTCTCTTCAGCAGAGCTCGGCCTCATATGAGGAGAGAAGGCCGTCGGGGTCAAGACCAGGATGGAGAGAGAGAGATGGAGAGAGAGAGAGCGCAACTCCACGGAAGTAGAGGTGGAGGAAGCAATACAACTCACTTTCGCTTTTTTTTTTAAACAACGAAGCTGCGTTTGCACATTTAAAAAAGACACATAGACGACTTAAATAATTTAGTTCTGCACACTTACAGAGAGCGAGACGTTAATTTTACTGCTGGACACACACTGGCAGTCATGTTAAAAGGATGTTCTTAAAACACAAGAGAGGCCCGAGTAAAAGAGTATTTTGGAAGTCCCAAATCAGATTATGCCTTCTAAAAAAAGAAAGTTCTTTTTTTATACACATGTTGTTTATTTAGCTCCCGTAACACGTCTTTCAGACTAGAGGAAAGAAAACATCCAAAATACACTTGTTTATTTTACTACTTTGTCTGTTTACGTCTGTAGATGTCTCTTAAATTCACCAAAAGTTACCGTTAGATGATGCCTCATTTGCACTTGTAACACAACGACTCCTCCTCTTAATGTGATGAAGTGGTGAAGTTTCATGGTGATATCTATGAGGTCATGTGTTGACCCTCTTCACCTGTAGAGTCTTCATCATGATGTCATGTCACTAAACTTCTCTTTAAAGGACGTTTTCTCTCCATGAGTTTGTTCTCAGACTCTGATCCAGAAATCTCACTTCAGCAGCTCTTACATCACCAAACTTTACTCTTTCATTCCTACATCTATTCTGAGGGTTTATGCAGAGGGGTTTGTTCACAACGCATTCATAACCTCATTTATATAACTTTACTCTTTCATTCCTACATCTATTCTGAGGGTTTATGCAGAGGGGTTTGTTTACAACGCATTCATAACCTCATTTTTACTATATTTATTAATAAAAACATGGAGAAAATTGATTATATTACGGTATTTTCTGATGTATGGAGTGATACAAAGACATATCAATAATCCCCTCTTTAAAAACCTTTGACTCTAATACGTCAACAACATTAAAACAATCATTTTGAACCTGGCTTTATCCAATGTTCACGTTTCTGTCTAGAAATGTATGAAAATTAGCACATATCTAATAAGATAATGCCACATTTAAACACTTCAGAAAACTTGTAATACCAAAAAGACTTGACGCGACGTCAGTAATGAACGGGTGAGGTTTCATGGCGAGATCTAGTAGTTACACGTTTTACGCCATTCCCCCGTAAACGCTGAACATTCCTGGACTCCTGCGCGGAGCGGCGTGTTGCGCAACACGTACTCACCGAGAGACACGACGGCCACACTCTCCGGAAGGAAATGCAGTTTGAACTTGATGAGCAGGTGCACCAATATGATGCAGATACCTGGGGTGAGAGGGGAGAGCGAAGAAGAAGAAAATGAATATTTAGGACAAATCTGTCCATGCCTCAAACATCATGTCACATGAACTCAGAATCAGCCACAGAAATAACCCTCGCATCAAATTCTGTCACGATCTGTTTCTCCGGCTGCTTTCCTTGACACAAACTACTGGAGACTGGACGGCGACGTCTGTGAGAAACCACACAGACCAGACTTTATTCCCGCGGACACGTGAACACACACCTTATTAGTCTGTGAAAGTATTTCATGCAAATTTGTTGACAAATGACTACAAAGCCGTTCCCTGACATTTTAAAATGTGTAGTTCTGAGACTCTACAAGAGAGATGAATTGCCCCCAATTAAAAACACAACATTCAGCTGTGACAGTACAATAGGCAATTTCTGTATATCAACGTGCTAAATCAGTGCTTAGGCATATTATCATAATTATGATGACAAACCCCAAGGCCACGATGGAGGAAAAAGCAGAGCAGCGAGCGAGAGAAGTCTGCGGCGCTGAAGACGGGGAGGTCGGCTCATCAAAGCTGGACTGTTTATTCAGGAGGGAGACGTTAAGTTCAGCCCAATTAAAGATCATCATGTTAATGTGGTCTCCAGGAAGCGCTATTTAGGACTAATGTGTGGTTTCTATATTGTACTCTTGTTTATTGATCTCTTCCATCTCAGGCAGACCACTGATGAGATGTATTAAAGTTACAGTGAGGGACTTTTAACTGCTTATAAAACAGCCTCCGTCTAGTCCTGGTCCTCTATAGACCTCAGTGTAGTCCTGGTCCTCTATAGACCTCCATGTAGTCCTGGTCCTCTATAGACCTCAGTCTAGTCCTGGTCCTCTATAGACCTCAGTGTAGTCCTGGTCCTCTATAGACCTCAGTCTAGTCCTGGTCCTCTATAGACCTCAGTGTAGTCCTGGTCCTCTATAGACCTCAGTCTAGTCCTGGTCTTCTATAGACCTCAGTGTAGTCCTGGTCCTCTATAGACCTCAGTCTAGTCCTGGTCCTCTATAGACCTCAGTGTAGTCCTGGTCCTCTATAGACCTCAGTGTAGTCCTGGTCCTCTATAGACCTCAGTGTAGTCCTGGTCCTCTATAGACCTCCGTCTAGTCCTGGTCCTCTATAGACCTCAGTGTAGTCCTGGTCCTCTATAGACCTCAGTGTAGTCCTGGTCCTCTATAGACCTCAGTGTAGTCCTGGTCCTCTATAGACCTCAGTGTAGTCCTGGTCCTCTATAGACCTCAGTGTAGTCCTGGTCCTCTATAGACCTCAGTGTAGTCCTGGTCCTCTATAGACCTCAGTGTAGTCCTGGTCCTCTATAGCCCTCAGTGTAGTCCTGGTCCTCTATAGACCTCAGTCTAGTCCTGGTCCTCTATAGACCTCAGAGTAGTCCTGGTCTTCTATAGACCTCAGTGTAGTCCTGGTCCTCTATAGACCTCAGTGTAGTCCTGGTCCTCTATGGACCTCAGTGTAGTCCTCGTCCTCTATAGACCTCAGAGTAGTCCTGGTCCTCTATAGACCTCAGTCTAGTCCTGGTCCTCTATAGACCTCAGTGTAGTCCTGGTCCTCTATAGACCTCAGTGTAGTCCTGGTCCTCTATAGACCTCAGAGTAGTCCTGGTCCTCTATGGACCTCAGTGTAGTCCTCGTCCTCTATAGACCTCAGAGTAGTCCTGGTCCTCTATAGACCTCAGTCTAGTCCTGGTCCTCTATAGACCTCAGTGTAGTCCTGGTCCTCTATAGACCTCAGTGTAGTCCTGGTCCTCTATAGACCTCAGAGTAGTCCTGGTCTTCTATAGACCTCAGTGTAGTCCTGGTCCTCTATAGACCTCAGTGTAGTCCTGGTCCTCTATAGACCTCAGTCTAGTCCTGGTCCTCTATGGACCTCAGTGTAGTCCTGGTCCTGTATAGACCTCCATCAGAAACCAGATCACCAGAGAGAAGATGGTCTGGTTCTATAGAGTTCTTCTTAAAGCTCCTCATCGGAGCCACCAGGTCGGATTCTGGTGAAACCAGATGACATCATGCAGGTTCACCAGAACCTCCTTCAGATCAGACTCCAGCAGAGACCAGTCCACCGTGGACAGACCCAGATCCGGCTTCACCTGCAGCCTTGGAACTGCAGTCCTCCCTCCCCCTCCCCCACTCTGGGACCGACGCCACGCTGCTGGAGACCCAGGACGTGTTGCTGTACCCGCTTGAGGGAAGGGGAACACGGGACAACCAGAACCAGGACTGAGAGGACCAGACTGTCAGACCCTGATGCAGTAAAATGAGGTTTTCTAAAGGGACACTGGTGCTCAGAGACACTACCACTTTAGTCCATAGGGGGCGCCAGAACCAACACTACATGAAAGTTAATTTCGAAGACAAATTTCTCTAATTTTCTTCATGTTGTGCTTCTTTGCAACCAATCAAATGCGTCGCTGCGTTAAAACATTTGGTTCAAAACAACATAACATGGTTATGTTTCTACAAAGTGAATGAGTGAAATTGGTAACCTTGTCCATAATTTATCAATTCCCTACATGTGAACTGAAGTGCATAATGGTCATAACGTTGTGTCTCAAGAAGCTCTTCCTGACCCGCCGCATACCATCTTAATGTGTAGCCACATCCTTCCCTTTATCCTCCTCCTTCATCCCCGCCCACACGTCTGATTTAGCGACCCACTGGAGTGGCTGTACACGTGTCCTCCATTATGAGCCGTTGGGGGTCAACATTATCTATAACGACGCAGAAACAGAGAGAGAGTACCAACCGATCACCAGCAGGCTGAAGAATATGGTCAGGCCGCTGGACTGCTCTTCTTCCTGGGCCTTGACCCCCGTCTGCACGGGCAGGATGGGCTTGGCGGTCGGGGGCGTCGGGGTCGTCGGCTTGACGGCGGGCGTCGTGGAGTGGAGGGTCTCGTTGCTCGCGCCGTCGGTGACATTGGACTTCCTGCAAGGAGACAGTCAGGGGGGGGGGGGGGGGGGGGGGGGGGGGGGGGAAAGCACCTTGATCAGATTCAGAATCGTAAATGTATGTACGTTGCACATACAAGGAATGTGACTCGGTGAAAGGTGCATACACATAAACAGACATAGGATAAAACAGTAAACATAATAAAAACAATAAACATAGTGCAATAATCGAGACATAATGTAAAGATAAATATGGCAGATAAACAACAATCAGATAACAGTACTTTAAAACAAGTATATATTACAAAATACAAGTGCCAAGTGTATTTTAAAGCTCTTTTGAGCAATACAGTAATACATCGGATTAGTTTTAATTTGACATTTAACCTCTTAATATTAAAAAGGTAAATACAATGTAAGCTAGTAACGTTTGTCTGCCCCAAAACATACACTTACTTTAATCTTTAAAAGGTTATAACACCTGAATACACTGGAGAGACTCAAATAAAACACCTGGCAGCGTCAAGCCAAGGTGGTACCTTTACCTAAACCACCCTGTTGTACCATGTTTAAGCTAGCTAGCTAGCTACATTGGGGCTAAGTTCCTCCAAAGTGAGAAGCACTCAAATGGATATTTGTTTTTCTTCCCACCCGACAGACTGTCCTTCCTTCTTCTGGTCGGCTGAACCGTGTCCATCTTCTTTTTCGTGTGTTATTACAGTTTTCTGGTGTTCTGCTGGAGCAGCCTGGTGGTCCACGTCCCTTCCGCCGCCGCTGTCGTCGTCTCTCGCGCGCAGATCCAACGGGGTTTCGCTCCCGGCGCGCGCCGGCACGCACTTATTCACGAATAACAACACAAAAGAAAACAACACAACTCCACGCTGAACGCCTCTCATTCTCGAGCCGGGGCATTTACACGCAAAAGCGACGCGTTGTGAGCAACACAAGACTTGGAAGTTTCATGTCCACGGCGCTGTGTGCTTTCTGTTGACATCTCTATCTCCGCTTCCGGGTGACGAGGTGTGTGCTGGGAAATGTATTCTTTTACGTTGCGTGTGAAGAAAAGAAGAGCAAGGAAACAAAAAGGAGGCGGTTTGATGCGACTACTGTCAAACAAATATATATGTTGTGTGTCGCAGTGGATATGATTTAACTTTAAAATTGTATAAATAAAAAGTCGATGGGTCACAGTAGTCCTTGTGTACTACATTTCCCATGAGCATTTGTAATGTCGCGTCAGCCTTTAACCTGCTGTTTTATGGGTATTGTGGTTTTATTGCGGCCTGCACCTGCTGCAAATTACCTGCAGATGTAGGAAACACTAAAACACATGCCACCCTGTAATTAATGAGTAGATGAGTGCAAATTGAGACTGACAGATATATACATTTGTAAATTAAACTAATAGCATACATACGATATATATTAGTGGGAGGGTACACGTGTGTATATCTTAACTCTTACATTATGCATTTTATGAAGACATGCAATCATCATGAGTATGAGTATATATATATCAGATGACAATAGTTAAATAGCCACCAGCTTAGCTTACCTAATTACCAGCTTAAAAATAGCCTCTTTAATTAGCCATACACATATATGTATGTTTATATATATATATATATATATATATATATATACAATAGTTAAATAGCCTCTTTAATTAGCCATATACATATATGTATGTTTATATATATATATATATATATATATATATATATATATATATATATATATATATATATATATATATATCAGCTAAATAGCCTCTTAAATTAGCTATATATATATATATATATATATATATATACAACAGTTAAATAGCCTCTTTAATTAGCCATATACATACATGTATGTTTATATATATATCAGCTGACAATAGTTAAATAGCCTCTTTAATTATCCATATCCATATATGTATATATATATCAGCTAAATAGCCTCTTAAATTAGCTATATATATATATATATATATATATATATATATATATATATATATATATATATATATATATACAATAGTTAAATAGCCTCTTTAATTAGCCATATACATACATGTATGTTTAAATATATATCAGCTGACAATAGTTAAATAGCCTCTTTAATTATCCATATACATATATGTATGTTTATATATATATATATATATATATATATATATCAGCTAAATAGCCTCTTAAATTAGCTATATATATATATATACAACAGTTAAATAGCCTCTTTAATTAGCCATATACATACATGTATGTTTAAATATATATCAGCTGACAATAGTTAAATAGCCTCTTTAATTATCCATATACATATATGTATGTTTATATATATATATCAGCTAAATAGCCTCTTTAATTAGCCATAAAGCAGCTGTCTAATGTGAACACATTAATCTAAGTAGCTAGCTCAAAACGGAGCTCTCTGCATTGCCGCCCTTACGTCGCCATGGTGTCACGTTTTCTTCGAGTCCTCGAGACGTACGTCGTTAACGGCGCGGGCGCGTGCTCGTTCTTGTCGGTTGCCGTCAACGCCCACTTTTCGGTGGTTGTTGCTCATTTTGCGGAGAGGCAGCAGCAGCAGCCCCATTCATAGGGCGGCAGGCAGGCAGGCAGGCGGGCGGGCGAAGCGCAGGAGCGGCCACACACCACCACCGACACTACCAGCACCGACACCGACGTAGTGAGCTAGCCGAAGGATGGTCTCCCACTGAAACCGAACCCGGAACCCGAACCCCCCCGAACCCCCCCGAACCCTCGTCCCCACGGGAATGGATTTGTGACCGTCCGTCCGTACTGTGAGACTCGAAGCTGCTCGCGGGAGGAAACGCGCCGACTTCCTCGTCGCTCCTCCGCCGCTCCTCGCCATCAGCTTCGCCGCAGAACCGACCACCACTTCTCGGCTCGTTGAACCCAGGGCAGACCGCGGACCTCCGGGCATCTGGACACGTTTGAAGCCCACCTCCCCGTCCCCCAAAAAAACCCCCCAAAACGTCGGCTTGGAAGATTACGGAAAACGTCCCCCCACCCTCCCGTGTGTGTGTTTTTTTTTTTTTTTTGCTGCGTGTATGATGCCGACACATATGCGGTTCCGGAGAAGGTCATTCCTCGGGCTTTTATTCCTGTTTTCGCTCTCCACCTCCGCGCTGTATTTCATCTACTCCGCCCCCGGAATCGGTGAGTGAAAACCGGGCTGATACCTCAGACATGGGGGGGGTGTGTTGTTTATACGGGTTGGTGTGTGTGTGTGTGTGTGTGTGTGTGTGTGTGTGTGTGTGTGTGTGTGTGTGTGTGTGTGTGTCTTGATCTCCCCCCCAAAATCGATGATGATGAGACTCCTGCTGGATGCTGGAGCTCAATCCCATAATATCCACCTACCTGGCCGTGGTAATAACAGTGCTACTCATGAGCTGTTAGCAGGCCCAGCAGCTATGATTATGATGCGTTCACTGGCAGAATATAGTAATTTGGGGCATATATTGAGGGGTCAAAGGTCACGTGATGAGGCCTGAATGACGTTTTTAGTTTTAGAAGTCAACCTGAGCTTGATGACCAATCCATTTCCTGACATCACTGTGTCACATGCAGGTGTGACACCCCTGTCCTGCACCCCTCATTCATTCATTAATTAATTAACGTGTCTCATCTCCTCCCTTTTTTGTGTTGTGTGTCTTTCTTTTTCTTTTATAAGTGTGACACCGCCTCAGTCTTTCCTCGAGCATCTGGGTCCGCTATCAGCCCAGATGTTCATTGCCTTCTATTTCTGGATATCATTATCATCGTGACGCCCCCCGTATATCAGTGGCTTCATGGCGGCTTATCTGGACGCACAGCCCTTATTGTAAAAGTTAGGACTTTCACCCGGCTCTGGCCTTGACGCCGTGCCAACCCCAGTCTGTTATTCCACTGGAACCTGTTTTCTCTTTCCCGACACTCGCTGATCATGCCACCGCCGGTTGGATATCCTGTTGTGCTTGCTGAACAGGCATATATATATATATATATATATATATATATATATATATATATATATATATATATATATATATATATATATATATATATATATACATACATACATACATACATACATACATACATACATACATACATACATACACACACTTTGTCAAGGCTACTTCCTCGAGACATTATCTCAGACCTGTCAACATTACAAGAGTACAGGTTGCAGTTTTAAACATGTGGATGACATTGATTTAAACATGACACACACACACACACACACACACACTGATTTAGGGAACTAAATAAAACTACTTGGTTTTAATTAAAAGCACCATGAAATTGAAGGAAAACTAAAAGTATTCTAGGGAACTACTTTATTAGTTTGAACTATGACCACAAAAGTCCTTGGTTCTATTTTAGGGAACAGAAATACAAAAATTAAGGAAATATGCAATTACAAAAGCACCAAAAAAAACCCTGTTTTGGCGAAGTAAAAAAACGCTTTGTTCACATGGGATCGGAAACTGTCCAACTGTCCAGTCGGGGCTGAAACTATTCACACCGGGACATGAGTCATCTGTCCGAGCCCTAATTCAAGGAGAGGCCAGTGTTGTAGTTTACACAAGAACGTCAATAGGCTGAACTACGTTAACAATCAGGAGGCGAGGCCTCGTCGCTGGCAAACACAACAAATAAATCACCTTGAAGTCGCGCTCATGTCATACAAAGTGTGGCATTTTCTGAATCTAAACCATCAAACGGGGAGCTTTTGATGGCCCCTCCCCTTACTCACATCGAAATGGGTATTGATCCATTCACGCTTTCCAACCCGTGTGTGAACAACTTGATCAATAATCAAGATCGATTCTCGTGTGCAGGACTAGTAGTAGCCCAATAACGGTGAACGTGAAACCAGCAAAACTAAACGCGTCGTCGAGTAACCGGGACGCAAACGGGAAGAGAAATAATCGCACGCTTGATCAATATTTCAGGTATTGATGGTGTCTGGTGGCCGGCTGCATCCGTCCTCCTGGGCGTGGACTGTTGCAGGGCTGTGACGGTCACGTGGTTTCACCGAGGAGGACCAGTCCATTAATTATAGATGGTAACCAGGAGCTGCTGCTAAAAGCTATGGTTTAGTCTTTTTACACGTGGGGCGACTCGATGGAGCGACCTAAAGCGTCCCCTGCTTTATGGTCTGTTTGACTCTAAATGGCCATCATTTACTAAATGAACATCATGCTGTATTGAAGAAGACTTGAAACTAGAGATTGAGACATAAACTCATGTTTACAATGTTTACTGAGGGAATACATCAAGAGAGAAGTATTAGAAGTTCACAGAACTTTGAAATCGTTTTGAGCTGCGATGCACGGTTTTACAGGAAGGAGCTGCCTCGTATACGACCTTCCAGAAATGTTTTTCAGTTCATGCCAGTACGATTCGACGCTTCCTCTCTTTCAGCTTTTCCCCAAAGCAGAACAAATAACATTTATGATGCTGCTTTTAGCTTCATGCCTAGAGGATCTGAGAGTAGCTGGAAATATAGATATTATTAAACAGAAAATAAAAGTATTTATTCAGTCTGGCTTTTTACGTAGTGTTTATTAATTATTATTGTTTGTATACTATGGCTCTAGTATTCATACATACACTCTTTATTTTGTATTATTAATACAGTAAAAAAGAAGAACGATTATCAATCTATTCAGAGTTGCATTTTATTTAGTTTTTTCTTTCTTAACTTAAATCTGGGGTCCATTGATGTCTCTTCATCTCTTTATTTCCGCCTTGTTTTGGTCTCATCAATAATTTGTGTCTCACTTTGAACTGCATTTGATGTTTTATTTTGAAAGGCGCTGTATAAATCATGAGTTCACAATACCGTCGCTTCACTGGCATTAAATGTGTTAAATGCATAAATGCACGATGGCAGCCACACACACACACACACACACACACTCTGATGGCGTGAACAGATCTGCTGAAAGGGATCGTATTGGACGCTGCAGGAGAATTAGCAAAACAATTCAGAGTAGAGAAGAAGAAACGGAGCGACGGAGAGGATGAAAGAGCTGCTTTCCTTCTGCTGGTCTGCACATCGGGGAACCCATCCAGAGCACCTGAGCAGGGCTTCCTGGGTGGCTTCAGTGCAGGATGCCCCAATTCCACGGCTTAGACAACCCCCCTCTCTCTCTCTCTCTCTCTCTCTCTTTCTCTCTCTCTCTCTCTCCGTCATCATGTACTCGTATGCACCGACGCCCCGGCCTCTATATGTTGCCCCTGAGCGTGGATGCTGACTGATGCAGGCTGGGGATGTGCACGGGCGCAGCTGGGCCCGATCGCAGCCGTTTATTTAATTAAAACATGAGAATCCCACCGGAGCGAGAGCTGAGGGAAGACACACACACACACACACACACACACACACCACAACACATCCGGTGAGCGCGAGGAAGACAAGAAGGCAGGTGCTTCCCCAGACTCATCCTCCCATCTGAGTGTGTGTGTGTGTGCGAGAGAGATGGGTGTATTGCACAAGGTGTGTTTTCTGGGTTGTGCAACATTGGGCCCTGACAGTTGCCCGTCAGGTTGTCCCACAGCGTGAAGCAACGCAGGCCCCCGGTGAGCACAGGCTCCCCCGGGTGTTAGCGCAGCCTCGTCATGCGTTTATGTGAGGCGGAGGTGAGGCGAGGACACACCTGTTGTGCACACGGTAACGTGGGCTCGACCTCGCGTCACCTGCGTGTGGCGTTCCTGTCCAGACCGGCGCCCGCCGGCAGGCGCCCGCCGCCTCCGATGCAAATGACGAGCCGGAGAGCATTTGGAAGTAAAAGCACACTTTCCTGCTCGCGTCGCTGCAGGTGTCAACAAGTTGATCTGCCTCTTCGGCAGCTGAGGAAACGCAGCAACAACACGGACGTGGCAACGCGTTGCCCGGGAGCAAGAGGCTGTTTGCACTGGAACCAGTTTTACTGTGTCTGTGCTCCATGTGTGTGTCTGTGCTCCATGTGTGTGTCTGTGCTTCATGTGTGTCTGTGCTTCATGTGTGTGTCTGTGCTCCATGTGTGTGTCTGTGCTTCATGTGTGTGTCTGTGCTCCATGTGTGTGTCTGTGCTCCATGTGTGTGTCTGTGCTCCATGTGTGTGTCTGTGCTTCATGTGTGTGTCTGTGTGTCTGTGCTCCATGTGTGTGTCTGTGCTTCATGTGTGTGTCTGTGCTCCATGTGTGTCTGTGCTTCATGTGTGTGTCTGTGCTCCATGTGTGTGTCTGTGCTCCATGTGTGTGTCTGTGCTCCATGTGTGTGTCTGTGCTCCATGTGTGTGTCTGTGCTCCATGTGTGTGTCTGTGCTCCATGTGTGTCTGTGCTCCATGTGTGTCTGTGCTCCATGTGTGTGTCTGTGCTCCATGTGTGTCTGTGCTCCATGTGTGTCTGTGCTCCATGTGTGTGTCTGTGCTCCATGTGTGTCTGTGCTCCATGTGTGTCTGTGCTCCATGTGTGTGTCTGTGTGTCTGTGCTTCATGTGTGTGTCTGTGCTCCATGTGTGTGTCTGTGCTTCATGTGTGTCTGTGCTCCATGTGTGTGTCTGTGCTCCATGTGTGTCTGTGCTCCATGTGTGTGTCTGTGTGTCTGTGCTTCATGTGTGTGTCTGTGCTCCATGTGTGTGTCTGTGCTCCATGTGTGTGTCTGTGCTCCATGTGTGTGTCTGTGCTCCATGTGTGTCTGTGTGTCTGTGCTCCATGTGTGTGTCTGTGCTCCATGTGTGTCTGTGTGTCTGTGCTCCATGTGTGTGTCTGTGCAAATAAAAAATAACAATACACAACATAACGGCTTACTATACAAACAATCTGACGTAAAACACACAAGAAAACAACACAAACGTAAATCATCATCCTCCATATTGAACCTCCTACAATTAAATATTAATGAACATTGTGCACTTCAGTCTTCGGGGGTCCCAAAGTTACAAAATGTTATTTCCAGTTGATGTATTAACAATATTAAAGAACATTAAAGTGTTTTAATGACGATGAAGAGGAGCAGCGCTGTGCTTTAGCTTCATCTCCAGCTGACGTGATCTTTAGCTTCAGCTTCTATTTTTATCTTTCTGACCTGTTTCTACTGCTGAATCAGTTTGACGTCCTGGATTCATCCTTCAAACACCTGCTGGAGACACTTCTGTCTAAAAATGGCTTTCTCTTCCAAAAGATCAGACGATATTTATTCAGGCGCTGCAGTTAGTGACAGTGTGGGCTCCATGGCAACGTAGCACATGACAGTCTGATGGGGTGGGCGGGGCTTAGCGAAGGGTCAATTGAACGATGCCTTGTGCCCGGTTATCACCGTCATGGCAGACGCATCACAGGCCTCACTGCTACTGGGCATACTGGTGCATCTGCCGTTTTCCCAGGGCGCCTTTCCTCCCCGAGCGGCATGATTTGTTTGCATGTGTGTGATTGTCACTCGTACGTGTGTTTGTTTGAGCGGCCACTTCCTCTCCGACGCGCCGAGCGGCCGGCAGCCTTTCCCGAGGAACCATTCGAATCCTAATTTGGGTAAAAGATAGCATTGAAGCAGGAGGGAGCTTGTAAAGATAAAGCAGATTATGTTTGGTGGTATGCAGCCTGGTGCTTTGCATTAGCAGGAAATGGAAAAAAAGTCCCCATGTGGCTGGCTTTAGCCTTGTGACAGCATTGTTTGGATGGTAAACTTTGTTGCCCTAAATCATTACCTTTTTGTTGATGGGGGGGGGGAGACATGGTGGTTAACTCGTTAACACATAACACTTTTTGTTCAGCAAGCCGGACGGATTAGATGAATCTGTCTGCTGAATGAATGATGTTTGATCTTTAATTTCTTTACTCCACCGCGAGGAGAAAAAGAAATCAGCCCGAGCCGTGGTTTAACCGTTCATTACGTGTTCATTATCCATCGCTGTGACACAGCAACACGCTATGAGTCATTTACTACGTCGACGTCATGATGCTACAGACTGGGCTTAAAGCTGCATTCTCTCTCCTAACCACCAGGGGGCGACTCCTTTGGTTGTCTAGAAGTCTATGCTTCATGTGTTAAACCTGCATTCTCTCTCCTGACCACCAGGGGGCGACTCCTCTGGTTGTATAGAAGTATATACTTCATGTGTTAATGCTGCATTCTCTCTCCTGACCTCCTCTGGTTGTATAGAAGTCTATGCTGCATGTGTTACAGCTACATTCTCTCTCCTGACCATCAGGGGGTGACTCCTCTGGTTGTATAGAAGTATATGCTTCATGTGTTAAAGCTGCATTCTCTCTCCTGACCACCAGGGGGCGACTCCTCTGGTAAACATGAGTTTATGTCTCAATCTCTAGCTTCAAGTCTTCTTCAATACAGCATGATGTTCATTTAGTAAATTATGGTCATTTAGAGTCAAACAGACCATAAAGCAGGGGACGCTTTAGGGGCGGGGCTACAAGGTGATTGACAGGTCTCTACCGCGGCGTTGTCCGTGTTTTCATCTGACAACTTTAACATGAAAGTTAATTGTTGCCTAAAAAAATGTCTCATTCAGCGTTCGGTTGTACTTAGCTCCGCCCTCTAATGTCACTTTTGGTTGCAAAGAAACCAAGATGGCGCCGACCAAAAAGCTTAATTCAAGGCTTCGAAACAGCAGTCTACAAACCAACGGGTGACCGCGTCCACTCCTATACATCCTCAGCACTCGAGCAGCGTATTCGCAGTAGAGCTCCTCCATTAGAGGCACTCTTATAGCCGCTGTCTCTCGTCCCCGCTGTAACGCGACACCTCCTTCTGCTGCCTAATTGATCCATCCCTTTAGCTCGACCCGGCCGGCCCTCTCATAGCTCGTTTCCAGAGGCCGGGGATAGATAGTACGGGTGAAATATTAACTCTGTGCCAAGCGGCCTCAGAGACATTCCATTGTGAGAGAACAAGCAAGGTGCACGGCGATAAATCCCGCAGCTCCTCTGCAGTATTTAACTCCTGTAAAGGTATTTTATCTCTCGTTAAACAACTAATTATGAGTAACTGAACTAGGCATTAGCTGCACAGAGAACCAGCCGTTCAATGGCTGACATTCCTCTGGGTTCTGCCGCTTGACATTTTCACTGAGGGCAACCGCAGATACGCGACATCCTCGTTCCCGTGACGGGAGATTTATTATATTATATTATATTATAAATCATAAGTGTTGTTTTCTGCTTCGGCGCAGACCCCTTTTTTTTTTTCGCCCTTCGTTCGCTCTGCCTGCCGTGGTAGTCGACCACATTCCTGTGTTGTAAATGCGAGCGCTCGGTCCAAGGACATGTGACTCTAAATGCTCCTATTAACAAAGGAATCTAGTTAAACATCAATAGAGAGAGTTCATTGCACCTTGTGAGTCAGTCGGAGGCAAAGGCAATCCTCTTACGGCCTTTCGCCGACCGTGTGAAACCCTCGGAACGCCGCACACTCCAAACGGGGTTTGCTTAGAATAAGCAGGATTGCTGGGCGTCACCATGGAAGAAGAAAAAAGGACACGGGAACGTTTCAGATTATGTAATCTGTCTCCGTGATTGCAGAGGAGAAGATACACTCGGCCCTCGCTTTCGTCTGATTGGAGAAAATCACTTCATCCGTTGTTTTTAGAGGCGATTCAGTCCGTAGGATTTTCATAATTCTGGAAAAACAAGAGATTAATCCGACCTAAAATGTGATAACTCGCTATCCGTCTTGGACAGATGGGTCTAACCCTGTTGCTGCTTTGTATTTATTTTGGAATAAACAAGAGTTCAAAGTGAATGGAGCGTTTGATCACCTCCACAAGGTGAACTCTATGAACCTGAGAGCAGTTGCACCCCGTGCTTCCTCGTCTTACACATTAACACGCTGTAGGTCCGGTGGCTTCGGCGCTCCCTTTAACGACAGGGTGGACAAAGTTCTCCACGTTGTGCACACAGCGACGTATTTGCATTCAGGTTTTTGTTCGGTCTCCACGTCACTGTGTTTGACGAAGGCGTTCCCAATGTTCCGTTTATATTTGGTCAATGTGATTTTTAATATATTTAAAAAAATATGACAACCAATGATCAATTTTTTTTTCTTCTCCATTTGTCACAATCCAGTCGATCCCGTCTCGGTTTGAAATCAGTTTTTTTTATTATCGCATCAAAACGATAATAACCGGTTATCGTCCTCTGTGTGTTTTTTTTTTTTTTGATCTTCAGGCCGATTTTCAAACCACTTCCTCAATTGTCCGATTTTTAAATTGTACTCTTGAACCCGGCTTCCTCAACCCGAGTTCCTGTTAGACTCCACGTGAGCGAACCGCGGAGATCCAAAGGTGATGGCTGCTTCCTCATCTCCCCCTAGTGAAAGGAATCGAGGATGATGATGATGATGATGGGGGGTAACCTTAGTCTTGCCGTCTTATCCCGTTGTCTGTAAGGTGACTCTGGACATTTGACAGATGGTGAAGCTGAGTGTTTAGATGGAGCCGCGAGCCGCAGACTGGAGGTCTTGTGTGGAGGCTCTCGTGGTTTATGTAACCCAATCACCCCGAGGAGAATCCCAGCCTTTGTTGACCTGGCCCGGGCCTCCCTTTGTTGTTGAGACCGTCCCCATGGTTACTTTGGTCATGGGGGTTTTTGTTTTTTTTTCTGGGCGGGTGGACTATAACTTGTGATGTGATGTGAAAGTACATGCTGATAACTACGGAGTGACGGTGGAGCTCTGTGATGACGGCACCGTGTTAAAGTTTACCTGCATGAGGTGTTTGAAAAGGAAGTAGACTGCAGAGCTCATACTCTTCTGAATGTATTTGCAAAAGAAAATACATTTATTCATTTTATTTATATGTATATATATTTTATTTATTTATATGTATATATATTATTTATTTATTAATACATTTTATTTATATTTTTTTATTTATATATATATATATTTTATTTTTATTTTTATTTATATATATATATATTTTTTATTTTTTTTATTTATATATATATATATATATTTTATTTTTTTATTTATATATATATATATATATATTTTTTTTTTATTTATTTTTTTTACTTTTTTTATTTATATATATATATTTTTTTTTTTTTTTATTTATATATATATATATATATATATATATATATATATATATATATATATATATATATATATATATATATATATATACACTAGACCGTGTTCATCTCAATCCTTAAAGGTGTAGTAGTGATTAATGAATCGCTTATCATCAATCATTAAAGGCATTGTATTTCCTGTGGGCGGTAAATATAATATTACATTATCCTGCTAAATATTTGCTAAATGAGTCACCAGCGGTGACTTGCATGTCAATGTTTTCCATTGATGCCGGTAAAGGATTCCACAGATGTACAATAGTGTCTTTGTGGAGTCTGAACCAATGCTCACCTGTGATTGTATTGAGTGGACATCGTATGATCGTTTCATAACGTTGTTCCTTGGACGCGTGTGGACAGGGATCGCCTCCTCGGGTTTCTTCCTCTTCAGGATCGAGAGTCAAAGGACAACGGGAGTCGCCCGTTGAGGAAATATACATTTCTATTGTGCTCTTACCATTTAAAATAGACGTGACCTTCCTTTCCCGTGCCGACAGAGAATCCCTTCTGTGTGGGATTTTCGACGGAAGCGACAAATCTGCCGTTCTCGTTCCGTGGGGAAATTGCGTTTGTGCATTCTGACTTCAGTGGAAGCTGAAGATATGCGAGGGTCAGCATCCCCCATTACGCCAATAAAGTGGTCCCATCACAGGGAGTGCTAAAACCCTCCCGCGAGTCAGCGCTTTGTGCTTCCGGTTCCCTCTCAAAGTCAACCGTGGTTTTATGTTAATGTGTTTTCGGTCAGATGCATGAAATATGGTCTGGTTAACACAAGCGGAGGAGATGTTTTGTTCTACGATATACAAATACATCAGTAACCACACCCCTCTGGGGAAATAAGAAGCTTTTACACTCTGTGGGTTTCTCCTCCTGAAGAGCCAACATTCTCAAAGCTCTACGAAGTTCTCCATCTTATCCGCCCGTCCAAAAACGTTGCGAAAAAAGGCGCATGTCACTTTTGGTTTGCACGGAATGCGTCGAGCACGAACCCCGCCGACCCGTTGTGTTCGCGCTCCCACTTTCTAGCCTGTCGTTAGCTCTTTACTTCTGCACGGCTGCTCTGAGAAGTCCTGAAAGGCGGAGTTGATTTTGTGAAGATTATCTCTGTTGAACAAAACGTGTTAAGCAGCAAAAACGTTTGCTTGCCACAGAGATTATGTTCAGCCATAATCTAAAATACAAACGGAAAAATCCAAATTGGCTTTTTTTGTCGAGGGAACCGGTGCGACGCCGACTTCCTGGTTGGCCTAAAAAATATATATATATATATATATGCAGGGTTCTTACGGTCATGGAGAACCTGGAAAAGTCATGGAATTTTAAAATGGTTATTTACCGGCCTTGAAAAGTTCTTTTTTAAGAAAAGAAAATAATCCCAAAAAGTGTAGTAAAAGTCATGTAAATGTGTTATATTCATGTGTTCATGTCGTTCATTTACGCTGAGTTTGAAATAATGAATATGCTTTTAAAAGAAAGACGCTCAAAATATAAGCAGGCATACATACAGGCATCTATATAAATGTTTATTCTTTTAATCAAACTATTGTCTCATTCATTTGAGTCATTTAAGGTTTACTGTATGCTTTGTATTCTCATTGTTAGTTTAAATACTACATTTACTCACTTTTTCATGTTTACACCCAGATTTCACTAAATGTTTGCTCATGAAACCCATTGGTCAGAGTGTGTATGAACCCTGTGTGTATAACAGCGTCTGATGACCACCAAACTGACGACGTGGACGTACCGCCGTACCGTCCCCCGGTCGACGGTTCGGGTCTCCATGGCCGCCGACGCAAACACGCCGTCAGCACTGAGCCTGCGTCGGCGCTTCATTACCAGCCTCCTCCAATAAAACCCCAGGGTGCCGCCAGCTTTGTTGATTAACAAAGCAGAGCCTTCACATCCAGCGAGTGGTGGTGATACTAATGCAAATTACCAGCTGCTTTCATATCGCTCTTTGGTGTGGACACAGATGAGAGGCTCTCCGGATGAGACAGCGTTTATTGGAGGTGGAGCGGCACACCATGTAGTGTCCAGCCGCTTTAATTAGATTAAAACCTTTTGTTTATTGTGTTTTTCTTATTACTATGTTCTCTCTGGGACTCTGAACTCTCAACAATGTGTCCAGATACCAGCAGCGTGTGCATATTTAGACCGGTCATGTATACACTGTAAATCTAACTGCACACGCAGCGTCGCCCGTAAAACAAGTTCACCTGGACTCTCCTCTCAGCCGCTGTTTGTAGCTTTAATCTGTAATTCATTCATCGCATTACAACCACTTTGACGCGTTAAAGACACAAACCCAGTGAAACATTACCTGCAGCTACCGAGCCTGGAAAACATAGACGAATACTTTTACATTTAGCTGACGCTTTTACCCAAAGCGACTTACGTGAGGACGACGACAAGAATCAAGAAAGTACAATTTCTTCAAGAAAGCAAAACTACAAAGTGCTATCAGTAAGTGGCATTAAGTGCTACTACAGTGCTGCTAAAATGCTACCAAAGTGCTACTTTCTTTATTTACACAATACTCGGAAAAGATGTGTACTTGTATACGATATATGCATGTGAATGCAGTACTGGGATGGGCTTTAGTACCTGCTACGCCGTTTCCCAGGGAAAGTCACCTGACATCCTATGAATGTCACATTCCATTCATAGTGATTTAGCTTGTGTGTAGTTAGCCGGCGCGCCTCAGTGAGTCCAGGCATGTCCTCGAACCACGGCGCATTACAGTAGATGAGGAAATCCAAAGTGTGTGTGTGTGTGTGTGTGTGTGTGTGTGTGTGTGTTTTCTCTTGCATCTCGCTCAACTGTACGTCGGCAGCGTGGCGTACTGGCTGCTCGCTCTGGCCCATTTGTTCAGTCAACAGGAGTGACCTCCAGCTGTGAGGAGACCTCATCGTTCTGCTCTGGGGCGGAAGAGGAAATAGGAAAAAGAAAAGGGTGTGTGTGTGTGTGTGTGTGTGTGTGTGTCATTAGGTTCTCATGCGTGTACCTGTCCGTTCTCTCTAGATCTCGTACACTGAGCCGCCGCAATAACACAAGAATGTTCTGGGCAGCTGCCAAATGTAAAAGCAGGGAGGGAATGGGTTGGCAGAAAGGAAGGAGCGCCGGCCGGGTTGGGGGAACCGGAGGTTAAAGAACCGGCTCACACCGGGCCGTCCGGTCCGGTGTGAGCCGTTCGACCGGTTTCAACAAGATCCGACGCGCACGAGTGTGCAGGTTTAATTAATTTGAAATAATCTCTACGCTTTGAAATCTGATATTGTGAAACGGAGGCGGTGCGATGCAATGAGCAGAAGAGTTCTTTGGCAAGAGACGGGCTTGAAAAGAAGAAGAAAAAATCAATAAAACTAAAGTGATTTGGGAGATGAGTCTAGAGTGGAGTTCGTGACCTGCAGTGAAGTTGCTTTTGGCAGGAGTTTAAAAAAGGAGATGGAACCAGCAATCAAGTGGGAGAGCAGCGTGACCTTCATGCAGCTTTAACACATGAAGCATAGACTTCTATACAACCAGAGGAGTCACCCCTGGTGGTCAGGAGAGAGAATGCAGCTTTAACACATGAAGCATGGACTTCTATACAACCAGAGGAGTCTCCCCTGGTGGTCAGGAGAGAGAATGCAGCTTTAACACATGAAGCATAGACTTCTATACAACCAGAGGAGTCTCCCCTGGTGATCAGGAGAGAGAATGCAGCTTTAACACATGAAGCATAGACTTCTATACAACCAGAGGAGTCTCCCCTGGTGGTCAAGAGAGAGAATGCAGCTTTAACACATGAAGCATGGACTTCTATACAACCAGAGGAGTCGCCCCCTAGTGGTCAGGAGAGAGAATGCAGCTTTAACACATGAAGCATACACTTCTATACAACCAGAGGAGTTGCCCAATGAAGCATATACTTCTATACAACCAGAGGAGTCGCCCCCTAGTGGTCAAGAGAGAGAATGCAGCTTTAACACATGAAGCATAGACTTCTATACAACCAGAGGAGTCGCCCCCTGGTGGTCAGTAGAGAGAATGCAGCTTTAAGACACTCCTACAATGGCTTCACTTTCCAGCCGCCTGCGTTTACACTATTATAAGATGTCAAGTGACATGACGATGACATATGAAATCTTTTCATCTCTACATTTATTTTTAACTTCCTCACTCTACATTTCCATCTTTGGCCCTTTCTCAACCGGCACTCGCAGATTGGCGTGACCGAGTCGACGCTGAGAGAAAACAACTCGCGGATTTCCTCTCATCCACCCACAGTGGAACAGAGAAAAAGATGAGATGGCGTTGAGACACACACACACACACACACACACACGCACACACACACACACACACACACGTCTCCTGCTCTTCATCGCTCACTCTCCCCTCACTCAGATATCTGTTTTCTGCTCGCAGCAGACTGAAGAAGACGAGGGGTCCTGGCAGCGCCGTGTCATTTATGTAATTCTCCTCGCCGCGTCTGGTCCCTGTGTTTCCTCTGCCATGTAGCGGCTCGGCAGACACAGTGACTCAGGGGAGGGGGACACACACACACACACACACACACACAGACACACACACACACACAGAGCAGATGGAGGGGCAGAGTGACGAGTGCAAGACCCCCTGCTGGCGCGAGTCTTCTGGGTGTCTGGGTGCTGCGCGTTGTCTTTAAGGTTCTCTCCTGCAGGTTCTCTCCTCTGAGACACACGGTTCCCCATCACGCTGCACAGAACAGTACATTATATCTGCTGAATGCACGTTATCAGCGCCGCTCCCCTCCCTTTTGTATCTCTGGTATTTAAGGTGTATCGCTGGGGGAAAGTTTGCCGCCGCTTATCAGCGAGGGCGGCGGTGCTTGAGGTTAATGAATCGATTAGTGCCGTTGATTCAGCGGAGGTTGGTAAAGAAGGGAAGTTACATAAAGGCTACACTGTTTACTTAACAGTCCCGCCGTGATTATGTCACTCCGTTAGCCGGGAGGGCTAAACGGAAAATGCCATCTCGCCAAGTTGTCAGGTGCCAGAATCAATAACGCACACAGTTGAGATGATGCACTGTGATTTGAGGCTATAATATCGACAAAGTTGTTCCAGAGACGGAGAGAAAATTTTGATAACCGTACTAAATTATTAACAGAGATGACGCTAACGGAGCATCAAAAGCGTGGCGATAGTTAGCAAATGGCTAGCTACTTGGCTATCTCGCTAATTCTGCCACGCTTTCACGCTACACTGGTGACAGAAAAAGATGTGGTGTGCTTTCCTACTCTGACAACCGGGTGTGGATGAAGTATTTAGTTTGTAAAAGTTTTACTAATTTAGTGTCCAGCTAGTTAGCTAGCTAGCTACCGCGCGGATTCCACCACGCAGAACAAGATTCGAAGTGTACTCTCTGGCGATAGCAATGTGCTTTCCTACTCTGACAACCGGGTGTGGCTGAAGTATTTAGTTTGTAAAAGTTTTACTAATTTAGCGTCCGGCTAGTTAGCTAGCTAGCTACCGCGCAGATTCCACCATGTGTTCGTGCTACACTGCTGACAGAAAAAGATGTGGTGTGCTTTCCTACTCTGACAACCGGGTGTGGATGAAGTATTTAGTTTGTAAAAGTTTTACTAATTTAGCGTCCAGCTAGTTAGCTAGCTAGCTACCCGCGCGGATTCCACCACGCAGAACAAGATTCGAAGTGTACTCTCTGGCGATAGCAATGTGCTTTCCTACTCTGACAACCGGGTGTGGCTGAAGTATTTAGTTTGTAAAAGTTTTACTAATTTAGCGTCCGGCTAGTTAGCTAGCTAGCTACCGCGCAGATTCCACCATGCCTTCGTGCTACACTGGTGACAGAAAAAGATGTGGTGTGCTTTCCTACTCTGTGACAACCGGGTGTGGATTTCAGTTTGTACAAGTTTTACTAATTTAGTGTTGGGCTAGTTAGCTAGCTACCGCGCGGATTCCACCACGCCTTCATGCTACACTGGTTCCAGAAAAAGATTCGAACAAAGTGTTCACCTCTCTGGCGATAGCAATGTGCTTTCCTACTCTGTGACAACCGGGTGTGGATGACGCTTTCAGTTTGTAAAAGTTGTATTAATTTAGCGGCCGGCTAGTTAGCTAGCTATTCCACCACGCTTTCATGCTACACTGAGAGTGCAACATGGTCCCTTTGGTTCATCTTGACGTTCTCAAGTGACACGAGCGAGTGAGTGGCTGTATATCGAGAGAATGTTCTTCCGTATTATAATTAAAAAAAGAATGAAACATTTGCAGCTATAAATGACGGCCACAAACACACGTCGTCATGTTAACCAAACAGAAAACGGTCTTTACAGTAAAGCGCATGTATTCGTGCCCGCTTCCTTTTTTTTTTAAGTGGAAGCCGAATAGCTCAGAATAAATATGTAAAGAAGTGTGACAGATGATGCTGAGAAGCGGCCGCCAGTCAGCAGTTAATGCAGCACTGAGGAGACCAGTTCACTGTGAGAAGACGAGGTATTCCTTCACGCTAGCAACATTGTGTTGACACATTATTGGATGCAGAACTGCATGTCTTCACCTCCATCTTTTAGACTTGATGGAACTCTTTGGCTACATTGTTGCTTTGGGTCACGCAAAGTTTGCAGGAGGTTTTGCTGATGTCACGCGGAGGATTTCCCGCTCCGTCTTCCAAAAGATAGCATTTTAAATCAACGAAAAATAGTACGACTCATGAGCACCGCTAGAACAAAACAACAGCTTTGTATTTTTTTTTTCCCTTGAGTGTGAAGAACCGAGAGTTTTAGGAGACGGAAGAGGGATGAAAGAGGGGAATTGACCGCCGAGAGGAAGTGGGAAGCGGGCGGCTCTCAGGACGGGCAGGAGGCCAGGGCCTGAGAGGAGCTGACGTCATCGTGTTGCAGTAAATGAAGAGCACTCATGCCGTCAAAGAGACATCTGCCGCGAGACTCTCGCCTTCGCTTTGGTTTTATATATATATATATATATATATATATATATATATATATATATATATATGTGTGTGTGTGTCTCAGTTTGTGTGTGTGTGTGTGTCTCATGATCCACTTATGACTGAGAGCCATGTGACCATAACTAGCACTGAACTAATATTGTCCGTATTCTCTGCTCCTGAGAGCTGGTGAGAGTTCATACAATCAGACATTATTCATTGGTGTATTTGCTCCTCGGTCCTCGTGACCTCTCCCTACTACCTCACCACTAATACGTCTTTGGGTTCTTCTTCCTCGTTCCTGCAGTGAACAGAGGAACCGTTCTCTGAAACTGAAAACTGACAGCGAGATTCTTTTTGCTGCCGTGAAAACTGATGAACTGCATGTAGATATCATGTAGATAATCTACATGATATCATGTAGATATCATGTAGATAATCTACATGATATCATGTAGATTATCTACATGATATCATGTAGATTATCTACATGATATCATGTAGATTATCTACATGATATCATGTAGATAATCTACATGATATCATGTAGATATCATGTAGATAATCTACATGATATCATGTAGATAATCTACATGATATCATGTAGATATCATGTAGATTATCTACATGATATCATGTAGATTATCTACATGATATCATGTAGATAATCTACATGATATCATGTAGATTATCTACATGATATCATGTAGATAATCTACATGATATCATGTAGATATCATGTAGATAATCTACATGATATCATGTAGATATCATGTTATCATGTAGATATCATGTAGATAATCTACATGATATCATGTAGATATCATGTAGATAATCTACATGATATCATGTAGATTATCATGTAGATAATCTACATGATATCATGTAGATATCATGTAGATAATCTACATGATATCATGTAGATTATCTACATGATATCATGTAGATAATCTACATGATATCATGTAGATAATCTACATGATATCATGTAGATAATCTACATGATAATCTACATGATTATCTACATGATATCATGTAGATAATCTACATGATATCTACATGATATCATGTAGATAATCTACATGATATCATGTAGATATCATGTAGATTATCTACATGATATCTACATGATATCATGTAGATTATCTACATGATATCTACATGATATCATGTAGATTATCTACATGATATCTACATGATATCATGTAGATTATCTACATGATATCATGTAGATATCATGTAGATATCATGTAGATAATCTACATGATATCTACATGATATCATGTAGATATCTACATGATATCATGTAGATATCATGTAGATAATCTACATGATATCATGTAGATATCATGTAGATAATCTACATGATATCATGTAGATATCATGTAGATATCATGTAGATATCATGTAGATATCATGTAGATTATCTACATGATATCATGTAGATATCATGTAGATAATCTACATGATATCTACATGATATCATGTAGATAATCTACATGATATCATGTAGATATCATGTAGATTATCTACATGATATCATGTAGATATCATGTAGATAATCTACATGATATCTACATGATATCATGTAGATAATCTACATGATATCATGTAGATATCAAAGCTTCTTTAGGTGTTCTATCTGTCCGAGATGGGAAACGTAGGCCTACAAAAAAAATGTCTAAACTTTTTTGAAAGGTTATCCTTTTACTTTATAATCGTCGTATATTGTGTTCTTTTCATTTTTCTAACTTGAATGAGTCAAAATGCAAAGTGACTAAAACAGGAACCGCTGACTAAACAGATACTCGTATTTTACACACAAAGCCAGCTGTGAGCTTTTACAGAAATTATTAATTATTATTAATGCAGAGAATGAAATGCAGCCGCGTGTGTGCGTCTCTCAGGTGTGGACAGAGTGGCTCCTGGGAGAGCATCACACATGCCGCTCTTACGCAATCACAAGGCATGGCAGCAGGAATGGACGAGGCGGGGTCAAGGTATGAGGAAGAGGAAAAGATGAAGATAAACAAAGACAAAGACAAGAGACGGATCGCGGATAACGAGACCAAATAGTTCCAGGAAGAGTCGGTTGTGTTTATAATGTGCGTTCCTGGACTAAAGTGTACTGAAGCAGCACAAGACGAGGTGAAGCTGGGGACGGCTTTATTCTTTCTTCATAGATTCAACAATATAATAATGCTATTATCACCAATGTGTTGGTCTGGAAGTGTTATTGTGTCATAAATATGACTTCCCAAGAGGATTATGAGCGAGGAGCTGCACTTGAACCTACTCATGTACGTTCACTCCCAGCGGACAACTGTCCTGCTAAAATCTCCCGACCGCCCTGAACGCATCGCACTCAAAAACAACCTACGTCTGCGAGATTTGAAAAACACATAAAACATAAAATAAACATTTTACACAGGAAGAGTCCCTATATGTGTCAACTGAGGCAACAAAACAAATAAAAACGTGCTGAGCTTAAACATTGTCACGCCTATTGCGTAATGAGGAAGCGGTGCCAAAGCGTGTACACTAGGGCAGTGATTGTCAACCACTGTGAAAAACACTGCACCAGGGCTGTCAACGAATAATCGAAATTCGAATATATATTCGAATAGTTGTTAAAAACAGAATTTCGAATGTGAAAATTAATATTCGAACGTAAAAAATAAATTTAAAAAAAAGTATTTCGGAGGATAATTATCGTGAATCTGGCAACCCCCGCCGCGGCCGCGATGAAGTGTCCTCTTTGTGTGTGTGTGTGTGTGTGTGTGTGTGTGTGTGTGTGTGTGTGTGACGAGCCGTTCGGGGCAGAGTCTCTGACCCGGAGCAGACGTCACGGGGTTTTGCTGTTGTTGGCCCACAGTAGCCTGTTCTATGTTCCCTTAATAAACACCCTGTAAGCCAGCTAACGTCACGTAGCTTTCCTGACCCAGGGTCGCTACGCTATGTAAGCTAGAGTTAGCTTACCATTCAACGACAAGCAACGTGAGGCCACATCTCCAGAATGTGCTCCCAAGAGAATATTCAGAAACTTCAGAGAAACGGCCCCGTCTGGATACGTATTTTGCGCCGTCCGCCACAAGTTCGTTGTCTGCGGCACGACAGGAGGCCTGCACGCAAACATTGGGGGGAGAGAGTGAACACCTAAACTGAAGAATTTTGTATTTACACATATGTTCGAATATGTTCGATGTAATATGTTTTTTTTTTTAAAGGGAATATTCTAACGTAATTTTTTAGCAATTTTGACAGCCCTAGTGTGCACCTAATCTCAATGGCATCTAATCGCAGATCTCAATCATGTCTGAATGCCCACGTGGTGCATTTTCAACAGCATGAGTCACACGGACGCATGGAAAGGGAAGCAGAAGTGTGAGTGTGTGTCGTGCGGGCGAAGACATGTGGTTTCGACTGGCTTGGCGGCACTACCGAAAAGGATGTGAGATTATTTGTGTGCGTCTGGGCAACAAGCTAGCGGATCACAACGATAAAAAAAAAAAAAAAAAAAAAAAAAAAACTGTGACTCATCGACGCCGATGCCAGCGCTGCGTGTTCTCGCACGACCGCTACGATACGACCACGTTCCCCGTGGTGGAATTAGCACGCTAGCTAAGTAGCCAGCCGCCATGCTGTCGGGCCACGCTGGAGTCCCAGTTCCTCGTCTCAAAGGTTCCGCTTAATAATCAGTTCTGGCAGCCAACAACTCAACGTGTTCTTTGGCCCACGACTCCGAGCCGATCCCTGTTTAGCATCCAGTCTTCCCTTTGTTTGGCGTAGATGAGATTGTGTGTGTGTGTGTGTGTGTGTGTGTGTGTGTGTGTGTGTGTGTGTCTTTGTGTTCTTTCTGCATCACTTCGGCTCAAAGGAGGTGATAAATAAGGTGATGATACGTTGGTCCCTCCAGATGAGAGTAGCATCCGTTAGCCGTTATGAGCTAGCAAGATATTTGTAATGTCATATGCACAGATAACAGACAGTTACTCTGTACAATGAAAAGCTTATTTTGCACACAGAATTACAATAAAAGGTAAAAAAATAAATAAAAAGAAGGCATCTTGTAGTCCTGATGAGCGTTGTGTAGTCCTGAACATCCTCGATGGATCGACACGCTCAAATTAGCCGGCGGCCGTTCCCGCTAATTGTGAAGGATTGGCTTCCAAAGCTTTGAGTAAACGCCCGTTTACTCTGCAGCGAGGTGCCGGACCGGGCCGCTAAATCATGTTTGTCCCAATGTAGAGGGACACATTACGGAGAGTGTCTACACTGACGCAACAACACAACATCCACTGGGCCTTTTACACCGATACGCAGCGGCAGTAAAAAAAAGTTCCGGCTTTAAAACCCTGAAAGCTGTGTGTGTGTGTGTGTGTGTGTGTGAGAGAATGCAGAAACAGTTTCTGCTGAAAAGGGAGAGGCATGAAACCAGCCTTTCAGTTGTTATCAGGAAGCTACCAGAACGGGCCGCTCACCTCCCACTGCTGAGCTATCAATGTGGAGTTAATTGCCTTTCAGAGGAACAGCAGAGTGGCTTGTGGGCATGCGCTTCCTCTTCCTCTCTTCTCTGTTTTTTGTATCCTTTTTTTTAATTTTATTTTTACTAACCCCAAGTTACAGTCCGATGCCCGGAATCGTCCCCCGTCCGCCTGCAATCCATCACTCCGCTTATTTACTCAAACGACGGGAACAAAACGGACTCGACAGAAACGGATACGAAGCACATTGCGCAGATGAAGGGGGAGATGAAGGGGGAGATAGAGGGAGGAACAGATAAGTGGGAAGGAGGAGGTGCTGGGCTGGGCTTGGCTTGGCTTGCAGACAGCGTGTTCCTGTGAGCGCTTATAGAGGACAAGGTCGTTCAAGGTCTCTCCCGTCATGCCTGATGGGTTACAGTAGAGGAGGGCGGGGTTTACGGGACGAGGAGCAGCAGCAGCAGGGTGGGGGTTTGTGGGTCCTTAATGTACGCGTGAAGCACGGCGTGTCCCGCTAACGGCCTCGCGCACTCCTGAAAACTAACCGAGCGCCAACGCTAACCCGCTAACCCGCTAACCCGGTCTCTGGAGGAGAGAGAGGACGACTTGTGTGTGCAGATCAAGTGTCTCTCTGTCCCGCTCGCCCATGAGAGAGCGGACTGAACCACACACACAAAAATGCTTCCAAGGCCTTTCCCTCTGCAGGCTGGAAGCGCCTCTGAGTGCACGTGCACGGTGCATGTGAGTGCATGTGTGTGCACGTGGCCCGCTGAAGACGCGCATATAAAATATGTCTCCATATGTTTTACCGGCGTCAGGAGGAGACGCCGACGTGTCAAAATATGTCGGTGCCTGCAGGACTGGCTCGAGCTCAGAAGCCTCTTAGCTTGTCTTTCCATCATATGGCGCCTCGGGGTGTGTGTGTGTGTGTGTGTGTGTGTGTGTGTGTGTGTGTGTGTGTGTGTGTGTGTGTGTTTACAGTGAGACTCAAAAAAGGATCAAGCTTGTGTTATGTTCCCTTTTTATTTGGATTATTATTCTTATTCTTATTGTCCTATCCTGTAGCTTTGCTTCCCTGTAATATTAATATCTGCTCCGAGGTAAAAGGAGAACATGGTTCCGGCAGTTTGCATCAAACGAGACGAACGTGATGGAAGCTGTAACGCAATTATTGAAGACAAATCGCGTTCCCCGGGTGTTTTTTTCTGGCTCAGCAGTATTGCGCTGCAGCGCTCTCGGGACGTGGATCACGGCGGGATCGCTTTCAGAGGAATTCTGATTGGATTAACGGGCGAGGGGTCGAGCCGGTGCCGCGCCGAGGAGCGGCCGTGGAACTCGTGCAAGCGCACGTGCACGTGCGTGGGCGTGCACGTGCGTGGGCGTGCACGGTGGGCTCAGGGAACCGTTGGACCACAGCTCCTCTTCTTGTTCCACTTTGTTGTGCGGTGGTATCTAGGTCAGCCCACGCGGCCGCGGTGACGGTTCAGCGTCGGCTGTCACGCAAAGCAGTTCTGACAAAGGGACGGCAGAGAGGTTCTCGCGTCATGAGGTTGAAGTTCTCGTCATGAGGTTCATGACACGAGAACCCTGATCCTCATGAAGAGAACCTCATGACGAGAGAGCCTCATGACCCTCCAGTGGAGTGTGAGAACCTCCTGACGAGAACCTCATGAGACTAGAACCCTGATCCTCATGACGAGAACCTCATTGAGGTTCTCGTCATGAGGATCAGGGTTCTAGTGTCATGGGGTTCTCGTGTCATGAGGTTCTCTTCATGAGGATCAGGGTTCTCGTGTCATGAGGTTCTCGTGTCATGAGGTTCTCGTGTCATGAGGTTCTCTTCATGAGGATCAGGGTTCTCATGTCATGAGGTTCTCGTCATGAGGATCAGGGTTCTCGTGTCATGAGGTTCTCGTGTCATGAGGTTCTCTTCATGAGGATCAGGGTTCTCGTGTCATTAGGTTCTTGTGTCATGAGGTTCTCGTATCATGAGGATCAGGGTTCTCGTCATGAGGTTCTCGTGTCATGAAGTTCTCTTCATGAGGATCAGGGTTCTCGTGTCATGAGGTTCTTGTGTCATGAGGTTCTTGTGTCATGAGGTTCTCGTGTCACGAGGTTCTCGTGTCATGAGGATCAGGGTTCTCGTGTCATGAGGTTCTCGTGTCATGAGGATCAGGGTTCTCGTGTCATGAGGTTCTCGTGTCATGAGGATCAGGGTTCTCGTCATGAGGTTCTCGTCATGAGGTTCCCGCGCTCCCCTGGCCGGTCTCGTGGTCCCGTGTTGAACTCTGTTTGTCTCTGTTTTGTTTGCCTTCACTCCAATTACAGCGCATGACTCAGATGAAGCCGGAGGACGGCCTAATGGAGCGTAAATAACAACAACAACAACAATTATTACAACAACATTATTACGCTCAAATCGTTTCAAATTCAGACCTCAGTTTCTTTCTCCTTCTTAAATAAGTTGTGTGTGTGTGTGTGTGTGTGTGTGTGTGTGTGTGTGAAAACCCTTCATCAAGTCTCCATGGAGGACATTAACTTCCTGCGTGACCAAGTTTCTCACGACGTTACCGCTCTGCGTTGTTTCTCCACACAGAAGGAGGAGGAGGCGTGAAAGTGTGACCACGCTGCTTATGAGTTGTTGCATCGACTTTCATGGGTAATAAAACATTCCGGCATGTTCTAACAGCGGCTTCTTCTTCTGGTCTGTCCACAGTGAACGAGTATGTGTTCATGGTCCAGGCCCGAGGGCTCCGGATCAAGGAGAACGTGAGGAACATCGGGGCTCAGGTTCTGGAGCAGGTGGTGAGAGGAGCGTACAGCATCAACGGCACAGGTACGAGACTGCTGGCATGATGATGTCATGATAACAACGCTAATAAGTACACCCGTTACATTAGCAATGAACCTCGTTCTCAAGGATATTCTCACGTTGGTTTTATTTATTCATTAATTTAGCCATTTATAATATTTTATAATACGAAATAGGTCATGGTCTTCCTTCAATGTTTGGGGAACCCTGCTGTTTATCCTGGCATCATGTGACTCATGTCAACACAGAGGTCAATGTGAAGGTCAACAAGGTCATGTCCATGATTACTGTGAGAAGTCCACACTGTGAATATAGCGACAGGCCCTTTAGGCGCACAGCTAAAAGACATTAAAAAAACATATAATAATAAAAAGTCATGAGGATCTCGTCACGGGGTTCTCGTGTCATGAGGTTCTCTCGTCACGAGGATCTTGTGTCACGGGGTTCTCGTCACGGGGTTCTCGTGTCACGGGGTTCTCGTGTCACGGGGTTCTCGTGTCACGGGGTTCTCGTGTCACGAGGTTCTCGTGTCATGAGGTTCTCGTGTTATGAGGTTCTCGTGTCATGAGGTTCTCGTGTTATGAGGTTCTCGTGTCATGAGGTTCTCGTGTTATGAGGTTCTCGTGTCACGAGGTTCTCGTGTCACGAGGTTCTCGTGTCACGAGGATCTCGTGTCATGAGGATCTCGTGTTATGAGGTTCTCGTGTTATGAGGTTCTCGTCACGAGGTTCTCGTCACGAGGTTCTCGTGTCACGAGGTTCTCGTGTCACGAGGTTCTCGTGTCACGAGGTTCTCGTGTCATGAGGATCTCGTGTCATGAGGTTCTCGTGTCATGAGGATCTCGTGTCATGAGGTTTCTCGTGTCACTAGGATCTCGTGTCACGGGGTTCTCGTGTTATGAGGTTCTCGTGTCATGAGGATCTCGTGTCATGAGGTTCTCGTGTTATGAGGTTCTCGTGTCATGAGGTTCTCGTGTTATGAGGTTCTCGTGTCATGAGGTTCTCTCGTCACTAGGATCTCGTGTCACTAGGATCTCGTGTCACGAGGTTCTCGTGTCACGAGGATCTCGTGTCACGAGGATCTCGTGTTATGAGGTTCTCGTGTCATGAGGATCTCGTGTCATGAGGATCTCGTCATGAGGATCTCGTGTCATGAGGTTCTCGTCATGAGGATCTCGTGTCATGAGGTTCTCGTCATGAGGATCTCGTGTCACGGGGTTCTCGTCATGAGGTTCTCGTGTCATGAGGTTCTCGTGTCATGAGGATCTCGTCTTGAGGATCTCATGTTATGAGGTTCTCTTCAATAATAAAAAGCAAAAGACGGCACACGAGACTCATGATTGTGTGTGTGTGTGTGTGTGTGTGTGTGTGTGTGTGTTTCCAGATTACGCCTACGAATACAACGTGAGCGCGAGCGAAGCCCCTCCCACCACCTACCTCCCCGAGGGCTTCACCTACCTGTCCTCTCAGGTGTGCCCTGAGCGGCTGCTCTCCATGAGTGAGTAGTTTTCATGTCACCCAGTGCCCTTACTTGACCTTTCAGTCTTTCTAACAGTTGCTTTTCAGGTTTTTCTCGCTCTCGTAAGAATGTTCCGCTAAGTGAACTCCTGGTGCTCCTCTGTGCGTATTTGTTGTGCGGTAGTGGAATACCTGAGAGACAGTTTTGTTCATTTATTTTCAGCCTTGATAGACGATGCACGCAGAGCTCAACCCGTCAATTTGTACCTTTTTCAGATAGTTTAACTGTTACGGGCTTTAACGTGTTGTTCTCTTGGCCCCGCCCCCTTCGCAGAGGGCAAGCTGGAGGTGAATATGAGCGAGGTGTCTTTGGAGGAGGTGGAGAAATCCCTGCTGCAGGGCGACCCCAACAGAACACCAGGAGGCTACTGGAAGCCCAACGACTGCTTACCGCGCTGGAAGGTGAGTGTGACCAATAAATAAACACAAAGACTCTTTTTCACATGCCGACGTCGTGATGATGTCACCGTGACGTTATTAGCATGCTTGCTACTTCTATCACGCTTTCTTTCAACGCCAACGGCGTGTGGATGAAGTATTAGGGTGTCAAACTTCACTCATTTAGAGGCTCGCTCGCTAGCTAGCTAGCTACCGTGCTAATTCTACCACGCTTTCATGCTACACAGCTCACAGCAAGTAACCAGAGGAACTAAAACTTTAACTAACTTCTTTCTTATTTAATTAATTATACGTCCATGTCTAATACGTTGACTGACAGAACTGGTGTCATGTTCTTTTTTTTAATGCAAAAGATGAAAAGTGTGTCACAGTCCAGTCACAGCGCTGCTGCTGCAGCTGAGGTGTTAACCTGAGGTGACTGCGGTCGATCGGTTTGACATTCAGATGCAGGAGAAACAAAGAAGTTCACACGTTCAGTCATAAGAGCACAAAGGAGACGAGCAGCAGAGCGGCTTCATTCTCAAACCATCACGTCTGTCTCACATTTCATTTACCCTGAAGGACTCGCTCTCTTTCTCTATCTCTCTTTGTGTCTGTCTCTCTCTCTCTCTCTCTCTTTGTCTCTCTCTCTCTCCCTCTCTCTCCTCTCTCTCTCTCTCTCTCTCTCTCTCTCTCTCGTCTCTCTCCTCTCTCTCTCTGTCTCTCTCTGTCTCTCTCTGTCTCTCTCTCTCTCTCTCTGTCTCTCTCTCTCTCTCTCTCCTCTCTCTCTCTCTCTCTCTCTCTCTCTCTCTCTCTCTCTTTGTCTCTCTCTCTCTCTCTCTCTGTCTCTGTGTCTCTCTCTCTCTCTCTCTCTCTCTCTTTCTCTCTCTGTCTCTCTCTGTCTGGCTGTCTCTCTCTCTCTCTCTCTCTCTCTCTCTCTCTGTCTCTCTCTGTCTCTCTCTCTCTCTGTCTCTCTTTGTCTCTCTCTGTCTCTCTCTCTGTCTCTCTCTCTCTCTGTCTCTGTGTCTCTCTCCCCCTTGCTTTTTGTGGTCTTCCTGTGACCGCTTTCTATTGAGCTTCAAAAAGAACTTCAAAAACATTTGAGAGCGAGAGAGAGAAACCCCTTTAACAGACATTTAGCCCCCGGTGCTTCTCACTGATGGATGTGTGACAGACTCATTGTGGAGATGAGATTTCGACGAGCGTTTGTCTCGAGTCCTGGTAAACGTTTAAACATTGACTCTGTGCAAACAGACACTCGCTCCGCACGTCCCTCTGTGGATCTCCTGTAATCCCCGCTGTGTCCCCCAGGTGGCCATCCTGGTGCCGTTCAGGAACCGACACGAACACCTGCCCATTCTTCTGAGACACCTGGTGCCGGTGCTGAAGAGGCAGAGACTCCAGTTCGCCTTTTATTTCATTGAGCAGGTACGAGTAAAGTCCAGACAGGAAGTGAGCAACCTCAGGGCTCTTTTACGCTCTTACGCTCATGGAAAACCTGGAAAAGTCAAAATGGTTATTTCCAGGCCTGGAAAAGTCCTTGAAAAAAAAAAAAAATGCCAAAAAGTTGTGTAAAAGTCATGTAAATGTGTTATATTCATGTGTTCATGTCGTTCATTTACGCTGAGTTTGAAATAATTAATATGCATTTAAAAGAAAGACGCTCAAAATTATAAGCAGGCATACATACAGGCACTACTATAATGTTTATTCTTTTAATCAAACTATTGTCTCATTCATTTGTGTCATTTAAGGTTTACTGTATGCTTTGTATTCTCATTGTTAGTTTAAATACTACATTTACTCACTTTTTCATGTTTACACCCAGATTTCACTAAATGTTTGGTCATGGAAATTTGGTTGAAAGTCATGGAAAAGTGGTTAAAAGTCATTAAAGTCATGGCAATTTGGTTAAAAGTCATGGAAATTTGGTTAAAGTCATAAAGTCATGGCAATTTGGTTAAAAGTCATGGAAATTTGGTTAAAAGTCATTAAAGTCATGGCAATTTGGTTAAAAGTCATGGAAATTTGGTTAAAAGTCATTAAAGTCATGGCAATTTGGTTAAGTCATGGAAATTTGGTTAAAAGTCATTAAAGTCAAGGAAATGTGGTTAAAAGTCATGGAAATTTGGTTAAAAGTCATTAAAGTCATGGCAATTTGGTTAAAAGTCATGGAAATTTGGTTAAAAGTCATTAAAGTCATGGCAATGTGGTTAAAAGTCATGGAAATTTGGTTTAAAAGTCATTAAAGTCATGGCAATTTGGTTTAAAAGTCATGGAAATTTGGTTAAAAGTCATTAAAGTCAAGGAAATGTGGTTAAAAGTCATGGAAATTTGGTTAAAAGTCATTAAAGTCATGGCAATTTGGTTAAAAGTCATGGAAATTTGGTTAAAAGTAATTAAAGTCAAGGAAATGTGGTTAAAAGTCATGGAAATTTGGTTAAAAGTCATTAAAGTCATGGACATTTGGTTAAAAGTCATGGAATCCATCGGTCAAAAATGTGTGTGAACCCTGAACCTCTAAAAATAGTCTCCTTTTTGTTTTTAAAGAGCGGCACGGAGCCGTTCAAACCGCGCCATGCTGTTCAACGTGGGCTACAAGGAGGCCATGAAGGACCTGGACTGGGACTGCCGGGTCTCCACGACGTGGACCACCTCATGGAGAACGACCGGACCTACTACGGCTGCGCCGACATGCCGCGGCACTTTGCGGTCAAACTCGACAAGTACTCCTACATGTGAGTCCTCGATGCCGCGTGCAGTGAAATGTGCTCCCTGACTGGATGCGGGGTTTAATGCGTCGCATTTGTCCCTCCAAGGCTTCCGTATAATGAGTTCTTCGGCGGTGTCAGTGGCATGACGGTGAAGCAGTTCGAAAAGATTAATGGATTTCCTAATGCATTCTGGGGCTGGGGAGGAGAGGACGATGACCTCTGGAACAGGTGAGAGGGAACACACACACACACACACACACACACACACACACAGAGCTCAGTATTATTGAACATTAGGTGTGCTCAAGAGATCAGTTGGCTTTTGTATTAGTTTTTGTGTGGTTTGTTTCATCTATTTGCACAATGTTGTCACTCCCCCCTCCTTCACAGCTCACAGGCCTCTCCGTATCCACCGCCAATTATCACCGATTATTGTGGCCTCAGTGCCGCCGACAGCCATTATGTCTTAATGTGATATCTAAGAAACGCCTTCGAGGGAATTTCTTCAGATTTAGCACAAACGTTCGCTTGGACTCGAGGTTGAACCGTCGTTTTCCTTATGAGTAAAGCTTTAAAAACTGCATCTTCTTTAATGACCACCAGGGGCGACTCCTCTGGTTGTATAGAAGTATATGCTTCATGTGTTTAAAGCTGCATTCTCTCTCCTGACCACCAGGGGCGACTCCTCTGGTTGTATAAAGTATATGCTTCATGTGTTAAAGCTGCCATTCTCTCTCCTGACCACCAGGGGGTGACTCCTCTGGTTGTATAGAAGTATATGCTTCATGTGTTAAAGCTGCCATTCTCTCTCTTGGCCACCAGGGGGCGACTCCTCTGGTTGTATAGAAGTATATGCTTCATGTGTTAAAGCTGCATTCTCTCTCCTGACCACCAGGGGGTGACTCCTCTGGTTGTATAGAAGTATATGCTTCATGTGTTAAAGCTGCATTCTCTCTCCTGACCACCAGGGGGCGACTCCTCTGGTTGTATAGAAGTATATGCTTCATGTGTTAAAGCTGCATTCTCTCTCTTGGCCACCAGGGGGCGACTCCTCTGGTTGTATAGAAGTATATGCTTCATGTGTTAAAGCTGCATTCTCTCTCCTGACCACCAGGGGGTGACTCCTCTGGTTGTATAGAAGTATATGCTTCATGTGTTAAAGCTGCATTCTCTCTCCTGACCACCAGGGGGCGACTCCTCTGGTTGTATAGAAGTCTATATACATGACTCTACTTCTCTCTTGATGTATTCCCTCAGTAAACATTGTAAACATGAGTTTATGTCTCAATCTCCTAGTTTCAAGTCTTCTTCAATACAGCATGATGGTCCATTTAGGGCGGGGCTACAAGGTGATTGACAGGTCCTCTACCAGAGCTGTATACGGTGTCTCTACGTCACTCCTCCACAGTCCTAATATGGTCACTTCCTGTTCACTGGTTGCAAAAAAGACAAGATGGACGACATTCAAAATTGTCAAACTCGAGATTCGAGGTTTAATTGAACGTAACTTTGGAAGTCAAACGTCTTTGGCCATAACTCAAGTATGAATATGCTAATTATGACAATATCGATAGGAATAAAATTATAAGATAATTACGTTTTTGGACAGACGTGGAGGCTAACTGCAACCTGCCGAGTTTTTTTTCTTCCAGTTCTTCCATGAAAGGATCCTTTTATAATCACCTTTCCCTCGTGCGCGTGTGCACGTCCACATCGTGTCACGCACAGTGTTGACTGCACACCTGGTGTTCTGTGTGCGCTGTGGTTTAATTAACATTTTATGGTTTCATTTGCTACGTTTGTGCAGGGTGCGCTACGCCACATACAACCGTGAGCCGACCGCACGGAGAGCGGGGGGCGCTACATGTCCATTTCACTGCCACCATCGCGGGGAAGTCCAGTTCCTGGAAGGTGAGTGTCTGTGTGCACACACACACACACACACACACACACACACACACACACACACACACACACACACACACACACACACATAGTTTGGTTAAAATTATTTTTATTCTTATCTTATTTTCATTTTTATTTTTCTCTTCTTTCTTTCTCCTTACCCGGTCACTCCTCTGCACACCCTCATATTTAAACACTCATGCCACTAACATACACTTTAACTTTAACATACACTCACATTAACGTATCTGTTGCACTTTATCTTATCTTACACGTATTTAATACCCATTGCACCTGTTGTTGTCGTTGATTGTTGATTGTTGTTTGTCTCGTCTAACGTCCCATGTCCAATGTATGCACCTTCCCCTCGAAAAATTCCTCGTTTGTGAAAACGTTTCCTGGCTAATAAACAGATTCTGATTCTGATTCCGATTATGTGGTGTGGAGCCGGTCACATGTAAAGCCGGTGACTTTGAGAGAATTTCCTCCTCTTTTAAAGTCTTTGCATGTGATTTGCTTGTTTTGCTTCGGGGCTGAATTCCAATCAGGCGCTTTTTTTTTTCTTGCTCTCAAACAGCCCCGAGGGAATTAAATGTTTATTTCACGGGTTAACAAGTAGTACAAATAAATTCCTTCCCTAAATGAGTTGTAAATCTTTGATTAGAAAAATGGTCCTGATTAATCTTATATTTTATTTTTCCAAATATTTTCACAATGCAAGAGAACATGAAGAGCATACAGAGCTACATTAAACATTACAGAACATTATAACTTTAATAAAATGTATTAAATAAAATAAAGTAAATAGATAATTCCCCCACCGAAAGAATGAAATAAATAAAATAAGATTCAATTATATAAAAAAAATATCTAAAAAAAATGAATTAAATAAATATATAATAATAAATAGAAAATAAAATAAATAAAAAGGTTGGTGCATAGGATGACACAGCAATGAGTCCTAGTTAATCGTGTGTTCAGTGATCATCTGGTGGATCAGTTCCATGGAAACAAATATGCAACTACAGACGATGACGCGTCGACGTCACAGAGTTTAAACGTCTCGTAGCGCTGATGGAACCTGTTCTTATCTCAAGATATATCAAAGTATCTTACAGGCTGTCCATAGACTAAGCAATGCACCGCAGTTCTTTCTTATGTTATTGGAATGTGGTGAATGTGGGCGTGTCCAACAAAACGGAGACCTTTGATATTTTGTCACGCAACTTGCGTACTTCAGTAACGTCACTATGGTATTTCACGATCTTATACAAAAACCCAACTAAGTATTTCACGATCTTTTCCTAAACCTTACTAAGTATTTCACGATCTTTTCCTAAACCTAACTAAGTATTTCACGATCTTTTCCTAAACCTAACTAAGTATTTCACGATCTTTTCCTAAACCTTACTAAGTATTTCACGATCTTTTCCTAAACCTAACTAAGTATTTCACGATCTTTTCCTAAACCTTACTAAGTATTTCACGATCTTTTCCTAAACCTAACTAAGTATTTCACGATCTTTTCCTAAACCTAACTAAGTATTTCACGATCTTTTCAAAAACCCAACTAAGTATTTCACCATCTTTTCCAAAAACCTAACTAAGTATTTCACGATCTTTTCCAAAAACCTAACAAAAGTATTTCACGATCTTTTTCAAAAACCTAACAAAAGTATTTCACGATCTTTTTCAAAAACCTAACAAAAGTATTTCACGATCTTTTTCAAAAACCTAACAAAAGTATTTCACGATCTTTTCCAAAAACCTAAGTATTTCACGATCTTTTCCAAAAACCTAACTAAGTATTTCACGATCTTTTCCTAAACCTAACTAAGTATTTCACCATCTTTTCCAAAAACCTAAGTATTTCACGATCTTTTCCAAAAACCTAACTAAGTATTTCACGATAGTTTCTTAAACCTAACTAAGTATTTCTAAACCTAAACTGAACTGAGTTTCCTATGAAGATGATCCATGTAACGAGCGTAGATTGAGTAACTTTCTGCCGTACGTCGTATGAGGATACGTTGCTCTCGTCTCACCGATAACACGAACCTTGCTTTGTACCGCGTTGCACGGTCTCCTCTCTCTCTGATGCATCGCTTTGCTCCTGCAGGTACAGTCTTCTCCGCCACTCAAAGGAGAGGCAGCGAGTGGACGGCCTCAACAACCTGAACTACTCCCCCCTGGTGTCCCGGAGGCCTCTCTACACCAACATCACGGTGCGCCTGAGCAGAGAGCTGGCGCCCGTGGCCGACTACTGACGGCGGAACAGCTGGACTGCAAAAAACAACAACAACAACAACAACTGGGAATCAAAGTCCTCCGGGACGTCAGCCATATCTCACCAGTTGCAGCGCCGCGGCACCGCTTAGGACTTTTTAGTTGATCGATTCTTTGCTTCTTCGTTTCTTTTGTTTGTATGCAAAAAAAAAAACAACGGTGACGACGACAAGAAAAAAGAAAAAAAAGGAGACTGAAATAAGTATGTTGGATAAATCATAAGAAAATTAAGGATAAATGCTGCACTTGCTTGTGCCACAGTCCATCACTCCTCTCATCTGGGCTTCTCTAGTCTCCACATGCCTTTTGCACCATTTTGGCCTTCAGCATCCACCCATTCATTTTCTTATCCAGTCAGCCCGACACTTATTGTGCTTGTTTATCAAAATAGGCCACGACACACACACACACACACACACACACACACACACACACACACACACACACACACACACACACACACACACAACACATGCAAATGTACACACACACACACAGCAGTTTGACTCACATGTGCTGACCTGGTCCCCGAGGCTTTGATATATTTTTGTTGTTGTTGATTTTCTTTTTTTTTTTAGCGTTGCTCTTGGACTTTTTATTTTTCATAAGTGCAGTAAAAAGCATGTGAAAACATTTGCATGCACACACGAAACCGCAACTTTTTAGCCGAGTGGACTCTCGCAGCTGGTTCTGCAGAAAGTTTGCCAAATCTACAAGTGAAGACGAGGAGGAGGAGGAGGAGGAAGAAGAAGAAAAAAAGTGATATTAAGAGTGAGCGTTTTCAGTCACGTATACTGTTTGTGAAACCCTAACTTTAGAGAATATTAACACCTTCATCACCTCATCACCAACTATGTTTTGTCCTGTGAACGTACCGTTACACACACACAAGAAGAAGAAAAACAAGACTGTGATGTGTGTGTTCCGGCTGTGTGTGTGTGTGTGGGGAGAGCGACCGCTCCTCCCGTTAGCAATACGCTGGAACGCCAGGCGGCAGGACTTGGCCCCGACTTCCTCACGATGCAGATGCAATAGTGCGGGTGCTAGCGCTAGCGTTAGCGTTAGCGTTAGCGTTAGCGTTAGCGCTAGCGCTAGCGTTAGCGTTAGCGAGCCCTTCTGATTTGGACGACGGAGAAAGAAAAGAAGAAGAAAAGGGAGCGACAGCGTATGCAAACTTCACAATCAACACACCTTTGCCGAAGCAAACATGCCGCCCTCTTCAGTGTGTGTGTGTGTGTGTGTGTGTGTGTGTGTGCACATAAGCGAGGGAGAGCTATGCAAAAGGCCTGTTGTCAGCGTGAGGTCGTCGGGGTGATTTCCAGGAGGCTTCACCTGCGACTGCGACCGACCCGACTTCAGCAGTTTGATCTTCAGACCCCACGTCCTTCGATGTTTAATCACCTTAATTTGTGTTTTTTTTATTTTTATTTTATTTTGGAGCGAACAGGCGGGAGAGAATACTTGACTGCTGTCTCTGTCACTTGTGTTTACAGAAGCTTTTGCTTTATTTTATTTTATTTTTATTCTTTTGTTCTTCAGCCCTCGTCCACTGTGAGAACTGCTTCTCTTCAACAGCCTTTCATGTCTTCTTCTTCTTATTGTTTCACTTCTTTATCAAAGGCATGGAGAGGGGGAAATGTTGATTTTACACGATAAACCACTGATTGGCTCCGCCGTCCGGCCGGCCGCTGAGTTTTGGTTCAACGCCGACTGGAGTACGCAGCTTCCTCTTCATGTGTGTGTTTCACAGTGTTGCTTTTGAGTAAAATATCCCAATACTGTAAACGTAGTTCTGTCCTCGCCGTCTCTCGTCATCGCCGCTACTTTTATTTCACACGCAAATCGCCTTGTATGCGTTTCTCAAGATGTAATCTCCTGGAGGAGGATGTGTTCCCTCAATGAAATAACAAGTCAAGAGGCTGGACCTCCCTTTTTTTTTTTTATTTATTTTAATCTTTTTAAATGGATTATTTTCTGTAATTTTTCTTTTTCTTTTGTGTTGCGGTTCCCTTGACGGTGCAGTCGGCGACATGCGACGGACCGCGTCGGATGCACTGAAACTTATAGTTGTGGGCGGGATGGTGGAGTTCGGGTCTGTGTAAACGGGGGATTGAAATGGAGCCGGACCCGGTCTGCGTGTCTGTGTGTGTGTGTGTGTGTGTGTGTGTGAGTGTGTGTGTGTGTGTGTGTGAGAGAGTCAGACCGCGTTGGAGGCGGCCATTTTGTGTGACAACCACAGGAAGAGCGAGACGGACTCCACCGGGCACCTCCTCCTCACTAATTGATAATCGATGGTGCTGACCTTCCAGAGCTCCCTCTGGGGGCCTCTCTCTCTCTCTCTCTCTCTCTCTCTCTCTCTCTCTCTCTCTCTTTCTCTCTTTCTCTCTCCCCCCCTTCCCCCCCGGCGGGGCCAAACATCCCCTCCGGACCGGCCCTCTCTTCATATCCTGAAGCTAATTTGTGTGTTTCCTGCTCTGGTTCACCGCCACGAACGGGACGCACGTGTTTACCTCCTCGGCGGTCGCTCGGGGCGGCGGTGCCCGGTGGAAGCCTCTAGTTCTCTTTTCCACGTGTGTTTGAGTGAAATGGCTTTAAAAAAAAAAAAAAAAGGTCCTCCATCTAGATTTTGAGGTGTGTGTGTGTGTGTGTGTTTTCATTTTATTTTATTTTAATTTCGTCTCCCAGCACTGATCTGAAAATGATTTCTAATAATCCGGTTGTGAACAACTCGCAGGTTCTTTTTGACACACGACATGTTCTCTTGTTTTTAATTTTTTATTATCATTGCTTTAAATCAAAAGCTAGATGGACATTTAGCAAAAGCCAAATGTTTATTGTTCTCAGAGTCAGTATTGGGCTCTATATACGTTCTACAGCTGCATGAGCCAATCAGCCAGCGAGGCCGCTCCGCTCGGATATGACGAAAAATCACCACAAATCATTTTTATTATTTAAAAACAGGAAATGTGTTTTCAGTTCGTGGTGAGAGCATGCTGGGTAGTCGTGTCCTTGATCCGAGACATATATGTATATGTGTGTATTTATATATGTATATGTGTATATATATATATATATATATATATGTATATATGTCCCAGACAAAGAGCCCCCTGCTCTGATCCATTCTGTACCAGTTTAAATGAAGGAACCATTATTTTGGCATCTGACAAGACTGGCAGCCTTAAAGCTTCCTAATTTATTGCATTTTTTTTCTTCTTTTTTTATATAAGCAAAAAAAATATTTAAATTGAGAAGAATAAAAAAAAAAGTGCATATCAAGAAAATGATCATTGTAAATATTGTTGTGTGTAGTGTTTTAGAAATTCTATAAAGGTCTTTAAAAATCACTACAGATGCTAGCGTAAAGAACGAGGGATCCGCTTACAGCGACATCAATGGTTTTACATCTTCCACTTCACGGCTCCTCCTCCTTTTTCTTTTTTTATAAAATTAAAAAAATATATATATCCTTTTCAATTCCTCTCCCTTTGCGTCTCCGTGGCAGCGGTTGGGCGCTCGGAGGAAAGCGTCGTCCGCTTCACGATGCAATGAAAACATCGGCTACACGACCCACGCTAAAGATCCACACCAGATTCATCATTTCTTTTTGTATGAAAGCAAATTATTCACAGAAAAAGAAAAAAAAGGACGCAGATTGCTAAATTTAAAATATATCTCTCTATCTTCTTCTCTGATTGTAAGGGGAGCGGTTCTCCTTGAATTGAAGCCATTTGAAGCCACTTGAAACTTGATGTCAGCCTTACGTGGATCTGTTTGTGTATCGGCATATTATCTTTTGATTATTGAAATTTGTATGATGGAGATTTTTCTTTTATACCATCATTGTTATTGTCAAAGTACACCAATAAAATGAAACTTGTAAAAGATACAGTACCCCAGTTCCTGGCTTTTTTGTTTTTGTTCCGTGTGTTCGAGTTCGTGCTTCTGGCCGAGCATCTGTTCCGTGTGTCAGCTTTTCATTTTCAAAATAAAAGCCTTCACACACCCGGGCCGTTGTTTTCATGTGCTTTGTACGTCAATACATGTTTTTTGCCGTGATTACTTTCACACAAAACGGGAATATTACGCAGCAAACAAAAATAACGGATCTGTTAAAGCTGCATTCTCTCTCCTGACCACCAGGGGGAGACTCCTCTGGTTGTATAGAAGTCTATGCTTCATGTGTTAAAGCTGCATTCTCTCTCCTGACCACCAGGGGGAGACTCCTCTGGTTGTATAGAAGTCTATGCTTCATGTGTTAAAGCTGCATTCTCTCTCCTGCCCACCAGGGGGTGACTCCTCTGGTTGTATAGAAGTCTATGCTTCATGTGTTAAAGCTGCATTCTCTCTACTGACCACCAGGGGGAGACTCCTCTGGTTGTATAGAAGTCTATGCTTCATGTGTTAAAGCTGCATTCTCTCTCCTGACCACCAGGGGTCGACTCCTCTGGTTGTATAGAAGTCTATGCTTCATGTGTTAAAGCTGCATTCTCTCTCCTGACCACCAGGGGGCGACTCCTCTGGTTGTATAGAAGTCTATGCTTCATGTGTTAAAGCTGCATTCTCTCTACTGACCACCAGGGGGAGACTCCTCTGGTTGTATAGAAGTCTATGCTTCATGTGTTAAAGCTGCATTCTCTCTCCTGACCACCAGGGGGCGACTCCTCTGGTTGTATATAAGTCTATGCTTCATGTGTTAAAGCTGCATTCTCTCTCCTGACCACCAGGGGGAGACTCCTCTGGTTGTATAGAAGTCTATGCTTCATGTGTTAAAGCTGCATTCTCTCTCCTGACCACCAGGGGTCGACTCCTCTGGTTGTATAGAAGTCTATGCTTCATGTGTTAAAGCTGCATTCTCTCTCCTGACCACCAGGAGGCGACTCCTCTGGTTGTATAGAAGTCTATGCTTCATGTGTTAAAGCTGCATTCTCTCTCCTGACCACCAGAGGGTGACTCCTCTGGTTGTATAGAAGTCTATGCTTCATGTGTTAAAGCTGCATTCTCTCTCCTGACCACCAGGGGGTGACTCCTCTGGTTGTATAGAAGTCTATGCTTCATGTGTTAAAGCTGCATTCTCTCTCCTGACCACCAGGGGGTGACTCCTCTGGTTGTATAGAAGTCTATGCTTCATGTGTTAAAGCTTCATTCTCTCTCCTGACCACCAGGGGGTGACTCCTCTGGTTGTATAGAAGTCTATATAAATGACTCTACTTCTCTCTTGATGTATTCCCTCAGTAAACATTTTAAACATGAGTTTATGTCTCAATCTCTAGTTTCAAGTCTTCTTCAATACAGCATGATGTTCATTTAGTAAATTATGGTCATTTAGAGTCAAACAGACCATAAAGCAGGGGACGCTTTAGGGGCGGGGCTTAAAGGTGATTGACAGGTTATATCGAAGTATTCAATCCACACAAATACACTTTACCGTGTGATTATTTAGTAAAGTCCAGACCAAATGACCAGAAAAGCAGAGATTCCTCTCATTAACTGCGTATGAAGACAGAAGAGAGAGAGTCCTCTATTACAAAACAAGACTGTACAAGACCCCGGCACCCTGGCACCAGATCCATCTCTCTCTCTCTCTCTCTCTCTCTCTCTCTCTCTCTCTCTCTCTCTCTCTCTCGCATCACTGAGCCCGAGAACCAAACATAAAAGATGTTGTTTCATTTTGGGGGGAATAAGGCGGGGATTGTCCGGCAAAGAAGAACAAGAAAAGAACAACAACAAGAAAAGGAGGAGAAGAGGAAGGAGGAGGAGGAGAAGAAGCGGAATGAGGAGGAGGAGAAGAAGGAGAAGGAGAAAAGGAAGGAGGAGGAGAAGAAGAGGAAGAAGAGGAAGGAGGAGGAGGAGGAGGAGGAAGAGAAGAAGAAGAGGGAGGAGGAGGAGGAGGAGAAGAAGAGGAAGGAGGAGGAGGAGGAGAAGAAGAGGGAGGAGGAGAAGAAGAAGAAGAAGAAGAAGAAGACTCATAGCATTCAGCACATTAACTCTGCTTCTCCGCTGTTAACAGAAGTGACAGCTGATCATTTAATTATGCACTCGGGTGAGGGGAAAAATAAATAATATATATATAAATATATATATATATATATATATATATATATTTATAAAGCTCAGTGTCAAACACAGGAGTTCAAACACATTCCCACACTTGTTATTTCCCTTCAGAGTCGTGCAATGTGCTGTCTGCACCTCTGTTCATCCTCACTGATGCCTCCTTTGTGCTGTGAGACAGTAGCTGCAGTGTGTGTGTGTGTGTGTGTGTGTGTGCGTGTGTGCGTGTGTGTGTGTGTGTGAGTGTGTGTGAGATGCTTGGCAGAGACACAGAGCCCGGCTGGAGGAGCCCCATCTTAATGGAGTCCGGGAAACACAAGGCTTCGGTATGCTAACAGCAGTGACACTTGGCTGTCAGACACACACACACACACACACACACACACACACACACACACACACACACACACACACTCCGCTCGTTTGCCTCAGAGTGTCTTGAACTGGAATCTGCATCAAATAGCTTAATAACTACATTTGTGGCTTTTCAGTGGAGTTGCACTCTTTAGCCACGCTTCCTGTGTGTGTGTGTGTGTGTGTGTGTGTGTGTGTGTGTGTGTGTGTGTGTGAGACATGCCCTTTAGCTTTGCACTATTTCCAGCGGTGTGTGTCCTTCTATACGATGCATGTGCTGACATCCTGCATTAAAGAAAGAGGCCTGCGCTCTCATTTCTGGTTAACTCAGACGTTTGAGTAGAGAACCACAGTGCATTGTGGGAGGCTGCACGTGTGTGTGTGTGTGTGTGTGTGTGTGTGTGTGTGTGTGTGTGTGTGTGTGGA
>JBAMJR010000302.1:0-10000 GCA_038501785.1 Myoxocephalus aenaeus | reverse complement strand
TGCCGCTGGGATTCAGTCAGGCCTTTGACGGACTCCTCCAGCCGCAGCACGCGCTGCGACAGGCTGTTCACCTGCAGGAAGAAGATCAGTTCATCCAGAAGAATGTTACTCTGAATAGTTTGACATGTTGGGAGAGAGAGGGGTGTCAATGGTCTCATTTTAGGGGCTTTTAGGGGCTGCGACCACAGTTTTTTGAAAATTTAAAATTAGCCATAATTAAAAAATTCTGTTTCCGGTTGTAGCACTTTAAACCCTAACCCTATTTATTGTTTGAGTTGTGTTTAGAGGTTGTACATGGGGATTATATATTATTGTAGCCCTGATTTTTATGTTTAATTTGATACTTAACATGTTGTTTTCTTGATTCGTACCTTGTGACCCTTTTATATCAGATGAAATCTATATATATCAAATGAAATTTATGATATTAAAATGAATACTTAAATGCTCCTTTCAGAAGTTCATTGTTTTCAGGTTGACTTCAACATGGGAATCAAAGATGGCCAGCAAAGATGTTCCCAATCAGTTGGGAGAGATCAGGGTGTCAATGGTCTCATTTTAGGGGGTTTTAGGGGCTGCGACTACAGTTTTTTGCGCAGCCTCAAATTGAAAATTAGCCATAATTAAAAAATTCTGTTTTCGGTCGTAACACTTTAAACCCTAAACCCTAATCCTATTTATTGTTTGAGTTGTGTTTAGAGGTTGTACGTGGGGATTATATATTAAAATAGCCCTGATTTGTATGTTTAATTTGGGGACCCTAGGGCTCAAATTAGACCCTATAGCTCAAATTAAATCTATGATAACGGATATTAAAATGAATACATGAATGCTCCTTTCAGAAGTTCATTGTTTTCAGGTTGACTTCAACATGGGAATCAAAGATAACCAGGAAAGATTTTCCCAATCAGTTCAGGAAAAGTACATTTTTTATCCACGTTCCTTTTCTACATTTTCTCTCATGCGCTTTGTGGAGTACGGAAACACTCTGGATAATTGTTTTTAAAGATCTGTTGAAAGATTACAGAGACCAGCTCATCTCTACAGAGTATGATGAGGTCAAGCGTCCTCCGGTTGCTGCTCATGGCGAAGGAAACAAACGGATAGGATAAGCACTCTGCCCCAGATGTCCGACTGGTCCTTTAAACCTCCCGTCTGGACCCCTCCCTGCATGGACCCCTCCCTGCATGGACCCCTCCCGTCTGGACCCCTCCCTGCATGGACCCCTCCCTGCATGGACCCCTCCCGTCTGGACCCCTCCCTGCATGGACCCCTCCCTGCATGGACCCCTACCTGCATGGACCCATGGATGCGGTGACGCCTACCTGTCCGCAGCAGCTCTCGGTGAGCGTGAGCCCCTGGATCTGGGCCTGCAGGGAGCCCAGCTCCTCCCGGATGCCGGTCTCCCGGCCGTCCAGAGACTGCTGCATCTGCTGCCGGCCGTCCAGCTGCTCCCGGTGGCACTGGCTCCGCACCGCCCCGACCCTCTCGTCGCAGTAGCTCTCCAGGTTGGCCAGGCGCCGCTCGAAGCCGTCCAGGATCTCGGCCCGCACGCCGGCCAGCCTGGCGTCCAGGACCTCCTCCAGGTGGAGCGTGGAGCCGGGCTGAGGGACGGGCCGGCCCCGGGCCCCTTCCAGCAGCCGCTTCAGCTGGCCGTCGTGGCCCAGGACCATCCCCTACGGTGGGGGGGAGGAAGGGAGCATTCAGTGAAGGGAGCAGGCGGATTAACCTTCCTCTTGCGTTAGGGACCGACCCGTTTTAGGTTTTTAATGCATAAAAGAACCAAATAAATTTGTGTATTGCATCAAGGCTTTTTGACTTTGTCAGGAACCTCTATTTCAACAAAATAAAAAATAAAAATTATAAAATGCTCTGGTTGAAATTATGACCTTTGTGTTGTCAGACCCAGTTATAAAAATAAGATTTGCTTGATTGGTTGTTGTTTGTTTGATCTTGTAAATCTATATTTTGTGTTATGACTTGTTCTGCTTTTCATTTTGTGTTTGTATTAAAGTTATATTGCTGAAAAAATTACTTTTTAGCCTTTTTCTTGAAGTAATATATATAAATGGGTCGAAATTGACCCGTAACACCATAGATGTTACTATAGTTAATAATATTAAAATGAAAACATAAATAAAACAAATGTATTTAAGAGATGTGTTCTAATACCCCTCAGTAATAGTCAGGTAACACGACAACCTTTTATTTATTTATATGATTCTCTTGAGGTTAATTTTACCATTTTTTTTTTATTGAAATCAAGGCCCAGAGGTCCACACCAAAACTATTAAAACATACAACAATATGTTGATGGATAAGAAGCCTAACAAGGTAACCAAGAGATGAGAAACACATCGGATGATAGATAATTGTTTTTAGTGTATTTTACAGCTGATTTAAGACATGGGTCAAAACCGACCCGTTAGCATAAGAGATGCTAACAGAAAGCTAACACAAGAGATGCTAACAGAAAGTGAACATAAGAGATGCTAACAGAAAGCGAACACAAGAGATGCTAACAGAAAGCGAACACAAGAGATGCTAACAGAAAGTGAACACAAGAGATGCTAACAGAAAGTGAACACAAGAGATGCTAACAGAAAGCGAACACAAGAGATGCTAACAGAAAGCTAACACAAGAGATGCTAACAGAAAGTGAACACAAGAGATGCTAACAGAAAGTGAACACAAGAGATGCTAACAGAAAGCAAACACAAGAGATGCTAACAGAAAGCTAACACAAGAGATGCTAACAGAAAGTGAACACAAGAGATGCTAACAGAAAGTGAACACAAGAGATGCTAACAGAAAGCGAACACAAGAGATGCTAACAGAAAGCTAACACAAGAGGAAGGTTAAACGGATACTCGCTATCACAAACGCAGAGAATCGATCTTTTATTATATGAATTATTTACATTGCAATTCTGGATGTTGGGTCTAACGGTTTGGCCGTGACTGTGGTTAGAGACGTCTCGGTTTCATAACCATAAGAAATAAAGCGGCTACGATATCCAAAAAAGGCCCTAAAGCGGCAGCGAGGGAACATTTTGAATACAGAGAACCAGCGAGGGACTCGTGTGAACTGTGGATTATTCACACAGTTTAACACTCATAGTGTGAAATTAGTTTTTCTTTTACTGCTGATCGTTATCGGCAGAGATTCAATGGAGATCAGCGTTGATGCTTTCTAGTCTCTGGTCTGATGATAACACAGAGTTACAGCAGTGAAGGAAAGTGAATGATGACGTCACCATGATGTGTTCAAATGTAATCTAGGAACAATTTAGTTTTTGGGTGAGAAACTCTAATAACTACAGTTATATAAACAGATATTAGAGATGAATTATGAGCTGTTTAACTTCCTAACACTCAATCTAAGCATCTTACCGTGCATGATATACTATTACTAATGTAAAAAAAAGTAATAATACAATCTTTTGAATCCTAATCATCTGAATTTGTGGTGTGTTTATGCAAATCCCCACAATAAAATGATGAAGCAAAGGTAAATAGTTGATGATGATAATACATATTTGAGTTCATTGACTTTAAGGCATATTAGAAAATGAAAACGTTATCCTATTAGATAAAACAGATGTTGATGAACTGCATAATTTGGTAATAAATCACAATATGGTGTTGTGACTTCGGCATCTTGATGCTACGGCATCGAGCATCCTGGTACCTGAACCTCCTCTAAGGTGTAGTCTACATCCTGGTACCTGAACCTCCTCTAAGGTATAGTCTACATCCTGGTACCTGAACCTCCTCTAAGGTATAGTCTACATCCTGGTACCTGAACCTCCTCTAAGGTGTAGTCTACATCCTGGTACCTGAACCTCCTCTAAGGTGTAATCTACATCCTGGTACCTGAACCTCCTCTAAAGTGTAATCTACATCCTGGTACCTGAACCTCCTCTAAGGTGTAATCTACATCCTGGTACCTGAACCTCCTCTAAGGTGTAATCTACATCCTGGTACCTGAACCTCCTCTAAGGTGTAGTCTACATCCTGGTACCTGAACCTCCTCTAAGGTGTAATCTACATCCTGGTACCTGAACCTCCTCTAAAGTGTAATCTACATCCTGGTACCTGAACCTCCTCTAAGGTGTAGTCTACATCCTGGTACCTGAACCTCCTCTAAGGTGTAATCTACATCCTGGTACCTGAACCTCCTCTAAAGTGTAATCTACATCCTGGTACCTGAACCTCCTCTAAGGTGTAATCTACATCCTGGTACCTGAACCTCCTCTAAGGTGAGTTACATCCTGGTACCTGAACCTCCTCCAAGGTATAGTCTACATCCTGGTACCTGAACCTCCTCTAAGGTATAGTCTACATCCTGGTACCTGAACCTCCTCTAATGTATAGTCTACATCCTGGTACCTGAATCTCCTCTAAAGTGTAATCTACATCCTGGTACCTGAACCTCCTCTAAGGTATAGTCTACATCCTGGTACCTGAACCTCCTCTAACATGTAATCTACATCCTGGTACCTGAACCTCCTCTAAAGTGTAATCTACATCCTGGTACCTGAACCTCCTCTAAAGTGTAATCTACATCCTGGTACCTGAACCTCCTCTAAAGTATAATCTACATCCTGGTACCTGAACCTCCTCTAAGGTGTAATCTACATCCTGGTACCTGAACCTCCTCTAAGGTATAATCTACATCCTGGTACCTGAACCTCCTCTAAAGTGTAATCTACATCCTGGTACCTGAACCTCCTCTAAGGTGTAATCTACATCCTGGTACCTGAACCTCCTCTAAGGTATAATCTACATCCTGGTACCTGAATCTCCTCTAAGGTATAATCTACATCCTGGTACCTGAACCTCCTCTAAGGTGTAATCTACATCCTGGTACCTGAATCTCCTCTAAAGTATAATCTACATCCTGGTACCTGAATCTCCTCTAAGGTATAATCTACATCCTGGTACCTGAACCTCCTCTAAGGTATAGTCTACATCCTGGTACCTGAACCTCCTCTAAAGTGTAATCTACATCCTGGTACCTGAATCTCCTTTAAGGTATAATCTACATCCTGGTACCTGAATCTCCTCTAAGGTATAATCTACATCCTGGTACCTGAATCTCCTCTAAGGTATAATCTACATCCTGGTACCTGAACCTCCTCTAAAGTGTAATCTACATCCTGGTACCTGAATCTCCTTTAAGGTATAATCTACATCCTGGTACCTGAACCTCCTCTAAAGTGTAATCTACATCCTGGTACCTGAATCTCCTCTAAGGTATAATCTACATCCTGGTACCTGAACCTCCTCTAAGGTATAATCTACATCCTGGTACCTGAATCTCCTCCAGGACGTGAGCTTTGGCTCGCAGCTCATCCTTCACCTCCGTCACCCGTCCCACCAAGTCTCCGAATCCCCCGAAGCGCTCCCCTCCCTCCAGCCCGTCGGGAGCCCCGTCCGGGATCACCCCGAATCCCACGGCGGAGTCGGAGACGCGCGCCGGGTTCGGCAGCAGCGACACCAGGAGCTTGTTGGCGTCCTCCCGCAGCGTGGAGCGCAGCCGCTCCTCCAGGCCGGCCACGGCGCCGGTGAGGGTGTCCAGGCCCGTGGTGAGGCGGCGCAGGTCCTCCTCCATGCGGTCCAGACGCTCGCCGCTCACCGCCCGAAGCCCCAAACTTGTTTCCTGTGTTTCAAAAAAACAGAAATGAGGATTTTAAAACCGAAAATGAAAGTAAAACTGTGCTATCTCCTCATCCGCAGTTCCGATTTAATCCATTTAAATTGGTAAAGTACCGTAACCCTTGTGATCAGAGACGGGTGGTTTTCATTTTTTTTTTTAAGATCACAAAGTTTTCATAATTCCGTAAACTCCTTAAAATGACTAAGCGATTATAACGTTGCACTAAAACCTTCATTAAACCCTTACAACGGCGGATTCCAGTAAAAGTCACTTCCCTGTAACCGTGCGAGCCTGTGGGAGGAAATACATGAATAAAGATAATTTTCTGACCAGTCTAAGTGAGACCAGAAGTTTTTTTTTTTGTTGCTTTTTTTGCACGTTCTGAAATCCTGCGATCTCATTGGTCCTCAGACTCTTCTGAAAGCGCGTCAGACTGCACACGAGGAAGCAGGGGATCATTTACATATCGTCACCTTCCTAAAATAATGTCATTTTTTACTTCAAAATTATTTAAAAGACTGAAATTAGTAGAAGTGAAACAGATCCTAACTCAAGTTTTTTCAAGTCTTTTTTTCAGATTTTTCAGAAAACACAAAAAACTCGACCAAATGTAATCGGGGTGCACAACAGGCATACTGTAATACCGGTTAAATTATGTTATGATTACTAATATTATGTTCCAGTGAGATTTTCATTGACAAAAATGCTACCTAAATTGCTAGCTTAAATGCTAGCTTCAAAATGCATTATTAAAAAGCTTGTAAATTTGCCTAAGTCACATTGTCTTTTGACTTAGGCAAAATAAAATGGCCTAAGTCACACTCAGGCATACTGTAATAACAGTCAAATTATGTTATGATTGCTAGTATTATGTTCGAGTGAGATTTTCGTTGACAAAAATGCTCGCAAAAATGCTAACTAAATTGCTAGCTTAAAATGCCATCTTGAAAAGCTTGTAAATTTGCCTAAGTAACATTGTCTTTTGACTTAGGCAAAATATAATGGCCTAAGTCACCTTCTTGACATTACATGCTTGTTATACTACAGGGGTAGAATCACATTTTACCAGAGGTGGCCAGTATCATGAGGAGGCCATTATTTTAAGAAGGTGACGATATGCTGTTTGTCATGGTGGGAGCAAGATGCAGGTCAAAAGTAGGTAATTTTTTTCAATTTCTGAACCGAAAAACACGGTTTTTGGACCGAATGCTTCCTAACGTGTCAATGCTTGTGTTTTTACAGGGAGGTTCGGGGCTTCCCGGTGAACGGGTCGGCGTCGGCGCTCTCACCGTAGTTGGGCTTCTGTCCCGTGGGCGAGCCGGGGATCGGCCTGCCGGGCTCCAGCTGGCCCCCTCCGTGGGGGGAAGCCCTTCACCCCCGGGCGATGGGGCAGCGCCCCGGCATCGGGCAGCGAGGTGGGCCCGTCGTAGCAGCTTTCTCCAGAGTAACCGGGACAACACCTCCACTCCAGCTCCGTCACCTGCTTGTGGCCCACCTTGTACTTCGGCTTGTAGAAGCTCCGGTACCTGCAGGACGGGAGGTTTAGATGATGTAATGACTACGAATATGAAAATAAAGATAATTAAATGAGTATATGATATCAAATATAACAAAAATCTCGTAATAAAAGTAAAATAAGACACTCTTTTTTTTGGTTAAATTAAAATATTGGGATAAAATACATAAAATATAAAAAAATAAATAAACAAGGCTAATATATATTTGTGGTTAACCGTATTTCAAAAGGATGAACTATGCAAAACTATGTAGTAATGTAATTTATATACCTAATATATTATATAATATGTTTTATATATATTACTAACTGTTTACATTGGTCTCGGCTATATATACATACATACACATAAACATGTACAGTATATACACACATATACATATTTACACAGATGTATAACATATTTATTATATATGTGTATATATACATACACACACATATCTATACATATACTATACACACATACACACATGCATACATGTATAATATACACACAATATATACATATATCTATATATAGATTTAATCTGTGTCAATGGGCTCTGAGCTAGAACCACACCGGTCATTTCAGACACTCTATCTATTTTTTGTTGTTGTTGTTATTTGTTGTTTGTTTTCCTAAAGCAGAGCCCAGAGGAGGAGATAACGGGATGAAGAGGCTCTCTGAGGATTAAACGAGGATTAGAGGACGATCAGAGAATTAACACCAAAGTAAATGATGCGGAAGCAGAGGACTGAGCCGAGGTCAGGACCCGGCTTTCCTGTTATCCTGTCACACACACACACACACACACACACACACACACACACACACACACACACACACACACACACACACACACACACACACACACACACACACACACACACACACACACACACACACACACACACACACACACAGTCATTCATCTGTTTCAGAAGAGAAAATCCACTCTTTTAATTCCCTCTGTATGTGTGAGGCACATTAATTTAACTAATCTGCAATAGATTAGTTAAATTAAAGTATTATTGTTTAGTTTGATCGTGATCCATAAATGATACTATTCTTCTATATAATGTCATAAAAGCAACACGTCTGGTGGAGGTGAGAGGAGGTGAGAACACAGACACACATGCAGCGCCACGACCGGCTGTGGCCACTAGAGGGCGGCACCGACATCTACATCATGTTCCTCCTGCAGGAAGCGTTCACAGCTCGCTCCTCTTTAGATAGATAGATAGAGGAGGAGGAGGAGGAGGAGAGAGGAGAGAGAGGAGGAGGAGGAGGAGACAGGAGGAGGAGGAGGAGGAAGAGGAGGAGGAGGAGGGAGGAGGAGAGAGGAGGAGGAGGAGGAGAGAGGAGGAGGAGGAGGAGGAGGAGGAGGAGACAGGAGGAGAGAGGAGGAGGAGGAGGAGGAGAGAGGAGACAGGAGGAGGAAGGAGGAGGAGGAGGAGGGAGGAGCGAGGAGGAGGAGGAGGAGGAGGAGGAGGAGGAGCGAGGAGGAGGAGGAGGAGGAGGAGGAGAGAGGAGGAGGAGGAGGAGGAGACAGGAGGAGGAGGAGGAGGAGAGAGGAGGAGGAGGAGGAGGAGGAGGAGGAGAGGAGGAGGAGGGAGGAGGAGGAGGAGGAGGAGAGGAGGAGGAGGAGGAGGAGGAGGAGACAGGAGGGAGGAGGAGGAGGAGAGAGGAGGAGGAGGAGGAGGAGGAGGAGAGAGGAGGAGGAGGAGGAGGAGGAGACAGGAGGAGGAGGAGGAGAGAGGAGGAGGAGGAGGAGGAGGAGAGAGGAGGGAGAGAGGAGGAGGAGGAGGAGGAGGAGAGAGGAGGAGGAGGAGGAGGAGGAGACAGGAGGAAGAGGAGGAGGAAGAGGAGAGAGGAGGAGGAGGAGGGAAGAGGAGAGAGGAGGAGGAGGAGGAGAGAGGAGGAGGAGGAGGAGGAGCGAGGAGGAGGAGGAGGAGGAGGAGGAGGAGGAGGAGCGAGGAGGAGGAGGAGGAGAGAGGAGACAGGAGGAAGGAGGAGAGAGAGGAGGGAGAAGGAGAGAGGAGGAGGAGGAGGAGGAGGAGGAGGAGGGAGAGAGGAGACAGGAGGAGGAGGAGGAGGAGGAGGAGGAGGAGGAGCGAGGAGGAGGAGAGTAGGAGGAGAGAGGAGACAGGAGAGGAGAGAGGAGGAGAGGAGAGGAGAGAGGAGGAGGAGGAGGAGGAGCGAGGAGGAGGAGGAGTAGGAGGAGAGAGGAGACAGGAGGAGGAGAGAGGAGGAGGAGGAGGAGGAGGAGGGAGAGAGGAGGGAGGAGGAGGAGGAGGAGAGAGGAGACAGGAGGAAGGAGGAGAGAGAGGAGGAGAGAGGAGGGAGGAGGAGGAGAGGGGAGAGAGGAGGAGGAGGAGGAGGGAGGAGGAGGAGGAGGTGGAGGGAGGAGGAGGGGAGGAGAGGAGGAGGAGGAGGGAGGAGGAGAGAGGAGACAGGAGGAAGGAGGAGGAGAGAGGGAGACAGGAGGAGGAGAGAGAGATAGGAGAGAGGAGGGAGAAGGAGAGAGGAGGAGAGAGAAGGAGGGAGAAGGAGGGAGTGAGGGAGGAAGTGAGGAGGAGGAGACAGGAGGAGGGAGAGGAGGGAGGAGCGAGGATGAGAGGTAGGAGAGGAGGAGGAGAGAGGAGGAGGAGGAGAGGAGGGGGAGGAGGAGGAGACAGGAGGAGGAGGTGGAGGAGGAGAGAGTAGATAAATAGATAGATAGATAGAGATAGATAGAGAGATAGATTAGATAGATAGATAGATAGAGAGATAGATAGATAGATAGATAGATAGTAGATAGATAGATAGATAGATACTTTATTAATCCGCTCCCTGGACGCAGA
>JBAMJR010000301.1:132500-155000 GCA_038501785.1 Myoxocephalus aenaeus | reverse complement strand
CGGTGCCGCCGTCGGGCTCGGCCTCCTCCAGCGCCCCCGGCTCGCTGAACGGACTCTCGCTGCAGGAAAGGGGAGGAAGAGGAAGAGGAAGAGGAAGAGGAAGAGGAAGAGGAAGATCAGATCGCTGTCCGTGCAACACGGGAACAAAAGGGAAGCGGCTTCATCCAACAGATGGAGGCGAAGGCTGCTCATCAATTCACTGGGAAATGTTTATGGAAATTACATAAACCCAGAATGTGACACTGGGTTTAGGGGATTGCTTTTAGCATATTTTATTTCACTTCATAATATATATATATATATATATATATATATATATATATATATATATATATATATATATATACATACACAGAACAATTAAATTGCAGAGCATCGAATATTTTACTCTTAGCTACCAGTACCGGAGGTTCAGAGTGTTCATTTCAACGGAGAGTTTCAAACACGACATTCAGGAGACTCAGATTAACGACCGGCCCCGAGGACGCCTGAACTCACCAGTACTGGTCCCCGGTCATGCACTTCTCGTACACCGGGCCGGGCAGCTCCTTGGTGTCCGGGAAGATGTTGTCGTGGTTGAGGATCACCGTCTTCACCACCTCGTTGACGTGCGCCTGGCAGGCCACCTGGTCCAGCGTGTCGGGCGTGGGCAGCAGGGTGGGGCCGAACACGATGGCCAGGTTCCCAGCATCCATCATGTTCTCATCGCTGTACTGGGAGAGGCTGTCGGGGAGGAGGGGAGGATATTTTATGACACGCTTTGCAGCTTCATTATAATATTTTTTTATACTATTTATGATCGATAGTCAGCGTCTTTACATTATCTCATGTAGTAGTTTTAAGTGGCGGAGTCCGCTGTCCCTGTGCTCGTTAAAAACAGACATGTGATTCTGTTTAAAAACAATGTTCAAATAAAAACCCACAATATCTAAAGAATGTATTCTTCAGCTTCAGACGTTACGCTTTGTGAGAATCTTCCAACACCTTTCAACTTTGCAATAAAAAAAAAAAGTATCTTTCTTTTACTGACGGAAATGGGCTTCCATACAAAGCCCATTTCCGACAGTAAAAGAATCTTTTTATTTATTTAGCTGTGATAATACAAATATGACCATAAAAAAAAAATCATGATTATGAGATGTTTTTAATAATTCCTGTTATCTTCCATACCATACAGGGCAGGTACAACAACAACAACAACAACAACAACAACAACAACACAAATAATATATAATAAAATAAAAAGAAGAAGCTTAAAAACAAAAAGTTAGAACATTTAGGTTTTATTAAATTTGTTCTTTTACTGTCGCAAATGGCCTTCCACAGTATACAGAAGTGAGAATACTTTCTAAAACTATCAGATGCACATAGTGTTAAAATCCACTGAACATTAATGGAAAGATAAATATTGAGCTGGTTTAAAACCACTGGAGCTGAATGCACTTCACAGCTCTGCTCACAGGAGCCTCCTCTCCATCCAGCGGCTTTGAGTGCTCTCCTTTATCCCGAGAGAGGCCTCTCACGTGGGAACAACTGGGGGAAATGGAAGTGGTTTCATTTCAAAGTGGATACTCACTGGTTGAGGAAGGCGAACAGGTAGCGCATCACCACCAGCGTCGCCCTCGGGACGCCCAGCAGGATCTTGCGGATGCACTGCGCCCTCTCGTACATGTTCTCGATCCCTGAAGAAACATCGTGAGAGCCATGAGAATCAATCACAGGCGCCTGAAGCGCTACATGAGCTACTTAGCTACTTAGCTACATGAGCTACTTTAGCTACATGAGGTACTTAGCTACATGAGCTACTTAGCTACATGAGCTACTTATCTACATGAGCTACTTATCTACACAAGCTACATTAGCTACATGAGCTATTTTAGCTACATGAGCTATTTTAGCTACATGAGCTACTTTAGATTCATGAGCTACTTTAGCTACATGAGCTATTTGAACTATTTTAGCTACGTGAGCTATTTTAGCTACACACTGCACTTTACTGGTAACTTTTAATACATTTATTTAATTTGTATTTTATTTGTAAGTAAAGTAAGCAAGTTAATAAGTAAGTAAATGTGTTAACTTAAAAATAAAAAACTTTCTATGAATTGAAAATTGAAAAATTCAATAACGTATGGTGACATATCAGCAGATATTACATTTTTACATTGACTGTGGGTTTTTGAGCAGGGTCCCTTTAACGGTTAGAGAATGATGTAAGCATAAACAGCTGGCCCCATTAAAGGTGTGCCGAATGATCTATTAGATGCAGTGATCACAGGATCACTGTGATACTGAAGAAAACTGAAAAACAGGATAATTCTCAGGTGAGTTATGAAGCGTCAGAGATGATGTGCAGTTAGAAACACGTGGACCCCGCGTCATGTGATCCGTGTGCGCGGCCGGTCGGTACTCACGGACGCAGGAGATGAGGTCATTGAACCTCTCCTTGGGGAACAGCGGGTTCTCCAGACCCCGGAAGTAGAGCTTCAGCACTCCGGCCACCGAGTTGATGTCGTGGTTGCTCTCCTCGTCGATCAGCGGGTCGTTACCTGGACGACACACAGAGCGAGTCAGCCACACCCCCTTTACCCACCTGCTGCCGCCGCCGCCGGTCACGTGACCTCCTCACCTCTCTCGAAGGAGTTCTTGATGTCGTTGACCTCCACCTGAGACCCCGACACCCGGAAGATGCCCTGATGCTGGAGACCTGTTGAATTAAAACGTAAATTGGCTTACAATTTATGTAATTCTTATTTATTTGTTTGACTAATTATCTCATATTTATCATTTCTTTTGACTTTTCCTTATAAATTTGATCAACTACCGTCTGTTTATTGTCTAAGTTTGTTGTCCACTTGTTTAAATGTGTAGCAATTTAATTTATTATCATTTATCATTATTTTTCTTTTGAAGATGCTCTATAAATAAAGATTATTATCATTATTGTTAGCTAAATTAAATGTAATGTAATATGCCGACCTTCAGGATTTATAATCAATACTTATTGAATTATTCATTTTCACTACTCAAAAGGTGTTCAGGGAGTCTGCATGACTCATGTACAAGGTTACATTCAATACCATAATAATCATAAACAATACAATTAAATACCGGAATACGTTTCTCATCAATCAAAGTGGCGCTCACCGTGCAGGTTGATGTAGCGGATGCAGCTCTCCACCAGCAGCGGTATGGCTTTGGTTGAATCCTGTGAACACGGGCATCAAACACACGATTAGGGTTCGTTATTGATTACATTTACATATGAAAAAACATTCAGCTTAAAAAAAACATATAAACGTAAAAAATCATAATCCGTAGACCGATCAAGCAGTTTTTGTGCCAAAAATACCCGGATGTCGCACTGATTTGGAAAAGCTCTTTAACGGTCTACCTCGACATACCGTATCCCACAATGCAAAGCGCTGGAATGGTCTGCGGTCGCAACAACAATGGCCCAAAACGGTAAGTTAAAATTTTTTATTGTACGCTATTTCATCACTAAATTCACTTCTGAGAATCTCTGAGGCGAGAAATCAGTTTTTACAAGAAAAAAAAGCCAAATTAATGATTTGCTCCAATGTTTTATTTCCTGGTTTTATTATTTATGGACTCTGAATTACTCTGAATAACTGAACTATGAATGGGGAAAAAGACGCCAGCTGTTCCCAGAAGCCACCTGGCGGCATGAGACTCTACCTGGTGCTTGCTGTGCGAGTTCTTCCTCCCGCGACTGAAAATGAGCAGAAAGAAAAAAAGAAAGAATTAAGTTTCATAAAAAACAAGAATACAGAGTAAAAAACGTAGAAGAGTAAATCATACCTGGTCGTCAGCAGCTCAGCTTTATATCCTGGAAGAAAAGACAAGGACCAGGAAGATTTAGAGGCAAAGAAGGCTGATTACTTTTTGTATCATAAAACATTAATTAATTAATGTAATGGACCGTTATAGATCCTGATCAATAATGACCCGCCTTACAGTTTAATGTGAACCATCAGAGTAAATCAAGTTTTGTCCTCCAGTATCCAGTACAATATGTGACCAGGACGTCACGGTTGTTTCTCTGATCTCTGATCATGTGACTTTGTAAACAACCAATCAGCTCTAGTAACGTTAGCAGCACCGCTAACGGAGAACCAACAGGAGGAGAGCTAGTAACGTTAGCAACACCGCTAATGGAGAACCAACAGGAGGAGAGCTAGTAATGTTAGCAGCACCGCTAACGGAGAACCAACAGGAGGAGAGCTAGTAACGTTAGCAACACCGCTAATGGAGAACCAACAGGAGGAGAGCTAGTAACGTTAGCAACACCGCTAATGGAGAACCAACAGGAGGAGAGCTAGTAATGTTAGCAGCACCGCTAACGGAGAACCAACAGGAGGAGAGCTAGTAACGTTAGCAACACCGCTAATGGAGAACCAACAGGAGGAGAGCTAGTAACGTTAGCAGCTCCGCTAATGGAGAACCAACAGGAGGAGAGCTAGTAACGTTAGCAGCACCGCTAATGGCGAACCAGCGGAGGTTCACTTCAGGTACATGATGATGCATTCAGGCTCTGCTCAGTGAAAATGAGTACTGGCTGAAGGTAAATGATAACGTTCTCATGATGCGTTCACATGTAATCTAGTCAAATGTAGTGATGGTGATAAACTAGAATAAATCCAGATGTTTTCACATATAAAATAGATATTAGAGATGAATTATAAGCTGTTTAACTTCATTAGGCTGATTATTACACTTCATTAACACTGATGATGAATAGATGTGTTTTAATGAAGTCCAGCTGCTATAATTACACAACAAAGGAATCTGTATCTGTTCATATGGATCAATAATCGGTGATCAGTATCACGTAGAAGATGTTTCACCTTCCGCTAAAGCTTTCTTCAGGATGTCGTGTTTGGCCTGCAGCTTGGAGATGAGATTACTTCCCTCCAGATACTCGCGGAATTTCTGAAGGGATTGAGAAATAAAAACACGGATAATAAGAACAAAAGAAGCTGCATGAAGTTAGAAGAGAATAAAAGTAGCCAATAAAAGTGCGTTCCCTCACAGTGAAGTAGAAGAGCTCAGTCTCCTGCTGATTGGCCCGTTTCTTGGCCAGACTCGGCTTGTTCAGGTACCCGTCCGACACGCTGGACTTGACGGACTCGGAGGACGGGCTGTGGGTGAAGCTGTGGGACACGTCGAAGTCCTCCAGCACCGTCATGTCCTGCAGGGTGGTCAGAGTCGCCCCCCAGGTCTTCTTCACCTGAGGAGGAGGGATCAAGAGCCTTCATGGTCACTGATGCAAAAACAAACTGCAGATTTCTAAAATATATCAGATTGTCGTCGGCATATCGTCGAACCTTTTAAAAGCAAATATATTAACCCTGTAAAAAACATGAGAGGAATGTGCAAAATCATGTTTTAATAACCGGATTATCTATTTTTACTACTCAGTTTCTCTTTCTTTTATGGGTCATATTTTCACATTTTCATAAAAACAAGTTTTATTTTTATAACGTAGACATTTAAATTGTAAATCAAGAATGAATGCTGGGCAGCTTCTTGTTTCATGTCTATTAATTAGTTGTATTTTTAAAGCTGCTATTTCAGGCTACACTAACATTTTTAGTATGAAGCTATTTGTATATTGTTTATATGAGTGTTAGGTCCAAAAGTCAACATTTATTGCTAAAAACATAGATGTTTATAATTTCCAAAATTCACAACATGTTTTTATCTCACGAAATATTCTGCTTCAATTCATTTTTGTTGGCGTTTAGACTTTAATACACTTTCACTGTTTGCTCTCCTGGTTGCAACACAATAAAGTTTATTCAATAACAAAAAGACAAATTGATTTACTCCAATAAATTACTGTACTTACTGAATTCTCATTTTTTAGGGTGATGATGACATCATATTTGCAGGAGCTTCTCTTCTACGGTTTCATTTTACGTATTAAAAAGGCCGTTTATAGATGATCTTAAATATATACGAGAGGCCTAAATGAATGCAGAAATAATGAAACCCGTGATTTGGGATCAAAATGTGCAAAACAGTGTTCCTCCTGCTGCTTTAAGGACCATGGGTTCTGCAGAGGAAGAACACTGTTCTGCAGAGGGAAGAACACTGTTCTGCAGAGGAAGAACACTGTTCTGCAGAGGAAGAACACTGTTCTGCAGAGACGCTGTGTTTGCAGTGAAGGTCACCCCCAAACGCTGCCTCCCTCTGAGGGCTCGGCCGGCCGGACGGCTTCCTGCTGGAGACGTTTGATGAATAACTTCTCAGAGCTGCACATGAATCTGTTCCTCACCAGAAGGTCAAAACATTTTCTATACTTTTTTCTGTTTGTGAAGATTTCTCCTAAATTCACTAAAAGCTACCGTTACATAACGCCTAATTAGCATATTTAAAAACAAAATTTCTGAAAACTTGTAATGTAAAAAATAATCATATTAATATCAGCAATGAACATGTGAAGTCTCATGTTGATATCTATGAGTTCATCTTTTTTTTACCATATTTACATTTTGTCCTGACAAACGTCGTCAACTTTCTGTTTGTGCGTTCCACATTATGCAAAGTGTGTTTGTACTCACGGCGAGGAGGCTGCATGTTTTTATTTGTTTGTGATTATCAGGCTGTGTTTGTGTTAGTGTGTGTGTGTGTGTGTGTGTGTGTGTGTGTATTTGGAGCTGCTGAGACGTGCATATGCAGTTCATTAATCCAGACTCCTTCAGCATTCTTATGCCCTTCAGGACGAGATAACAGCTGCACACTGTGCACACAACACCACACAACACAACACCCAACACCAACACACCACAATACCACACAACACAACACACACACAACACAACACACACAACATAGCACAGCACCCAACACCAACACACCACAACACACACAACACAACACACACAACATAGCACAGCACCCAACACCAACACACCACAACACACACAACACAACACACACAACACAGGACGCTGCAGCACCGAGTCACAGGTGTATTTTTGGAGGCTACATTATCTGCTACATTATTTGCTACTTTATCTGCTACATTATCTACATTATCTGCTACATTATCTACATTATCTGCTACATTATCTACATTATCTGCTACATTATCTACATTATCTGCTACATTATCTACATTATCTGCTACATTATCTACATTATCTGCTACATTATCTGCTACATTATTTGCTACTTTATCTGCTACATTATCTACTTTATCTGCTACATTATCTACATTATATGCTACATTATCTACATTATCTGCTACATTATTTGCTACTTTATCTGTTATATTATCTACATTATCTGCTACATTATCTGTTACTTTATCTGCTACATTATCTACATTATCTGCTACATTATCTGCTACATTATCACAATAAATGGTTCAGATGATCATAACTTTGTGCAACGTTTTTTAAGCATCAGATGAACTTTTTAATTTGTAATGAGGGAGTTTTTTAGATCAACAATCTGAATTTGAACCATTGGGCGACGTGCTGCACATTAACGTCTCTGGGTTCTGTTCTCGTAAACGTCTGCGTGCGTTTGAGTGTCCGACCTCTTCGTTCTCGATCTTCAGAGACGCCAGGCGGGTCTGCAGCTGCGTGAGGCGGAGGGTGAGCTCGGCCTGCAGCTGCGGCTGGGAGGCGATCTGGGTCACCTGACAGGAAGTGGAACAACGAAGTCGGAGAAAAAACGGGGTTGTGAAATTGAATCAATCATCAGTCAGGATTCCCACAACCCAAATAAAAAGTTGAATAAAAAGCATAACAAATAAAGATAAAAAGATAAATCTCTCCTGATAAACGTTTAATGAATGAATCTAATAATAATAATATACTGACTGCGTCGCCCATGTGGGCCTGGAAGCTGAAGCGCTGCGGCGGGCAGAAGGCGGTCGGGTAGAGGCCCAGCAGACGCTGACGGTCTCGGGCCGGGTCCAGGCCCTCCACGGCCCCCTCCAGCACCTCCAGACCGGCCCTCCTGGAGGCCTCCAGGCTCAGCTCGGCTGAGAGGTAGGTCCTCAGGGCCCGGCTCAGACTGGAGTGGTACCCTAGGTCACAGCACTGAGACCGAGGAAGGAGGAAACGATAACACATCAATCATAATTCATCTGAAGGGTTTCTTTAAACAATCCCTTTAAGTCTCTTATGCCGTGTTCACACCAAAACAGTTGCGAATATTCGCAACGCCACTTCGCCTATATCGCGCCGCCCGGCAAAAAACTCGCTCTAGTGGTTAATTCGTTTTTCGCAACTATCGCTGGGGAAAGGGGGCGGGGCTTATCTCCATGTCAGTGAAAACATTTACTATTTCCGCCATTCACCATTGAAATAACCACTAGTTCTGCTTTATACTTGTTGAGAAAGTCCCACAAACGTCGGAACATCAAACGCCCCCGTGTCTGGGTTCATAATATTATCCGTAGTCGTGTCTGGGTTCATAATATTATCCGTAGTCGCACACAGCTCCGACTCCTCCGGGACGAGTGTCTGAATGAAGCCGCTTCCAGCGCTCCTTCAGCGGACCCGCAGTTTGATTCAGTGACGGCAGAACGGCGGTGATGCTGGGCGGAGCTTCTCAACGCTGATTGGCTTTCGCAACTCCGCGTCGGGCGAATCTTTCGCTGGCGATGAATTATTTCATCGCCGGCGAAAAGGCGAAAAAGCGAAAAAGCGGAGTTGCGAATATTCGCAACGCCATTTCGCCAGTATCGCGCCGCCCGGCGAAAAATCCGCTTTTTCGCAACCTAACGCGGCTGTGCATTGACTTAACATGTAATCTGGACGCGCGAATATTTCGCAACTCTTTTGGTGTGAACACGGCATTATACCGGGAAACAATGATGAGGTTACGGACACCGGCTGAAATGAGGTCTCTTCCATCTGGTTGGTGGACAGCTTCAAATACTACATTACCCATGAGCCTCTCCTGCTGTGAGAGGCACATTTCAAAGTGGAACTTTAACTCGGTGTTGATTCTGTCGCCCCCTGTGGACTAAAGAGGTAGTGTCTCTGAGGTCTATAGTGGACCAGGACTAGACTGAGGTCTCTAGAGGACCAGGACTAGACTGAGGTCTATAGAGGACCAGGAGGTCTATAGAGGACCAGGACTATGCTGAGGTCTATAGAGGACCAGGACTAGACTGAGGTCTATAGAGGACCAGGACTAGACTGAGGTCTATAGAGGACCAGGACTAGACTGAGGTCTATAGAGGACCAGGAGGTCTATAGAGGACCAGGACTACACTGAGGTCTATAGAGGACCAGGACTAGACTGAGGTATATAGAGGACCAGGACTAGACTGAGGTCTATAGAGGACCAGGAGGTCTATAGAGGACCAGGACTACACTGAGGTATATAGAGGACCAGGACTAGACTGAGGTCTATAGAGGACCAGGACTAGACTGGGTCTATAGAGGACCAGGAGGTCTATAGAGGACCAGGACTAGACAGAGGTCTATAGAGGACCAGGACTAGACTGAGGTCTATAGAGGACCAGGACTAGACTGACGTCTATAGAGGACCAGGACTAGACTGAGGTCTATAGAGGACCAGGAGGTCTATAGAGGACCAGGACTATGCTGAGGTCTATACAGGACCAGGAGGTCTATAGAGGACCAGGACTAGACTGAGGTCTTTAGAGGACCAGGAGGTCTTTAGAGGACCAGGACTAGATGAGGGGTTCTCAGACTCACGTCGATGATGTCCGGCAGGTCGTGGATGTAGTATTTGAACACGGAGGCGTTGGTGGCCTCCAGGGTCAGCAGGTACTCGTTCCGGGCTTTGAGGGTCTTCAGCTTGTTCTCAGAGTACTTTGCCTTCCTCTGGTGGGGAGAGAAACACAGACTGTTGAGAGATGTGTCAAGTGGAAACTATTCTGATGTTTGATATATTTATATTATTTACAATTCACACTCACAGAGGTCCTGTTTGCAGTTTTATTATTGATGCACAGACAAATATAACTGGACTTCTATGACTTTAAACGTGTGGTTGTCGTGTGGTTGTAAGAGGTACTTCTCCAAAGTCAGTGTATTACTACAGTAAATGTACTGCTTTGGACGTATTTTAGACACAGAAGCTGAAGCGAACGCTATATTTAGAATATTTCCACCTCTTTAACTTCATGACGGGGAGCTGAAGCTGATATCTTTGTTCCCTTCAAAGACACCAGAGTGTTTAAAGGGTTAGTTCACACAATAACACTGACACACTAAGCGATGAAGGCAGCTCCCGTCTTCTGAGAGCTTAATGCCGTGTTCACACCAAAACAGTTGCGAATATTCGCAACGCCACTTCGCCTATATCGCGCCGCCCGGCAAAAAACTCGCTCTAGTGGTTAATTCGTTTTTCGCAACCATCGCTGAGGAAAGGGGGCGGGGCTTATCTCCATGTCAGTGAAAACATTTACTATTTCCGCCATTGACCATTGAAATAACCACTAGTTCTGCTTTATACTTGTTGAGAAAGTCCCACAAACGTCGGAACATCAAACGCCCCCGTGTCTGGGTTCATAATATTATCCGTAGTCGTGTCTGGGTTCATAATATTATCCGTAGTCGCACACAGCTCCGACTCCTCCGGGACGAGTGTTTGAATGAAGCCGCTTCCAGCGCTCCTTCAGCGGACCCGCAGTTTGATTCAGTGACGGTAGAACGGCGGTGATGCCGGGCGGAGCTTCTCAACGCTGATTGGCTTTCGCAACTCCGCGTCGGGCGAAAAAGCGAAAAAGCGGAGTTGCGAATATTCGCAACGCCATTTCGCCAGTATCGCGCCGCCCGGCGAAAAATCCGCTTTTTCGCAACCTAACGCGGCTGTGCATTGACTTAACATGTAATCTGGACGCGCGAATATTTCGCAACTCTTTTGGTGTGAACACGGCATAAGGCTGTTTTTGTGAATGGAGTCTGGTGGCTTTGAAGAGAGGGTATATAATGTCTGACGTCTTTTTTTTATACACTACCGTTCAACAGTTTGGGGTCACTTAGAAATGTCCTTATTTTTCAAAGAAAAGCACTGTTTCTTTCAATGAAGATAACATTAAATGAATCAGAAATACTCTATACATTGTTAATGTGGTAAATGACTATTCTAGGTGGAAACGTCTGGTTTTTAATGAAATATCTACATAGGGGTATAGAGGCCCATTTCCAGCAACTATCACTCAGTGTTCTAATGGTACATTGTGTTTGCTCATAGAAGACTAATGGATGATTAGAAAACCCTTGTGCAATTATGTTAGCACAGCTGAAAACAGTGATGCTGGTGAGAGGAGCTATAAAACTGGCCTTCCTTTGAGCTAGTTGAGTATCTGGAGCATCACATTTGTGGGTTATACTCTCAAAATGGGCAGAAAAAGAGAACTTTCATGTGAAACTCTCCAGTCTGATCTTGTTCTTAGAGATGAAGGATATTCCATGCAGGAAATTGAGAAGAAACTGAAAATGTGTCTGGGTGACCCCAAACTTTTGAACTGTAGTGTGTGTCTAAAGTGCTCACATTCTCAGTGTTTAACATTGCTTCTGAGCTTTCATTTCTCTAAAAACATGCTTCCTCGGTTCCTCTTCATCTCGCCCTACCTTCTCTCTCATCTTCTCCATCTTGCGGGCGGCGTTGCGCCTCTGGTGGCGCTCTTCTATCCGCAGGCCGAACACCGGCTCCACGCCGCCGCCCGTCCCCGTCAGGCCCTTCACGCGGCCCTCCTGGCGCTCCGCGTCCCGCAGCTTGGTCTCCGCGCTGATGGTCTCCACGTGGTACATGTGGTACGTCTTCATCACCTGAGGGAACCAGGAGGAGAGCAGCCGGAGGACGGGTGTTTACGTGAGGTCATCGGATAAACTCTAATCTGATTTCATGTGTTTATAGACGGGAAGCTTTTAAAGCCGGGGCATGAAAATAAACCTCGACATTTGGCAGAAATTAATCCGCGAATGTAGTTTGTGTTTCTGATTCGTTCTGAAGAAGAAAGAGGAGCGGTCAACCTCTTTAATGAGAGGTCAACCTCCGTCTAAAAGGTGTCTGCAGAGAGCAGAGCTTTACAAAAATAAAAGACATATATAGAACATCTGAAATGTTTGTTAGTTTTGTGTAAAACAGATTTTAAGACTTTTCAAAGACCTGCTGACGTCCACTTACGGTGTAAAGCTCGTTCAGGAGCTTCATGAGGTCTTCCTGGAGCTGGAAGATGATCTCCTTACTCTGAGAAGCACACAGAACAGCAGAGACACGTTGAGGTACTTGTACTTCACTTGAGTATTTCTGTTTTATGCAACTTGAAGAACATTTCAGAGGCAAAGGGGCAAAGATACAGAGAGACAAAGAGATAAAGAGACAGAGAGACAAAGAGGGTATGACAAGCGTTCCCGGCTGGAATCGAACCGCCGTCCCGCTGTGTTACATGGCATCGATCAGAATATCGATCACAGCCTCTCTTCAGCAGCTAACCGCCTCATGCATTAAACACATCCGCCACTTCTGGGAGTTATGTGGCAGCGCATTCATATTTCATTACAATAAATGACAGAGGAGTCCCAAGAACGATGGAGCGCCGTTCCCCCAAGCAAAATGATCACGACAAATATGACGGTTTATAGGAGGAATATGACTGTTTATAGTACGAATATGATGGTTTATAGTACGAGTATGACGGTTTATAGCACAAATATGACGGTTAATAGGACAAATATGACTGTTTATAGGACGAATATGACGGTTAATAGGACGAATATGACGGTTAATAGGACGAATATGACGGTTTATAGGACGAATATAACTGTTAATAGGATGAATATGACTGTTTATAGCACGGATATGACGGTTTATAGCACGAATATGACCGTTAATAGGACGAATATGACTGTTAATAGGACGAATATGACTGTTTATAGGAGGAATATGACGGTTTATAGCTGCCGGCAGCCGCTGCACTTTAGTCAGTATGAATAAAAGAGGAGCCGGTGGAGAGATTAATAATGAACGTGCTGAGCTAAAGTTAGAGGCGTGTGTGTGTGTGTGTGTGTGTGTGTGTGTGTGTGTGTGTGTGTGTATGTGTGTGTGTGTCTGTGTGTGTGTGTGTGTGTGTGTGTGTGTGTGTGTGTGTGTGTGTTTAATTTGTTAAACTGGGAGGAAGCATGCCAGACCTCAGGGGAATACTGACTTTACTTTTCATTAGAATCAACTCTGCTGCTTAAAGAAGCCGGAGGAACATTTGTTTTTCTTCTTCTTATGTTACACACATGTAGACACAAGTACATTTACTCAAGTATAACTTTGAGGTACTTGTACTTCAGTATTTTCTTCTCATGCCACTTTATACTTCAACTATACTTCTATAAGTCTACGGAAGCCCATTCATTCCACTGTAATCCTGTAAATCATAATTATGAGATAATATTTGTATTATTATGACATACTTGACATACAAGTACATTCAAGGTACTTCAAGTAGTACTTCCATTTCATACTTCTACTTCATTTATTTAGGAGTTTAGGTTGACCTACTTTCAGTTTATAAACATACCGCAATGTTACAAATTATTGTCCTTAAAATCTTATTTTATAAAAAAAAGGGATTAAATGTACAATTTCTGTATATTATTAAAATATATACAAATAACTTAAATATGTTGTTTTTTTGGTTGACCAAAAAGAAAACATAAACAAAAAAAGAAAATCGATTAAAAATAAGAACAAAAACATCTTTAATATGAAATTTAAGATTTTAAGAAAACAAAGTACTTTTACATCCGATACTTTGAGTACATTTAGCTGAAGGCACTTCAGAACTTTAAGATATGAGCTGCTGAAAAGCTTTTCTTTGACATATTAATGAATGACGACTCATTTTATTCCACATTAAGTACACATGCGATAAAACATTTATCGCATCACAGCCGGTATCAACGCATGAGCTCAGGATCCATTACCGGATTTAAAGCCGGACGCTGAGGGGACGTATGGGAACGTTTACAGAGATTTACAGTAAACCGTTTGCTTTTTATTGGCAATAAAACATCACCTTAAGTACGGGCTTTTTCCCCTCCTGAGACTTAGTAGACGAAAAGAAAGCCGACCGGAGCCTGAAACCACCGGATGCTCATAAACGCATCGATCGCCGTTTGCGGCTCAAAGTCGTTAAAAAAACACGCACAAAATTCAATTTAAAAACTCAGTAATCTCCTAAAACGGCTGAAGCTTTTATGATTATTTTGGCGATAACATCGTTCTTTTGGACTTCTGGTTTTGACAACTCTTTCCTTCAAATAGACACGTAACTCTTTAATAACGCACACATTTCAACTCGCTCTTATTTTGTTTGTTCGTTTATCGTACTCAGTTGTAAATTGTCATATTTTTAATTATGTCGTATACTATTGCAACGTGTTTACCGTCACCAGGCTGAACTCCTTAAATGTGGAAACATACTCAGCAATAAACCGATTCGGGTTCTTAAACAGTTTCATACTTTTGTATTAGTTATCCAGTGTTATTAGGATTTGTCTCTTTGTATCTTTGTTTCTCTGTATCTTTGTATCTTTGTTTCTCTCTCTCTCTGTCTCTTTGTCACTGTCTCTTTATCTCTCTCTCTCTCTCTCTCTCTCTCTCTCTCTCTCTTTGTATCTTTGTCTCTCTCTCTCTCTCTCTCTCTCTCTCTCTCTCTCTCTCTCTCTCTCTCTCTCTCTCTCTCTGTCTCTTTGTATCTGTGTCACTGTCTCTTTGTATCTTTCTCCCGGTCTCTTTGTATCTGTGTCACTGTCTCTTTGTATCTTTGTCGCTGTCTCTTTGTATCTGTGTCACTGTCTCTTTGTATCTTTCTCCCGGTCTCTTTGTATCTTTGTATCTTTGTCGCTGTCTCTTTGTATCTGTGTCACTGTCTCTTTGTATCTTTCTCCCGGTCTCTTTGTATCTTTGTATCTGTGTCACTGTCTCTTTGTCACTGTATCTTTGTTTCTTTCTCTCTCTCTCGCTCAGTCCAGCTAACGTGACCTGCGGCAGAAGGGTGTTGGTGAGTAAAAGGGGGAGGAGCCTGTGTAAAAGGGGGAGGGGCTTACCCTCTTCAGGAGACGGGCGGAGTCCTCGCTGATGTGCGTGAGGCGTGAGATGACGTTGTTCAGGTAGAGGTCACTGAGGGTGGCGTGGTCCTTACTCTCCCTCCTCACCTGAGGACAGACAGAGTGTGAGGGAGGAACAGAATGCTTCACATATTTATTCATATTTCATAAAGAGCGTCTCAGTGCACCTGGTTCAACAACAGGTACCAGCAGTTGACCGGAGAGAGCAGGTTCTGGTCTTTTCTGGAAGGGAGAGGAACACGATGTCAACGTCTTCTCTTAGTCATAAACATGGAACATGTCTGCTTTGGTTCCTCCGCCCTACTTGTACTGCTGGTGGTCTTTGGTGCTGCGCGTCTTGGCCATGAACCGCTCCGCCAGCTTCTCCAGGTTTCGGGAATATTCGGTTTCGATCTCGGACTTCTTCCTGAAGAAGTCCTGCAGGTCCTGAAGCAGCTGGACTCGCATCTCCGTCTGCTGCTCCAGACAGCGCTGCTGCTCCACCAGCTGGGCCCGGACATCTATACACACACACACACACACACACACACACACACACACACACACACACACACACACACACACACACACAGATGTCATTGTGCGTTAAGACACTTTGGACAGATCGTTCGTAACTTTACGGCCACAAAGAGTCCTAGAAGCAAGAAGTGAGTCAGCATTTTTTCACTTCTTGTTGTGTTTTTAGAACGTATTTTTGTTTAGACGTCTGAAATAAAGTCTGTGTTTAACCTTTTGAGCCCGAAGAGTAGTATATTACTGGTACGTCGGTGGGGGAGGTGCATTTCCGGTCTAAAACGCAGGAAGTAGACCGGAACCAGAATAAATTAGAAAAAATAAAAAAATTATATATATATTTTTTTTTTTATTCTGGTTCTGGTCTACTTCCTGCTTTTTAGAGCTCCCCCACCAACGTACCAGTAATATACTACTCCCAAGTCCCCTAGGGTGGGAGAAGCCCTTTTAGAAGCCTTAGTGAGGTCTCTTCAAGTAGTCATATGAACCCCACATGAGTTCTAATACTTGTGTTATTTTTGTTTTCTGAATTTATTTGTTAAAAAATTTATATTTTCAACCAAAAAAAACACTTTTATACCATATTTTGATCATAACTATAAACATCCAGCATGATATGAGCAAGATTTCCCAAAAATGCCTCCTCAAGCGGTCCCCGAATTTTTCAAACTGTATAGTTCAGGGCCTTAACAACAACCCACATACTAATAAGACACCTTTTTGGAAAGAGTATGACCTAAATAATTGGAATTTGCAACAAATATCACAATAAAACAAAGACATGGGGTGTTATGAAGGAGTTTCAGTCAAAAAACTGTGTCGTTCGGTTCCAAAATGGATGCCAAAACATGGTCGGTTTGGTGCATGCTGGGTATCTATCTGTTCATAAGCTTCTGCTTAAGACGCGTTCTAAGAAACCTCCCACGATCACGGAAGACGGCACAGTCGAAAACGTCAAAGGGAGTAGGAAAAAGAAAACAGTCCGGCCGCATTGGGATTTTTCAGGTACTAATATACTACACACAAGGATTTATCATACTTTATTAGACTCCTACAAGCTCATAGGGTTACGAGGAAGAGTCTTTTATTGAAATCCCACTTTGTAAAGTGTACTTATTAATGATCTAGTGAAACGTTACGGCCACCGCGCGGAAGTGACATCGAGGTTACAGAGTTTATGTAATTACATAAACTTAACGGTAAGTTTAATTTTTTCTGAGCCGATAGAACTCTTCCCACAATGCTTTACGTATTTCAGCAATTTAAATGAAGTTAATCAACAGTGTGATTCTGGAGATCCTTTCGGAAACGTCACTTGATTTATTCTTCTCTTTTCTTGTCCGATAATGGGCGCCGCGGGGTTTGGGGTAACCCGCGATGAGGAGGACCTTAACGATTAGTTGTCTGATTTATAAAACAGGTCAGTAAACGCCCCTCTGGTGGATCTTAAAGCGTCTAAAGGAGACAACTATTTTATTTCCTCGAGTGAAGGGAATCTGTCTGTGGTGGAACAGCCTCGATCAATTAATCAATCAATTAATCAATATACACGTAATAAGTTAAGAATACATATTTTCTGCAGGACATCTGTGTGGTTTAAAGTGTTCGCTATGAGGACTTCAGACTCAGAAACACATCGGTTTACGTTTTTTTGTCTTTTTTTATTTAACAAGAGCAAACAGAATGTGCAAAAAAAGGAAATGTGCAGCACGATGCTTCAATGTGAATAAACTCTGCAGCCAGTAAATCAGCGCTGACCTTTGCCGCCTCTCAATTATTCATCCAGTGAATTTATTCTCTTTATCTGTTGCAGAACTTTCATAGTTATTATTTATTCATCGTTGGCATTTTGGATATTTAAGCTACCAAAGGTTATTTTTCTCAGAACCCAAGTAAACGATTTAGATCGTTTTGCTGGACCAAACAGTCCAAAACACAAATATATTTATGGAAATGCAGAATATCATGATCATGTGTTTATTATTGAAGTGCAAAACCAGGAAGTGAGTGAGTCAGCACATTTCCCACTTCCTGTTCCCTCGTCTGGAACTCAACGTGTTTCTGTTTAGACGTCAGAAATGAGAGATTCTAACGTTTAGTTCTCGGACATAAAACAGGTCAGTAAACGCCCCTCTGGTGAATGTAGAAGATTTACGCTTTAAAATAAAATAACGTCAAGAACATGTATTAAAAAATAATATTTACACGATATGAAGCGGCAGGTTATGTCACAGTACTTCTAAATGTACACTTTGAGCTACATAATAATAATAATAATAATAATAATAATAATAATAATAATAATAATAATAATAATAATAATCTGCATGAAATGTGCTGTACAAACAAGGATTATTATTATTATTATTATTAGAAGCATCACGACCTCTCAGAGCTCGTTTTGTCCAAAACCCAAAGAAACAGAAGCAATGTTGATGTGTCATGATAAAAGATGTTAAATAAATGTTTAATTCTCCATCGGTGAACTAATCCATTAAATCAGCTGTTCCTCCTCTTCCTCCTCTTCCTCACTTCTCTCTATCTTTATAATTACTGATGAAGACGGTCCGTCTTTTTCTCTGAGGAGTCACCTTGGAAGGCATCCTGTGACCGCAACACACACACACACACACACACACACACACACACACACACACACACACACACACACACACACACACACACACACACACATGCCTGGCTGCATGCTTCACTGGTCGTTCTGTTTCTATCTGTTTCTGATCTATCTGCAGCAGGAGGGGAAGAGCGGCTACAGAATACACAACCATAATAACACACACACACACACACACACACACACACACACACACACACACACACACACACACACACACACACACACACACACACACACACACACACACACAATCCCTGAGGAGACCCTATCCACTCCACTACCTGTTGTCTAGGCAACCACACTGCGTGCGAACCATGTGATGAGGAAGGTGAAGACAAGAGCTTGGATCTGCCGCATCGACACACACACACACACACACACACACACACACACACACACACACACACACACACACACACACACACACACTTTATAGAATCTTTATAGAATAAATGCCACGACCTTTGGTCCCCACAAGTCTATGAAACTCTATTTTTCTACTACTGTACGTGTGTGTGTGTGTGTGTGTGTGTGTGTGTGTGTGTGTGTGTGTGTGTGTGTGTGTGTGTGTGTGTGTGTGTGTGTGTGTTTATTGATTCTAATTTAAAATGGCTGCCCGTTTCATGTCGCTCTCTCTCACGCGGTGAACGTGCAACACTTTCTTATTAAATGAACGTCTGCTTTGCTGCTCACGCCCCCATGGGCAGAAATACTGGCTTCTGATTGGCTGGTGGGGCCACGCGGGGACACCCTCAACGTGGCTCGCGGAGGTTTAATCATTTCTGTAAATTGGTGTCAAGCGAGAGTCTGAAGACAAGACGTCTATTGCCACAGTGTTAGCCTAGCTTAGCATAAAGACTGGAAACGGGGGGAACAGCTAGCATTAGAGCAGTAAGCCCCGCCCCCCCTCCTGCTGCATACTGTCACCAACTGCACACCTCTGATCAAATTGTTGGAGAAAAAAGGAAAAGGTCATGTTGAATATTACCTATAATACTGTATATACCTCATCTAGTACTTTTGTGGTTCTTACTTAACAAAAGTAATATTTTCGGGTCATTGGATCTTTTAAATATTACGTTTCTGGAGCGTTTTTCCCTGTAAAAATATACATATTTCTGCCTCAAGGAGGAAAAAACAGACCTTTTTTTGCTCACACATTAAAGCTCGATGTGCCTCGTTGGTACGACTGTTTGACAAAGTTTACAGGATGTTCCGCCGCCGCGTATTGAACTCATCCCATCAAACATGAAGTGACTGAAGACTCCCGGATGATGCGTTTGTGCTCTATTTAATCTGATGGAATAAAACAAACTAGACTCTCTCTTTTTTTGCCTTTTCTCGCAAATCCCATTCATAATCTCCGTGGGGATTTCAGACGCCAACATCAAAGAGACGTTGAGTTCACTGTCGACAAAACGATGAGAGACTCCCTCCTCAGATAAACACCCAGAAGGAAGAGCTGCTCCCGACCGCGCAGACGGAAAACATCTCAGCGAATATCAAAAGGAATGCCAAAGAAGTGTTGAGCAAAACGTTCACGTCGTCTCGCGAGGAGTTGCAGTAACTTCTCCCCGAGCGCTGCACTCCTCAGATGTACTCAGCTAACGTTTACACGCTAGAAAGGTCCAAATTAACACGGCTTCGGTTAAGAGTTGTTACGATAACAGTATCAGAAATGTCCACCAGGGGGCGACTCCTCTGGTTGTATAGAAGTCTATGATTCATGTGTTAAAGCTGCATTCTCTCTCCTGACCAGAAGGGGGAGACTCCTCTGGTTGTATAGAAGTCTATGCTTCATGTGTTAAAGCTGCATTATCTCTACTGACCACCAGGGGGTGACTCCTCTGGTTGTATAGAAGTCTATGCTTCATGTGTTAAAGCTGCATTCTCTCTCCTGACCAGAAGGGGGAGACTCCTCTGGTTGTATAGAAGTCCATGCTTCATGTGTTAAAGCTGCATTATCTCTACTGACCACCAGGGGGTGACTCCTCTGGTTGTATAGAAATATATGCTTCATGTGTTAAAGCTGCATTATCTCTACTGACCACCAGGGGGCGACTCCTCTGGTTGTATAGAAGTCTATGCTTCATGTGTTAAAGCTGCATTCTCTCTCCTGACCACCAGGGGGTGACTCCTCTGGTTGTATAGAAGTCTATATAAATGACTCTACTTCTCTTGATGTATTCCCTCAGTAAACATTGTAAACATGAGTTTATGTCTCAATCTCTAGTTTCAAGTCTTCTTCAATACAGCATGATGTTCATTTAGTAAATTATGGTCATTTAGAGTCAAACAGACCATAATGTAGGGGACGCTTTAGGGCGGGGCTACAAGGTGATTGACAGGTCGACACCAGAGACGTATACGGCGTCTCTTCCGTTCATTTGGCTGTAAAATAAGACAACATGGCGCTGGCCGTAATCCAAGATGGCGACGGCGACGGCATCGCTGTTCTTAAAGAATTAATGTTTTAATCTGTCTGAGTTTCTGGATTGTTGGGTTTACAGACGTCACCTCGACTGCTAGATTAAAATGATTTGCATTTTCCTGCCGATGCATGAATGAAACAATCCATCAGCTAATGGAGGAAATAATCCGGTTCAGCATCTGCAGCAGAGGAAAGAAAAGGAGGTTTCATTCATGCAAACCCACCGCGGAGGAGAGATTGCATCAGCTCCTCTCTCTGGATCTCAGGCAGATTGCAAGTGAAAGGACATCCGGCGCACTTAAACTTTGTGAAGTCTGAAACGCTTCTTCTCAGAAAGCTTCGTGTGCGTCCTCGTAAACCATCCCCCAAGACGAGACTCTTCCTCTTTGATCGCGGCAGAGCGGCACAATGAAGCCAGCAGAGAGAATCCGTCTGGTGAAACCTCCGGACTGATTCCACCCGGGCGCTCCGACAAAGCGGAGCTTGTGGCTCAGGCCGGCGGGTCGGAGCGCACGGCAAGAGGTCAAAGAGGTCAAGGCCCGGAGCCGGAGAAGATCAGCTACATCAAGGGTGTTTATTTATGTTTTGTGGAACATTTTCATACGAATAAAAAGGACATTTCGCTGCTTTTTTAATCAGGTGAAATCTTTCATATTTGCGGCGGCGGATTGAATCTGAATCGGTTACGTCTTCGCTGGTTTCGCATTATACGTCTGGAAAGATATTTTTTTATTTAACTCGCCTGGGCTGAGGGACGTGACCATGAAATAACTTTATTTAAAACTGGCATCACTGGGTCGTTGTTGTGAATATTAAAGAAACACTTTGGCTGCTGGATGACGTCCAGTTTAGTTATCAGTTTCGACAAAGATCAAGAACCGGAGTGAAGTCTAAACTCCTCTGGTTGTATAGAAGTCTATACTTCATGTTAAAGCTGCATTATCTCTCCTGACCAGCAGGGGGTGACTCCTCTGGTTGTATAGAAGTTTATGCTTAATGTGTTAAAGCTGCATTCTCTCTCCTGACCAGCAGGGGGTGACTCCTCTGGTTGTATAGAAGTTTATGCTTAATGTGTTAAAGCTGCATTCTCTCTCCTGACCAGCAGGGGGTGACTCCTCTGGTTGTATAGAAGTTTATGCTTCATGTGTTAAAGCCAAGATGTCGCCAACATGACTAAGTCCACATCTTCTATACAGCCTCTGGTCTAGACTGAGGCTGTATAGAAGACACAGACTTTGAGGTGTTGAGAAAGAGTCAAACCTAAACAGACCTTCAAGGAATGTGATCGTTTTTAACAAATGTTTTTTCGATAATTAGAGAGATTCAACTCTTATGCCAACATCCTTCACTGCAGATCAATAATAATCAATAATAATAATAATCAATAATGATAATCATGTAGATAAGGGTTTAGCTGCTGGTTAACTGTCATTAACTCGTTAACTACTCCACTAACCAGAGGAGGCGTTTACTACGAGTGATGTCACAGGAACAGGAAGCTCATCCCCAGGTGACCGTTACCAAGGCGACCAGGTCCAAGGACACGGAGGGAGGAGGACACACACACACACACACACACACACACACACACACACACACACACACACACACACACACACACACACACACACACAGATTGGGGGACCTTTTAATTCGGCCCTCCAGAAACAGTTCGCTCAATGAGAGTCTCTCCAGCCTCCGTTGGTCCTGCAGGTATGCAGATGTGAGGTCACTAAACACCTGCATGCACACGCAGGCAGAAACCAGGGCAGCAGCCGCATGCTGCAGGACACTCTTCCTCTCTTCCTCTCTTCCTCTCTTCCTCTCCTCTT
>JBAMJR010000301.1:62500-127500 GCA_038501785.1 Myoxocephalus aenaeus | reverse complement strand
AGCTCACTTTATTGTATTTATTTAGAGGCCAGAAGGAAGTGAAATGATTCAGTGATTCACAAAACGAAAATAAACCTCTTTTCTTTTCCTGCATTCCTGTCGTGTTGATCAGGAATTTTTAATTGAAGAGAATTCCTACGACACGGACGCACAGAGCCACTCGTCTGGTTTCTCCTCTCGTCACTTCGTCTCCTCTGAGCCTCTTTGTGAAGCCGGCCTTTGTTTTACGCTCTCAATCAGGAATGTGTTCACAGAGTCGTCCGTCTCTCCAGCTGGAGTCGGATGAAGAGGAATGCATGAGTGTTGTTTTATTTTTCTGTTAATTTTACCTTTATTTAATCAGTAAAGGTCAAATTAAATAGTTAAGAAGTCAGAGTTATCTCCGTGTGCCTCCACTTCTTCCCCTTCATGGAGAAACCAGACGGAGGCGCCATGTCATCTTATAAAGGATATCATGTGTGTGTGTGTGTGTGTGTTGTGTGTGTGTGTGTGTGTGTGTGTGTGTGTGTGTGTGTGTGTGTGTGTGTGTGTGTGTTGTATGTGTGTGTTGTGTGTGTGCGTGCGTGCGTGTGTGTTGTGTGTGTTGTGTGTGTGCGTGCGTGCGTGTGTGTGTGTGTGTGTGTGTGTGTGTGTGTGTGTGTGTGTGTGTGTGTGTATGTGTGTGTTGTGTGTGTGTGTGTGTGTGTGTGTGTTGTATGTGTGTGTTGTGTGTGTGTGTGCTGACGGAATAACAGATTACTCAACAGGGACTTCCTTCATGACGAACTTCTAAGAACATTCTTAGAACGATGACGTTTTCTAAGAATCCCCCCTTCTTGGAAAAGGAAAAAGGAAGTTATTCATGAAACATCTTCTGAGCGAAAAAGAGTTTTGATGATGACGAGCTGGTTTTCAAGAGGCGTAAGCTTCAAATGAAATACATTCATGTTCTCGATCACATTGAGGCCTCACAGCCACTCGGTTAGGTCGAGTAAACGCATCGTTAAGTTAAAACCATTTCGTTACTGGTATGAGAAGAAGTAGGGCCGTGAAATACTCGTGGAATTTAGGGGAATGTAATGCATTGCTGAAGCTTAAAATATCGCCATCTTAGTTTTTAGTCTTTGTCATCTTGGTTTTTAGTCTTTGCCATCTTGTTTTTTAGTCTTTGTCATTTTGTTTTTTAGTCTTTGACATCTTGTTTTTTAGTCTTTGTCATTTGGTTTTTTAGTCTTTGTCATTTTGTTTTTTAGTCTTTGTCATTTTGTTTTTTAGTCTTTGACATCTTGTTTTTTAGTCTTTGTCATCTTGTTTTTTAGTCTTTGTCATTTTGTTTTTTAGTCTTTGTCATTTTGTTTTTTAGTCTTTGACATTTTGTTTTTTAGTCTTTGTCATTTTGTTTTTTAGTCTTTGTCATTTTGTTTTTTAGTCTTTGTCATTTTGTTTTTTAGTCTTTGACATTTTGTTTTTTAGTCTTTGTCATTTTGTTTTTTAGTCTTTGTCATTTTGTTTTTTAGTCTTTGTCATTTTGTTTTTTAGTCTTTGACATTTTGTTTTTTAGTCTTTGTCATTTTGTTTTTTAGTCTTTGTCATTTTGTTTTTTAGTCTTTGACATCTTGGTTTTTAGTCTTTGTCATTTTGTTTTTTTAGTCTTTGACATCTTGTTTTTTAGTCTTTGTCATCTTGTTTTTTAGTCTTTGCCATCTTAGTTTGTAGTGTTTGTCATCTTGTTTTTTAGTCTTTGCCATCTTAGTTTGTAGTGTTTGTCATCTTGTTTTTTAGTCTTTGCCATCTTAGTTTGTAGTGTTTGTCATCTTGTTTTTTAGTCTTTGTCATCTTGTTTTTTAGTCTTTGTCATCTTGTTTTTTAGTCTTTGTCATCTTAGTTTTTTAGTCTTTGACATCTTGGTTTGTAGTCTTTGTCATCTTGTTTTTTAGTCTTTGTCATCTTGTTTTTTATCTTTGCCATCTTGGTTTGTAGTCTTTGTCATCTTGGTTTGTAGTCTTTGTCATCTTGGTTTTCATCTTTGAAAGAAAAGCTTTAATGTGTTGTTGTGTTGTTGGCCTGCATCACCTGTGCATCACCTGTGGCCGCCTGTATCTGCTGCTCCAGCTCTATGAAAAGCTCTGCAGGGATTCTTGAATGCGTGGAAACAGACTTAATGATGATGATCTTCCTTTAGAGGAAACTGAATAAATACTTCTTGGTTTGAGCTCTGACTACAAACAACTCGACTAAGGCTATAAAACATTTGTTAAGGTCATCTAAACTTCTTTTCAGCGAACAGAAAGAGAGCCGTCGGAGGCATTTACGAAGGTAAAACGTTGTCACGGTAAGAAGCACTCACTAACTTCTTCTTCGCCCTTGTTCCTGAACTCAAACTCAGCTCCAAACGTTGTTATTCTCCAAAGAGCTGGGAGATCTCGCACTTCTCCTCAGACTTTGTTTTCTAGCCTTGAAGGCTCACGCCCGCGTTAAGGGTCCACCGCTTCACATGCCGAGGGGTCTGCTGACGGCAGAATGAGACGCTGGTTCAAGAGGTCATGCACCTGCAGCCGTGGATGGATAAAAGATGAGTTGGATCACAGAGGAGCACGGTGAATATTTCATCGCTCACCTCCGCTGTGATGCGAGCGGCGTCCGGCTCCTGCTGAATAAAGGACGCTCCATATCAAACACATCGGGCTTCGGTGCTTTCATGGGATTTGTTCAGAACGAGCCTTGAAAAGTCACCGAGAGTCAAATGAAGTCAAAGCAGAAAACGACTCATGAGACTCACGTCAGGCAAAAATCAATCATCAACATTCGTATGTTCATGGATGAACGTGTTGGCCATGCTCATAAATACAATATGACGTTATTATTATAATGACAAGATTATATACCAAAAATGTGCATCTTGTAAAGATTTGTTCTGTTTTGTACATTTAATATATTTATGTTTTGGACTGTTGGTCACAGGAAACAACTTACAGACATCAGGCTAGCTGTTTACCCCCGCTTCTAGTCTTTGTGCTAAGCTAAGCTAACCAGCGGCTCGAAGTTAAGGTGGCAACCTCCGGGTCTGAAAAGTGAAGCCGATGCTTCATGTGTTAAAGCTGAATCACCTCTCCTGACCACCAGGGGGTGACTCCTCTGGTTGTATAGAAGTATATGATTCATGTTAAAGCTGCATTCTCTCTCCTGACCACCAGGGGGTGACTCCTCTGTTTGTATAGAAGTCTATGCTTCATGTGTTAAAGCTGCATTCTCTCTCCTGACCACCAGGGGGTGACTCCTCTGGTTGTATAGAAGTCTATGCTTCATGTGTTAAAGCTGCATTCTCTCTCCTGACCACCAGGGGGTGACTCCTCTGCTTGTATAGAAGTCTATGAGTCATGTTAAAGCTGCATTCTCTCTCCTCACCACCAGGGGGCGACTCCTCTGGTTGTATAGAAGTCTATGCTTCATGTGTTAAAGCTGCATTCTCTCTCCTGACCACCAGGGGGGTGACTCCTCTGCTTGTATAGAAGTCTATGCTTCATGTGTTAAAGCTGCATTCTCTCTCCTGACCACCAGGGGGTGACTCCTCTGTTTGTATAGAAGTCTATGCTTCATGTCTTTTTCATTTTTTACTTTAATTTGACATAAATTCTCCGTCGTGTCGATGGTGTCGTCTCTTCTGCTGCAGCAGGTAAAACACGCCAGAGCTTCTCCGGCTGTTCTGTCAGCCTGAGAAGCAAAAGCCTCGTTGGCGTGCAGCGGAGATCCTTTACAAGACTTCCCCCGAGGCGGCTGCTGCTGCTGCCGCTGACACGGAGCCGCGGTAATAAAACGGGGATCAAACACGCATCATATGTTGAGTGGAGCGGGTTAAGAGAATTCACGCTGATCCGTCACAGAAATCCTGCAGTACCTCCAAAGCGCACATTAAACACTTAATCACTATCAGAGGCTTTGGGCAGAAGCCCAGTGTGTGTGTGTGTGTGTGTGTGTGTGTGTGTGTGTGTGTGTGTGTGTGTGTGTGTGTGGTGTGTGCACTTTCATTCACTTAGGATGTAATTTACAGCTCTGCCCACAGAGATATTTACCCACAAAGAACTCACAGAAAGTTAAAAGTGAGAGGGATCATCAAGAAGAATAAAAATCAGTTTAAGTTTTAAAAACATTACTGCACATGTGAGCAAAGTAACGTGCAGAGATACGGTGGGAAACGTTGCAACTGCTTAAAGGGATAGTTCACCCAAAAATAATCTACCTTGTACATAGTACTCACCTCACTCGGCTCTTTGTGGTCCCAAAAAAGTTTATATCAAATGGTTTTAAGAAGCAAAGCGGTCGAAAAATAAAAACAAAATGACAAACAAAGAATGTTCAGATTATCTACAAATTCATGCAGGACAAATTGCTGGGATGGGCTTTGTTTAGCAATAGTTAAAAAATCGTTGAAAAAGGCAAAAAAAGCACACATAAAACAGAAACCAAGATGAAGACGGACAAAAAACAAGATGGAGACGGACAAAAAACAAGATGGAGACGGACAAAAAACAAGATGGAGACGGACAGAAAACAAGATGGAGACGGACAAAAAACAAGATGGAGACGGACAGAAACCAAGATGGAGACGGACAAAAAACAAGATGGAGACGGACAAAAAACAAGATGGAGACGGACAGAAACCAAGATGGAGACGGACAAAAAACAAGATGGAGACGGACAAAAAACAAGATGGAGGCGGACAGAAAACAAGATGGCAACAGAAAAATGCTGAATTTGAGGCTTCAAAACATCAGTCAACAAACCAATGAGCATCACGATGACTACGATGACTACGTCCATACAGTTTATAATAATAATAATAATATAATAGACTTTATTTCTATAAAGCCTTTCAAAACCAGAGTTACCAGGTGTAGCTGTTTTAAAAAGTAGTCCAACGTAATATACAACTAACATAAAAGAATGTAAAAATATGGCCCATGAAAAAAAAAACGTAATTTTACACTTTGTTTCTGTACAGATTAAACAAATGAGAAATAACTTGACTTTTCCTTTGAGTGAGGTTTGAGGATAATCTGCTAATTGGCCAGTAAATACAAAGACACGTGTCAGAAATAATCCCCTCTCACGTGTAACTTTGTCTGTTGGGGAAACGATCACATTGCAAACTGTTTGTGTACCTCGACGTATCGCTGTACAAACGAGCCGCGGCTTAAACGGATTATTGCAGCTCTGCTCAAACAAACAGGATAGATTGTCCCTGAGGGGAGAGCGTCCAGAACCAGACACACGGCAGCACACAGGGTCAAGGCCCGCAGTGAGGGCTTTTTCTTTCTGCACGTGGGTGGTGCATTGTCTTGTTTGTGTGGAGCCGATTAAGCTGTAGGTTTAATTTTTAAATGCTCAATTAGAGTTGTTGTTATCGCACAGCGTTTAGCTGCTCCTGTGTCTTTTCTGGGATTCGCAACCTTTAAAAATAATAACTGCTGAGGAAAAGCCAAACGTCTGGGAGAGAGAGCACCATCTCACCACCAAGAGACGGTTCATTCAGCCTGAGCCAAGCTTTAAACCTCTCTCAAACACAGTAAAATCACAATAAACACTCGTGAAAAGAAGCCATTGGTGCTGCTTATAAAGATTATTAATGTACGAAAACAGCAAACAGCGATCCACAAAAACAATCAGTGTTCAAGAGGAACGCAAGAAACACAAAACAAAACAACATTGTGATTTCTGCTGTTGTTGTTGTTGTTGTTTTTTTTTGTTAATGTTCCAGAGGCCTGTCTCACGAAGCTGGATTAACATACTCCAGTTTCCCTCTGTTATCCAGCTGCACTTAACCAGATGTCCGCGGTCTCGCTTATTGGTCTCACGAAGCCGGTTATCAACTCGTTAAGTGAACCCAGGAGCGTCTCATCTAGATCTGTGCTCGACCTGGGCAAAAAATCGCCGACTCCGTCAATGCATAAGTTACTGGGATTGTAATATTAAATCACTGTCTCAAATGTATGTGCCTATTTTGATTATCTTTTCGTTTTAACAATTTAACCTCATTTCAGTTGCAACCCCAGTGGAGCTAAAAGAACATGGGAGAAGTTAAAACCAAATACAAGAACATAGTTCAAAGCGGTCAGTAAGTTTATTATAATATCTTCCAGGCTACATGTATGATGTGAACAATATTATACAATTATCCTTCTATTGTGAAAGTAACTTGAGTAACGTGTGGGTTGGGTTGGGGTTTCCCCCCACAGTGGAAGGTGAGACCCTCAGGGTCACGCTGCTACCTAGACCAATGCCATCCGTGATAGAGGTAACAGTAAATTCAAACTGTCATACACTTACAAGCAATCTGTTGGTGCTGATCGTGCATTAAAGAGGAAGAAATCTGTTGCCACTTCTCATGTCGGCCACTGAGGAGGCAACAGATGAAGAGATGCTCTCTGCGGCGCACTGCTCTCTCCAATATTTGTTTCTACTTATTATTAATACTGAAGTTCAGGTTCAGAACCAACAGCTGCACCTCAAAGTTCTCCTGCAGAATGAAAAAGACGCAAAGAGAAGCTACATTAATACAAAGACACGCAAAACCACCACAGACACACACAAAATTACTACAAAGAGACACAAATTATATTGAACATGACCACACAACATAAAACCAGCAACAAATACACAAACTGACTTCCAAGATATGCCCAGAAACTATAAAGAGACACAATCATCTACAAAGATGCAAAACACCTGAAAAGAGACGAGAAATGACCACAAAGAGATGCAAAACAACTACAGAGACACATATAAGGGTTAGAAGAGACGCAGAACCACAAGAGATACAAAACAGCAATGAATTGACACAAAATGAAGATGCCAACAACTACAAAGAGACTTAAAATGACTAAAAAGATCATAAAAACAACAACAACAACAACAACAATGCAAAATAACTACAAAGATACTCGACGTTACGACAAAGACACAAAACAACTAATAAGATGCAAAATGACTCGAAAAGAGTTTGTTTTGTGTCTCTATGAGTCTCGTAGAGGTGGACTTTAAACTGGACTGTAAGGATCCACGCGAGTGTGTGTTTGTGGTTCTCTTCCAGGTGAGAAGCTCTCGGCTGCTGAGCGTCTGACATCTTTACTGCCAGTGATTCCCATGACATCTGATTTCCTGTGAGCTTTACTGTCCTCAAAGTATTTTCACAGGCGGGAGGAAACGTCCTCACAGCAGCTGGTAAACCTTAAAGTGTCTTTTCCCCTCACTGTGGTTCAGAGCCTCTTGAGCTGCTATAGCTTAGTGTTAGCTTAGTGTTAGCTTAGCGTTAGCTTAGCGAGGCAGTGGAGCGAGACAGAACAAAAACACTTCATGCATCGTGGATCAACACTGTGTTAGAAGTAGTATTTCTAAGTTACAAGCTTAATTTAGCGTCTTTGTACAACACAATATGTACAATATGTTGGCATGTACATTATACTGTATGTGTGTACAGAAGATGTTAAAACTGCTCTCTTTAGAGCTACTGTACTCCTCTATACAGCCCACCTGTGGTGCACTTATATATACTGTACTCCTCTATACAGCCCACCTGTGGTGCACTTATAGTAAAGCAAAAATGAAAAAGATGCAGGTATCATTTAATGATGCTTTCAGAATCTTGCTCAAGTGAAGTTTGTGACCAGTAATGTTCCCACTTTCCATGCTGTGTTGAGGAATTTTATCTACAAGTTTAAATGTCGATTAAATGAGTCAGAAAACGTAATTATAAAAGTCTTAACTGAGCCAACACACAGTGATACGAGGTATTCTTCTTGTTTCTGGAAACATTGGACTGTAGTGTCTATATGTTTTTAACCACGAGTGACTTTTTAACTGCAATGATTATACCCGTGTCCTCGTATTGTATTGTATTTTATATATTGTTGTGTATCCATGAGTCTGAAATAAAAGGAATATATACAGGGTTGTGCAACGAAATGCAGTTTGTGGTCCCATTAGAAAAACACGAAATGTGTGATTTGTGACGCTTGACAAAAAGGAACGTTGCACGGGAAGTTCTCCTTAAGAAATACATCTATTTACGTGCTTTTCTACAAGCTACTAATGCATTTTTCCACTCTGAAGCTCGTTGATTTCTTCTCTATAAAGCTGCCGTGGGTGTGCATGGTGAACAGGAGGGGGCCGAGCACGCAGCCCTGTGGCACGCCGGTGGTCAACACTACAGTGGAGGTTCGTTTCCCGGTTGAGTCACTCATGCCTTGAGTCCTAAATGAATCAGATTCATGGGGGAGATTGTCTTGAAGGGTTAGGGATGGTGGTGGGGATGATGGGAGTGGTTGTCTTGGAGCAGGTGGGAACGCTCTCCTGTGACCGTGGCATGTTGAACATGTCCGTGACGGACAGCTGACTCTTTGTTGAGGAGATCAAAGTGAACATGAAAGGTGGATGGAGCCCCGACCTCCACTTTCATCCAGGCTTTCTGGTTGGGGAAAGACTTTATGGTTTTATTTCCTACCACTGTTCCTCTCTGCTGCATGCTCACACTCTGTGCTACACTATAAAATAAGACTCTAAATAAGTACATCAACTCTACAACCGTACTGTATCTAGTACTTTACTCTGTACCTTACTTGAGTCTTTTCTTCTCACAGCCTTTGTTACTTTACAGATTAAATTAAAACATGTGAAGAGTTTATGAAATATGATGTTTTGATACAAATGAAACTATTTATTTATTATTTTATTTATACAAGTGCAGCTGAAATGATTAACCGATACGCAACTATTTTAATTGTTTAGTCTTCTTTAATTTAAAAACATTGGATGCTCCGGATTTAATAATGTTGATAACTTGAATGTGTTTGTAATAATGTTATTACTGTTTATGCATCAGTGATAATGGTGAGGTTTGGAGGCGACATTTTGCACTATTTTCACAAATTTTTCAAACCAAACAATCAATCGATTAACGGAGAAAATAATCAGCAGATTTAATCCATTATTTAAAAAAAAAAAAGTAATAGTAAAATCCTGCTTTGACAATAATGTATGAGTATTACTACTCAAATGATAGAATATAACATATTAGTAGTATAACAATCACAGTTTAAATACTACATTTTATTGACTATAATTTTACTTCTACATGAAACTAATTCCAGTTCCAACTATAAATATTGTCAAAACACAAGTCTGCTCCAGCTGCATATTTGACTTGATAATAAATGTCAGTTGTCACCGTTTCTCATGCCACAGAGAACAGAAACGCTCCCTCCGGATCAACACACGTCAGTAACCCGTCGTGTCCTCCATCTTTAAACGACGTCCATCTCGTGAGATTAAGAAAGAGGTTCAGCGTAGTCAGAGCGTGACAGCGTTACACCGAGAGGGTGGGAGAGCGCTTGACTCGTAAAGAACAGGATGTGACCTGATGGTCCAGATGTAAACATCCCGAGCCTCGGCCCTCCTCTAACGCACTGCTTTCCCAATCATGAACGCAACACGGCGGGAAAAACATCGAAAGCGCTCGGAGACAGGCTGGGAATATGCACCCGGGTTCTAGAGAGAGATTTATACCTTCAACGAGAGGCGCTGTTGGAGCGATTGGCCACGGCTCTCCAGTTCCTTCAAACCTCAAAGACCTCAAATGCATGGAACCAGTTCCATGCATTTCAAAATAAATGTATGTTTATGGGAAACACAATACCGTAAACGTCGGGTTACAAGCCGCTCCTATGGCCAGTCAGTGTCCCCGCTGTAGCAAGATAGTAGCAGCGCTAGCTAGCGCTCTTGCTAGCTAGCGCTCTTGCTAGCTCTAGCGCTGCTGCTGCTACTGCCTGCTGCTGCTGCTACTGCCCGCTTCCCCTCTGCCCAAGTCGGGTGTCGAGCCTGGTCCCGCTACCTTCGGTGGTTTTCGGGGAGCTAGAGGAAGTTAGCGGAGAGCTAGCGGAAGTTAGCGGGGAAGTAACGGAGCGCTAGCAGGAGCCCGAGCTGGCTACAGCGGGGAGCTAACGGGGACACTGACCGAAGGTAGTAGCGGCTCGTAACCCAACGTTTACGGTACTCACTTCTCATGGCAGTGTTGTCGCGCCAAGAGAGTACAGCGCACTCGAACCATCACCGAAACATTGAAATCGAAAAATTAAATATGTGTACTAAGTTGACTAAAGGTTTCTCTGTTTTCTGTCTCAGATTCAAGCTTCCATTCAACATCTTACATTCCAACCAGTTCAAATCACCGTTTACAATATAATGAGAAAACTGTTCCCACATTGCTTTGGAAAAAAAGTCCTTTTCACACGAAAGGATGTTGATTACTTTTTCATTGAGAGACTTTTTTTCCAGCTGTTGACGTATTCGATGTCTGGGACCAATTAGACTTCAAGGACAGTTTAGGATTACGGTTTGTTTACTTCTCTAAATATCTGGGGTACCTTGGTACCCTCCCAGAAAAACAAACAACCATTTGGGTCCAGGGGTAATTTAGGAGATATGATCTCATCAATAACGTTAATGGGTTCCTTCTTTCTGGACGATGAACTGGAGCAACATTGGAAGCATCAGCCGGTTACATTGTAGCAACGACTTTCTAGGTATTTACTGATTGTGTTTTGGGTTTTAATGCGAGCATCCTGCCGATTCATCAGCCGTGATCTCCACTCGTAAATCCTCAAAAAAACTAAAATCTAAAATCTAAAATGTTTTATTTGTGTTGCGCTTTACAAGGCACTTTACATGGTAAAAACAAACAATAGAAGCAACAACAACAGAACAAAAAACAAATATTTTGTAGAACGTGGTACGTGGTGCATTCAGGTCTCGTGGTAAATAGCAATGTTTCAGATGATTCTTTCATCCTTCCATCCATTTTCTGTCCCCCTCTTTGGGGGTCTGGAGCCTCGTATTCAGCGCTGTTGTCTTTGTGAGCCGCTCTCGTAAAACTCTCACTGACACATTCTTGAAAATAAACACCCCCTTCTCCCACATTCCAGTATTCCCAGTGCAGGGATTACACTGGGGCACAGAGGGCATGTCGGTGTGAAATCTGTTGAGCAAAAAAAAAAATAGCCCCCTCTCTCACAAAGAAATATAAAATCAGGACAGGTCAGAAAGAAGAGGTCACAGTAGGAACAAAATAAACATTTTTAATGTTTGGACTGAGATAATAAACATCAATTCTCCCCAAATAAAGATATAAAAACCCTTTCACAGGGAAAAAAGGGAAGAAACCTTCGGGAGAGCAACAGAGGAGGATCCCTCTCCTGATGGACAGAAGCAATAGATGTCATGTGACCAGAATGAACAACGTAACAGAGTTACAGCACATTACATAAGGAGGCAGGAGGCAGGAGGTAGGAGGCAGGAGGCAGGAGGCAGGAGGCAGGAGGCAGGACCGGCTCCAGACAGCCACGATCCATGGCAACTTGAGGCGAGGAAGTACAGAGGCTCCCGGGAAGAAGTAGAGTTCGTAATGTGCATTGAAGAGACATGAATTCATCCAGAAGGAGAGAAAGAAGAGGAGAAGACGAGCTCAGTGTATCCTAAGATGTCCCGTATAACAGCTGGACCAGGGCAAACAGCCCTAAGTATAAGCTATCAAAGAGGAAAGTCTTAAGTCTAGACGTGTGCAAGTATCAGGAAAACAGACTTTGAAACACACAAGAGGCGACCAATCGATTTCTAATAAGCTGCATTACGCAGTCACTGCAATGCATCTTGGGAGATCTCATAACACAACTCGACAGAGACGGAAGAAGAAGTGCTGAGAATCATCACGTTCTTAAGGTTTCTTCAGTCTCAAAGCACTCAACATTAACTCTAAAGCTGAAGTCTTAGTAGTAGAGTCAGAGTCCAGAGTCAGAACACCTCTCGTATGAATTATTGTCTGCTTCTCATTTATTTATATGCAACACCTTTCATCGCCGGAGACGTCACCATGGAAACCATTCTCAGTCCGAGCGGCTGCTGACAAATAAAGACCTGCAGCTTTTGTAGATTTTCTGAAATATGTATTGTAAGTGTTTGACTCAGACTGTTGTTTCTCTCTCTGACATTTAGACGAGTTCACTTTTCTTCTCGCCTCTCACGCGATTGTGTAGTTTAATTTTTAAATGCATTACAAAGTCCAACATCTTTCCCTCCCTCAGTATCCTCTCTCTCTCTCTCATCAGCATCTCCGCCTCCCGGAGATGAAATTGTCTCTGTGTTAAAGAGCAAAGAGTCATTATTAGTCCTCTACGTCCACATCCATCTCATTCATTTACAGTGGCTGAGTCTAAGTGAATGAGGCTGTGCTAGAAGAAGAAACACGGGTGAAGAAAGGTGCATAAGACATAGAATATAACAATAAAATAATACAAATACAAATAGAATAAAAACAATAAACATAGACATAGACATAGAAAAAAACAATACAAATTATAAATTTGATTATCTATGTTCCCAATGGTTTTCTGTATATTTTACTTTTTTACATTATTCCAATAGGCCTTGTGGTTGAGGAGATAATCTGAATTTAGTACGGGTATATTAACCATTCGGATTTTCAGAAAAGAGGGCTTTTTAAAAGTACAAATCCAAGAAAAACTTCCAAAAACTTCAGACAATATTCCTTTGACCGAACACCTTGAATATCAGCTGAGTGAAAACACCAGAACCAGACGAGGAGACACGGAACATTTTGATTGGCAGGATTTAAACAGCCGAACACTTCAAAAGACTTCACGAGGTCTTGTGACTCGTCAGGGACAGTTCTAGTTGTTTCTTTCTTTCTCTCGTCAGCTGTATTAAGTATTTAATTGGCCAAACCGACTCGTCACATGACTCGTCACATGACCCGTCACATGACCCGTCACCTGTCCAGACTGTCGCCTTATAACCCAACAGCTGCTTCAGATGGCGGCTGTAAATCTGAGCAGCTCAGTTTATTAATAATAATAATAGTGGTGACGCATACCAGCCAGGATTGACTCATTAACCTCGTCTGCCGATTGCAGAGAAAAGAACATCTAGTTATATATTAAAGTTAAACGTACTGACATGATAGTACCCCGACTTAGAAAGCATAAATAGTTTTTAAACCCGGTACGTCAGAGGGTTTAATCCCAACATGGCGGCATTTTCACACTCGAGGTGATGAGCAGTGGAGTTTATGGATTGATCACAAGCTTCATTTAAAGGCCAACTTAAATCACACCCATTAAAATCCACTGACTATTCTCAGAAAGGTCAATCTGTGTGTGATAATGTTTGTGCGTGTGAGGGACTAACGTGTGTGTCTGGCTATTCTTGTTCTTCCATCCTTGTGAGGACCAACAGACTTGTCGGGTCCTCGCTTCTTCTGGAAAGCTGTTTTGGGGTCGAGACGGCGGTGAAATGAGGTTTTCTTTCAGGCGAGGTTAATCTCTGGGATTAGACGGGTACAGTTAATGTAAGGGAACGCAATATGAGTCCTCTCACGTCGTTACGCAATACTCCTTTAAACGTAAACACAGCTGAAGTCTGCCGTTTCCTAAACATCACGAGTCCCATAGACCAGGAAGCGTCTGGGCTTTTCAGTGTTGCAGCAACAAGAAGAACATGTCGGTTACACTTCATGTTAGATTGAAGATAAACTCAAACAGACCCGGAAAGAAATCAGAAAAATAAAGATTTTTTACAGTGTTACACTGTATTATATTTAATCAACCACATCATGTTTTGTTTTTTAAGGGCATTTATTCATAGTTTTATACGAGACAATAGAAAACTGTGACTATTGTAGTTTAGTTTTAGATCAAATTATTTGGTAACACTTGACTTTAAGTTCTTTATTGAACATTTATAAGCAGCAAACAGACATTTAATCAACTGCTTATTCGACTTTTTACACTATAATGTATGGAGCTACAAAGACACATTTAAATGTGTATTAATTAGTGTTTGTCAATAGATATAAATTATACTATGACATATTTCATATTATTACAACTGTGTTTTACTTTATGATCATTGTTTGTTTATACAGCAGCCTTTACGTTATAGTTAACACATATATGAATAAACACTTAAAACCATGTTGTAAACACTTATATAAAAGCTAAATATGTGTGGCCAATTATATATGTGTTTATTTTAAGATTTCACATGAAAACCTTTGAGAACCAGAACGAGGAGCAGGAAGCAGACGGAGGTGTTGTCACATTTACAACCAGAGGAGCGAGATCACACCAGGGGGCGCTCTGAGAAGCACAGCGACCTTCAGGCAACCAGGAAGTGCTCCGACGGCGATGTTTTGTCTTCAACTTCCTGTCTCCTGTGAGCAGGAATGTGTGTGCTGAGCCGTCAATGTCACCGTTTAATCCTACTGCGCTGTATTTACAGTGGACAGTCTTCTTTACATCATTGGTGCTTTATATATATATATATATATATATATATATATATATATATATATATATATATATATATATATATATATAAACAGCTATTTCGTCCCTACTGTCCTGTATATTATTTACTTTTATTTACACATATGTGTGGTACTTGTTACTAGCTGGTACTTCTATTATATTATATTATTAAAGTAAATTGATGAATTAAATCAAGATCCACAAATCTGGCGATAGCTAGTCAGCTAGCTGATAGCTAGTCAGCTAGCTGATAGCTAGCTACTAGCAGACAGACAACGGCTGGTAGGAATTTACAAAAAAGGGACAACACAACTACTGGGTGAGGCAACACAACTACTGGGTTAGGCAACACAACTACTGGGTGAGGCAACACAACTACTGGGTTAGGCAACACAACTGGGTCAGGTTAGGAAACAACATGACTGGTTTAGGTTAGGAAAAGATCGTAGTTTGGGTTAAAACTACTACGTGGCGTTCGTCATGTATGGAAGTTACATGATGAATAAACAGCGATCTCTCGAGTTAAAATCTGTTTCTTTAATTGCAACCAGAGTGTGTGTGTGTGTGTGTGTGTGTGTGTGTGTGTGTGTGTGTGTGTGTGTGTGTGTGTGTGTGTGTGTGTGTGTGTGAACTGTACACACAACTGTTCCCTTCTTCATTACTGAACAGATACGTATACGGAGAAGTAGAGAGCAGAGTTTGTTCAGGCAGCGCAAAAGAAACCCGGCTCTCTGCTTCTTTCTTCACCGGTTCCACGTGTTCTCTACATGTTCTCTACATGTTCTCTACATGTTCTCTACGTGTTCTCTACGTGTTCTCTACATGTTCTCTACATGTTCTCTACGTGTTCTCTACGTGTTCTCTACATGTTCTCTACGTGTTCTCTACATGTTCTCTACATGTTCTCTACGTGTTCTCTACGTGTTCTCTACATGTTCTCTACGTGTTCTCTACGTGTTCTCTACGTGTTCTCTACATGTTCTCTACGTGTTCTCTACATGTTCTCTACATGTTCTCTACGTGTTCTCTACGTGTTCTCTACATGTTCTCTACGTGTTCTCTACATGTTCTCTACGTGTTCTCTACGTGTTCTCTACGTGTTCTCTACATGTTCTCTACGTGTTCTCTACGTGTTCTCTATGTGTTCTCTACATGTTCTCTACGTGTTCTCTACGTGTTCTCTACGTGTTCTCTACGTGTTCTCTATGTGTTCTCTACATGTTCTCTACGTGTTCTCTACGTGTTCTCTACATGTTCTCTACATGTTCTCTACAAGTGTTTGGGTTAACACTACTCAACATGTGTAACGTAGGTCTCGTCGTTTTTAGACATTTTAATGTAATATATATATATATATATATATATATATATATATATATATATGTACGTTTTAATGTGAAATCCTGAACTACTGAAGTACCTTTACCGTGTAAAGTGCTCTACAAATACAATGTATTATTAGTACTTTCATCTCCCACTCTGGGCCTTTTCACAGCTCTTAAGTAGAAGTTCTTTTAGTCTTGATGCTTCAGTAACTTGCAGGCTGACGTCTCTCATTTTAAATAGAGAACTTGTGCTATTTCCTCCCTGTGTTTTGTTACTTGAACGCCTCTCCGGCTGCTCGCTTCATATCCGCTCGGCTGCGCTTCCTCTTTATTTACCCTCTCCGGCGGCTCACATTCTGCCCCTCGGGATGCTGTGGACTTAGTGTTGAATGACCGGAGAGTTGGACCCCGGGAGAGAACAGAGGACTGACGGGTTAATGTACAGTTAATGAAAGTACAGCGAGAGCTGAACTCTCAGGGCCGACGAGACGGATTAATTTACCGTCTGGTTGAAGGGAAAGGCCACATGTTGGAGTCCTGATAGGGTTGTAGCTCCAAACCAATAATTCACCATGGGGACAACATGCTGATTCCCTCACGGCCAGATGAAGTGGTGATCCGTGAACACGAGCAGGGTTCAGCTGGAAGCAGTTTATATCAGGCTTGATTTGCTGGAATCATTTTGAGATTCATTGGAGGAGATACTCTGAAATCCTGATTTAAGAAATGAGAAAACCCTGAAAAGTCGAAGACAGGACTGAAAAATTGGGAACATTCCAGAGTTAGAAGACTAGAAATATCCCTAAAACACAAATGTTCAGAATACTGCTTAAAGGTTTGGAATATCTCTGACAACAGTTACATTTTGGCAGCTGATTTTCATTTACTTTTTGTCTTTTTGGGCTATTTTTCTTCCAGAACGTGTCTTCTTTCAGACGAGTGGAAAGAAAACATTTATTTTACTACTTTTGAGTTACCATTAGATAGCGCCTCATTTGCATATGTAAACACAACATTTCATAAAACTTGTAATACAATAAATCCTCCTCTTAGTGTCAGTGATGCACTGGGAAAGTGCCATGGTGAAATCTATTTCAATAAGCGTGTTTATGTGTGTTTTATGTTGCAGTGGGAACATGTTTGTACAGTTGCTTTGGTGACATAACCCTAAAGGGACTCTTATCAGCGTGAGCACCAGCCTGCATTATGCATCATTAATATGTGAGTCTGGCAGGCTTCATAATCGCATAGCATAATAAATCCTGGACCCCTGACAGCCCCGAGCATTACCCACCATTGTTTAACCACAACACGTTATGTAACGCACCGCTTCGGCAGCTGGTAACGACGTGACATGACGAACACAGTCGGCCTCCTTGACTCCGAGATCATTTCCCTCAAGTCTTGCATATAGATTGAACATTAAGATACGGAGTTGAGGCCTTGTAGGGCAGCGAGGGCGAGGCGTCACGGCGTGCTGCGTTCAAGTGTCGGGAACCAGACCCCTGAGCAGCGAAGGGCAGGAGTTTCCCTGATTGCCTCCAACGAGGAGGTTCAGCAGGGTAACGGGGGAAACTACTCGCCCGGTGTCCAAAACACTGGATGGAAAGGTGGAGCCTGAGCGAATGAAGAGCCTCGGACTGTGAGAAGAGGCCGTCGTCACTAAGACGCCACCCATCGGTTTGTGGACGGCGGTTTTGAAGCCTAAAGTTCGGCTTTTCGACCATTACCACCATGGTTTTGGTCTGTCGCCATGTTGGTTTCTGTCTGTCGCCATGTTGGTTTCTGTCTGTTGCCATGTTGGTTTCTGGTTGACAACATGTTGGTTTCTGTCTGTTGGCAACTTTTTTGGGGCAGTCGCCATCTTTGTTTCTGGCCGTCGCCATGTTGGTTTCTGGCGCCAACGTTGCCATGTTGGTTTGTGTCTGTCACCTTCTTTTTTTTGGCCGTCGCCATCTTTTTTTCTGGTCGTCGCCATCTTGGTTTCTGGCCGTCGCCATCTTGGTTTCTGTTCTGTCACCATCATGCTGTATTAAAGATTGAGACATAAACTCATGTTTACAATGTTTACTGAGGGAATACATCAAGAGAGAAGTAGAGTCATTTATATAGACTTCTATACAACCAGAGGAGTCGCCCCCTGGTGGTCAGGAGAGAGAATGCAGCTTTAACACATGAAGCATAGACTTCTATACAACCAGAGGAGTCGCCCCCTGGTGGTCAGGAGAGAGAATGCAGCTTTAACACATGAAGCATATACTTCTATACAACCAGAGGAGTCGCCCCCTGATGGAGAGAATGCAGCTTTAACACATGAAGCATATACTTCTATACAACCAGAGGAGTCGCCCCCTGATGGAGAGAATGCAGCTTTAACACATGAAGCATATACTTCTATACAACCAGAGGAGTCGCCCCCTGATGGAGAGAATGCAGATACACAAATGATGTTTTATTTTTGTGTCAACGTTTATCGAGTTTGTCTCCGGTAAATGTTGGACTGAGCAAACTAAAGGAGCATATTACCAAAAATTTTTTAAATGTGTGGTCAAATCCTCCGGCTATAACAGATAACGTCTCTCACAAACATATTTAAAACTGCACGACCTTTGAGGCGAAGCTGCAACTTCGCTGCTTCGCGTTCTTTCTCTCTCAGAGCTGCTTTCTGTCTCAATGTTGAGAAAACAAGCGCCGTCTCCGAGGTTATCAGGTTATCACCACGTAAACACATTGATGCAGCACACACACACACACACACACGCACGCACGCACGCACGCACACACGCACACACGCACACACACACACACACACACACGGTCATGGTCAGAATAAAGAGAAGGCTAAATCAATATTCAGGTGAGGAGCAGTGATGCCTCCCATGAATGTTTCTTTATTAACGACGGCGTAATTAAAAAGTGAATTAATTGATCAGCTGATATTAGAGAAATAATCAGAATTCAAAATGCCAAGCATTTTTACATTTTCATTAATTATATTATTAAAATACTTTTGGTTGGACAAAACAAGACGATTACAAATAAATCATTTCTGTAATACTAAATTATTATTCAGCTAAAAATAGCATATATATATATATATATATATATATATATATATATATATATATATATATATATATATATATATATATATATATATATACATATGTTTTATCTCGTAGTGGAAAATAAAAAAAAAGTTGAAATGCAAAAACATGAAAATGAAAACGTGCGTAACATTTATTTAAATGTTTATTATTTTTCCATTACGATTTGAAAAATAATCATTTATTTTGACATTTTCAATGAGGTTTTTCCCGTGAAGGCTCCACTTCAAGTGGGGAAAGAGAGAGAGTGTGTGTGTGTGTGTGTGTGTGTGTGTGTGTGTGTGTGTGTGGAGCCTTTAAAAGAGGCTGGTCTGCAGCAGCGCAGCTCGGATTCGAACCCGGAGTTGCTGTGTTGCTGAGTCGCTGAGTTGCTGAGTTGCTGTGCGGACCCGAGCGGAACAATAACTGTGGATTTTAATGATTTCTTTGTTTTGGTTCCTGACTTTTGACCGCTTTACTCTCCGTGTATCCATGCGCCGCCCGGAGATCGCGCCGGACACGTTGGAGTGATCGAGGGGTGAGACGGTGCGCGCCCGCGGCAGCGGCAAGCCCTAGCGGCAGCGGCAGCGGCGCCATGCAGAGCCTCAACCTCACGGGAGGAAACTTCAGCGACGGCGGGCTGAACTTCACGCGGCGGCCGGACGCCGGAGCCGCGGCGGCGGCGGGGAACGCCTCCGACCCGGACCCGTTCGGCCGCAACGAGGCGGTGGCCAAGCTGGAGATCACCGTGCTGAGCGTCGCGTTCGTGGCCGCGGTGGCGGGCAACGCGAGCGTGCTGCTGGCCATGCGCAGCACCCGGCGCAAGCCGTCGCGCGTGCACCTGTTCATGAAGCACCTGAGCCTGGCGGACCTGGTGGTGGCCTTCTTCCAGGTGCTGCCGCAGCTCTGCTGGGAGGTGACGTTCCGCTTCTCCGGGCCGGACCCGCTGTGCCGCCTCGTGAAGCACCTGCAGGTGCTGGGCATGTTCGCGTCCACCTACATGATGGTGATGATGACGCTGGACCGCTACATCGCCATCTGCCACCCGCTGCAGACGCTGCGGCAGCCCACGCGGCGCGCGCACGTCATGATCGGGTCCACGTGGGCGTGCAGCCTGGTGCTCAGCGTCCCGCAGTCCTTCATCTTCTCCCTGAGCGAGGTGCACCCGGGCTCGGCCGTGTACGACTGCTGGGGCCACTTCGTGGAGCCGTGGGGGCTGCGCGCCTACGTCACCTGGATGACGGCCGGGATCTTCCTCGTGCCCGTGGCCGTGCTCGTGTTCTGCTACGGGCTCATCTGCCGCGCGATCTGGAGGAACCTCAAGTACAAGACCCGGAGGAAGAGCCCGGAGGCCCCCAGCAAGCCCGGGGTCCTGGGCCGCGGCTGCGTCAGCGGCGTGGGCGGCATCTCGCGCGCCAAGCTGCGCACCGTGAAGATGACGTTCGTGATCGTGCTCGCGTACGTGCTGTGCTGGGCGCCGTTCTTCACCGTGCAGATGTGGTCCGTGTGGGACCGGAACTTCTCCTGGGCCGGTGAGTCCCGCGCCAGGTTCAGACCCGCGGCGGCGCGCGCGCGCAAGCATGCGGCTTTTTACGCGCGCTGCGCGTCCGCCAGAGGAAGCAGGTCTGTGCTCATAAGACGTATTAAAAGTGTTTCATAACTATAGTCTGAGGGAAAAACTGGTTTTATATAAATTGACACATTTGAGGAGAAATAATTATTCACAAGAAATGAACAAAAACTTCAGAAAAATGTAAATATCTTGTTCAAAAGGTTTAATTTACATAACTGAGGTGAAAGAAATGATCCTGATAAATTATGACGTTTAAAAACCAATAAAGTTCAAACTATAGTCACTGTTAAATGAATAATCATCGATAATCTTGTATTTTGAACCTGGTTATTTATGAGAAATACAAAAATTCCCCCAATTTAAATGAATTCGTGAAGAATACTGCAGCTTGTTTGGCTTTAAAGGAGCAGTGTTGTATTTAGGTGAATCTGTTGGCAGGAACATCAATATAATAATAATAATAATAATAATAATAATAATAATAATAATAATAATAATAATAATAATAATATATAATGATCTCATACAGCCATACCTGTGAAAATGAATCCACTGTGCCGTCCAGTAGTCATGAAACTTGAAGTATGAAAACCTTCTGGAGTCTGAACCCAAACCCAACTAAGCTGTTTCCTGTTGAGACCTTTATTTTGAAATTGGCACGTTGTTGCTGGACTTTAGTATGAAAGTCATCCCATCATCCAACAGCGGTCCAGATATCTCACTAAAGCTCGCTGTGGAGCCGGTGTGACGGAACATCCTGCAAACGTGGAACGTTTCCAACTGAACGCGTTCCAAAGAATAAATGAACGATTTGTACCGGCGGTGAAGTGTAAATGTTTACGTCCCGTAACTGTGGCTAACCTGGGCTAACGACTAACTAGGAATAACCAGGACTAACTATGGCTAACCAGGAATAACCAACCCATAAACTCATCATAATACTCATACTGTCAGCTGCAGACAGGAAGTGACAGGTCAGGTGTGTTTGCGGTGGAGGTCTAGATGTAAGGTCTGGATGGTGGAGGTCTAGATGTAACGTCTGGATGGTGGAGGTCTGGATGTAAGGTCTGGATGGTGGAGGTCTGGATGTAAGGTCTGGATGGTGGAGGTCTGGATGTAAGGTCTAGATGTAAGGTCTGGATGGTGGAGGTCTAGATGTGAGGTCTGGATGGTGGAGGTCTAGATGTAAGGTCTGGATGGTGGAAGTCTAGATGTAAGGTCTGGATGGTGGAGGTCTGGATGTAAGGTCTAGATGTAAGGTCTGGATGGTGGAGGTCTAGATGTAAGGTCTGGATGGTGGAGGTCTAGATGTAAGGTCTGGATGGTGGAGGTCTAGATGTAAGGTCAAGATGGTGGAGGTCTAGATCTAAGGTCTAGATGGTGGAGGTCTAGATGTAAGGTCTAGATGGTGGAGGTCTAGATGTAAGGTCTGGATGGTGGAGGTCTAGATGTAAGGTCTGGATGGTGGAGGTCTAGATGTAAGGTCAAGATGGTGGAGGTCTAGATCTAAGGTCTAGATGGTGGAGGTCTAGATGTAAGGTCTAGATGGTGGAGGTCTAGATGTAAGGTCTAGATGGTGGAGGTCTAGATGTAAGGTCTAGATGTAAGGTCTGGATGGTGGAGGTCTAGATGTGAGGTCTAGATGTAAGGTCTGGATGGTGGAGGTCTAGATGTAAGGTCTAGATGGTGGAGGTCTAGATGTAAGGTCTGGATGGTGGAGGTCTAGATGTAAGGTCTGGATGGTGGAGGTCTAGATGTAAGGTCAAGATGGTGGAGGTCTAGATCTAAGGTCTAGATGGTGGAGGTCTAGATCTAAGGTCTAGATGGTGGAGGTCTAGATGTAAGGTCTGGATGGTGGAGGTATAGATGTAAGGTCTGGATGGTGGAGGTCTAGACGTAAGGTCTGGATGGTGGAGGTCTAGACGTAAGGTCTGGATGGTGGAGGTCTAGATGTAAGGTCTGGATGGTGGAGGTCTAGACCTAAGGTCTGGATAGTCGACCCTCCTGAGTGTTGCTGACGTGATTCTGTGGTGTGGTTCCCTGCAGACTCGGAGAACCCGGCGGTGACGCTCGCCGCCCTGCTGGCCAGCCTCAACAGCTGCTGCAACCCCTGGATCTACATGCTCTTCAGCGGTCACCTGCTGTCGGACTTCGCCGGCGGCCTGCCGTGCTGCCGGCGGTTCAAGACCCGGTACGGCCGGCAGGACTCGGACAGCAGCATCCGGAGGACCACGCTGCTGTCCCGCCTAACGGGCCCGCGCCTCTCCGACCCGTCCAGAGACCCGGATCCGTCCAGAGACCCGGACCCGCCCTCCAACGACACTCCGCGGGTCCTGACCGTGTCCTGATCCCTGGACCCGGTCCTCCTGGGTCTGGTGGGTTTTCTCTTTAAGGACAACGATTGAAAACATGAACTGCTGGTTTCAGGGTTCTTCCTCAAGGTTCTGGGTAAACAGTCCGGCACATTGGGACGACGGATGGGACCCAGCTGGACCTGGTCTGGTTCAGCTGGACCTGGTCTGGTCCGGTCTGGTTCAGCTGGTCTCTGATACATTTGCAGCTTTAATAAACACCCAGATGTTTGACACAAGTCACAACAACAACAACAACAACAACAACAACAACAGGTACTCGCTGCACCTCACGTGTATTTATTTCATGATATTAAATGTTATTTTCTTGATTTATTGATCAATCGTTTTCTAAATGTCTGTAAATCATCGGGATTTAAAAAAAATACAAGTTTACAAATGAAATCCTTCGTCATCCAGCGACTATACTATTACATATTTAACATGTAATTAGTTTAATATAAATAACATCAAACCTCCAGCTGCACATACAGCTGCTTTCTGACTCATTGTTGTTGTAAAGATGTCATGTATTCTATATGTTGTTGTAATATATATATATATATATATATATATATATATATATATATATATATATATATATGTTGTAAAGAAAGATAAATGTTATTTCTTGTATCCTCATGACGTGTGGCTGTTTTCTGTTCAGAAACGTCGACACTTAAAGTAAAGAAAACACACTGAATTATCTCAACAATTATCAATTGGATTTCCATTTAATTTGCTCAGAACATCCGTCACATTGACACATTATGACTTTTCAGTTGTCAACCTAGCCGCCCTGCGCCTATTATCAGACGTGAAAATCTTCCAATTTCTTTTTAGCGCTTCCTTAATTATCTCCTGAACCACAGCGTTGTTTAACTTCATTTAAAGTTCTACAATACCGCATCCCTTGTGAGAAGATATACAGATCGATATACAAGTAATACAACTCAATGGGGTTCATACGACTACTTGAACACGGGGGACACAAGTACAGAAGGAAAAACGACCCATATGTGGGCCTGTTGGAGTTTAAAAGGTTAAACACTCCAGTCCAATATGTCGTCCTCTTCTTGCTCCGTGTTTGGTCTCCTCCTCCAACGCCTGACTTTCAGCTCAGGAGAAGAAAGCTTCTGACTGTGAGACTTTCACAGAGCAGACATCAGCAGACGGACGGGTGTTGAGGTTCACTTCCTCTGGACTCCACTTCCAAAACCTTTCCTCTGATGTTCCGTGTGTTTCTGGTTCCGCCGTTGAAACGCAGACGCGTTCATCTGGATGCAGAGCGGCTCGTCTGGCTGTGATGGGACTGAAGGGAAAATGGAAGAGGCGTCAGAGCTGCAATCATTTCATTCTGATTGAGTTATAACAGAACAGCAGGAGCCGGAAGGCTTGAACGCAGCAGGATGAAGGTGATTGGTTTGAACCCCTTCACCTGCTGCTCTAAAGCGTTTCATAAGAATCACAGCCCTTTCCTCTAAATGTCATGCAAACTAAAAAGGGTGTATCTCTGCAACCTCTAGGGCTATTTGAATAATGTGGGTGTTATAATAAAAGGTACACATGTGAGATTGTGTTCAGATGTGTAAATATCAGTCTATATGTTACTGGTTAAGAGGAAACTAAGATGACACACAGCAAAAATGAAAAGGTTTCAGGTCTTTACGTAATAAAGAAAAGACTATATACTGTTTTTAATTTTAGTGAGCAGAATTCAAGAAATGTTCTTTATTTCTTAATTACATTTTACTTCATTTTGTTTGAATACAATCAGCTGTGAAGTCGACTTTAATTGTTTAATTGTTTGTTTTATTTACACCTCACACACTTAATATACACATACATACTTTGCATTTTTGCACTTCCACTGTTTACGTTGAATTTAATTTAAATTTTTGTAAATTATTATTATTATTATTGTATATATCTTTCATCCCTGTTGTTTTTATATCTTATTTTTGTCACCAAATTTCCCCTCGGGGATTAATAAAGTATATATTCATTCATTCATTCATTCATATTTTATCAGGAGAGTCAGAGATGCAGGAAATTGATGATTTGACTCATGTGGAGGTTTTTGTTTTTAATCAATAAGAAAACTAAATAAATCACATCAAGCTCACACACACATTTTATATTTTTAAAAGCAGAACATGGATAATATATAACCGCCCCCCCCCCCCCAAAAAAAAAAATATATATATTTATATTCCAGACTTCTAGGGGTCCTGCTCTCCTGGTGGTTTTATTGGTTTGCTAATAGAATATCATACATTTTAGAGTTTAAATGTTTGCATCCGTCAGATTTAGTAAGCTATGTGAGGAAATGATGCAATCAGTGGACCCTGAGGTAAAATATCCTTCTAAAAGAACTTAAGATCCAGACCATGAGGAGTAACGGGTCATTATCTCACTGGCTTTCTTTAACAAACTCCAGCTTCCTGTCTGCGTCCAGGAATTTAAATGTACATGTCATCCATCACGCTGTCCGCGGGGACGCAAGTTTAGGAAAGGAAGGGCTTTGTTAAAGGAAAGGAAGTGCTTTGATAATGGAAAGGAAGTGGGGATGAATGTGGTTTGAAACAGAGCAGCTTTCATCATTAAGAGGGCGGAGCCTCATCCGGTTCTAGAGGCTGTAAGTGGTCCTCTATCTTCACATCACCTCCACTGCTTTCCTTCATTTAGCCTCCGTCTGCTTACACTGGAACAAATACAATACAATACCTGGTATAATACCTGGTATAATACTATAATACCTGGTATAATACCTGTTATAATACTATAATACCTGGTATAATAATATAATACCTGGTATAATACCTGTTATAATACTATAATACCTGGTATAATAATATAATACCTGGTATAATACTTGTTATAATACTATAATACTTGTTATAATACTATAATACCTGGTATAATACCTGGTATACTACCTGGTATAATACATGTACAAGATCGGAGTTTCATGTATTCTGTAAATATAAATATATATATATATATATATATATATATATATATATATATATATATATATATATACATATATAAATAAATAAATAAATATAAATACATATTTGTATGAATACATCCACATAAATTTGTCATAAAGTATTTTCCCACATTATTGTAATGACATGGTCTTGTCTAATCACTGGAAACTGACCTATCAGGAACACACGTCTAATCCAGTGATTCTCAACTGGTGGGTCGCGACCCACTAGTGGGTCGCGGACCCGTTTTCAGTGGGTCGCGTTTTCAGTTGCCTGAAGAAAAAAAAAAAAAAAAAAACTCTTTTTTTTTTTTTTTTTTCATCCTGTGGTTTTATTTTGAAAGGACCTTTTTATGCAGCGGAGTGTCGTTATTTTGCCGGCTCTGGTTTCAACTGGTTTTGCACTTGTCCCTCCATGTTTTCAGCAGCGTGGGCCAGGTTGGGTCAAACCATCCTGATATGGGGGAGACTCTGGGTTTTTAGGATAATTAAATTAAACAGCCTACTGAATATAACATTGACAACTGATGGCGCTGCCTGCATGACAGGAAAACACTCTGGGGTTGGGAGGAGAATTGAGTGCTGCTTAATTGTCTGTAAAGCACAATGTTTTTCAGTATTTACTGATGAGGTAATCACAAGAGAAGTTAATGTTTTTATATGAATACTTTTGAATTCCACTTTTGTTTAATTTATTTTGAGTTAGTGGAAAAGCTGCTCCTCAACACAGTGACGTGTTCCACAGTAAAGTGTTTGTCATAGATTCGGTGAGTGTGTGTTCTCAGTTAAAGTTAGGTCATTTCAGTCTTTTTGAAACTTCTTCTTAGTTGTTGGACTGTTTGTGCATGAAAGCTGTTGAGTCTGTTTAAAAATAGCTGAAGATTCTGAATTGTTATATATGTTGTAATACCTCGTGTCCTGAAGATGCAGTTTTAGTTTTTTAATTAAAATGCAGCTAATTGAGTGTAAAAGGGAATAGTTCCCCCTCTATCATCGCCACCAGCTGCTCGTTTTGGTTATTAAACTTGTTTTTGTGTTAGCATACATATTCTGTACTATCTCAGGTTCAAACTGCACCATCTTTTCATTAAATACATTTAAGAAGTTGAGAATGTTCCTCGATTTGGGTCGCGGCTTGTCATTCAGGGGTGATGGTGGGTCCCGGAGCCAGACCAGTTGAGAACCACTGGTTTAATCAATACACTAATTAATAAATCTGTGCTCTGGTTCAGATGTAATGCAGCATTATTAACTATTATTATTACATCTGTACTTTTCCTGCTTCAGCGTGACAGAATCTCCGCTGACAGAGCGTCATGTGTCCTTTAACGACCAACGAGTCAGTTTATTATGGAAGCCCATTACCGCCAGTATAAGAAAGAAATAAGATGAAAAAGATATCCCTGTGATGTCATAAGTATGAGATAAAGTGTTTTTATCTCATAATTATGACTTTCCATCTCATAATGATGACTTACCGTGGGGATATCTATATTATCACAGCTTTGTTCTTTTCCTGGAGGAAATGGGCTTCCCTAGTTATGCTCCCACCGGGGGGAAATCCAATAAACAGCCAGCAGAGAGTCGCTCCCAGAGAGCTGCAGGCTGAACCTCATGGACGTGGAAAGAAGCTTAAAGAAGCTCATAATCTGATCACAGATCAGCGGCCGAGCCGGCGGCTTCCTGTGTGGGCCGAGGATCTCCATCAGCATCATCATCATCATCATCATCATCATCAACGAAGCCGCAGAGCAGATCCTCAGACCAGGAACACGGAGCGCTGCTGGACCGGACGGTTTGATGAAGACCACGTGATGAAGACCACGTGACGGACCGAAGGAGATGAATCCACATGTTGAGTCGGCTGGGATAGGCTCCGCCCCCAGAGACCCCAAAGATAAACTGTTAGCTGGAAGTGATGGATACATGGTGCAACTAGTTAGCTAAAGTATAAAATTGTGCAACTAGTTAGCTAAAGTATAAAATTGTGCAACTAGTTAGCTAAAGTATAAAATTGTGCAACTAGTTAGCTAACGTATGAAATAGTGCAACTAGTTAGCTAAAGTATTAAATAGTGCAACTAGTTAGCTAACGTATGAAATTGTGCAACTAGTTAGCTAAAGTATAAAATTGTGCAACTAGTTAGCTAAAGTATAAAATTGTGCAACTAGTTAGCTAACGTATGAAATAGTGCAACTAGTTAGCTAAAGTATTAAATAGTGCAACTAGTTAGCTAACGTATGAAATAGTGCAACTAGTTAGCTAACGTATTACATAGTGCAACTAGTTAGCTAACATATGAAATAGTGCAACTAGTTAGCTAACGTATGAAATTGTGCAACTAGTTATTTAAAGTATTAAATAGTGCAACTAGTTAGCTAACGTATGAAATAGTGCAACTAGTTATTTAAAGTATTAAATAGTGCAACTAGTTAGCTAAAGTATACAATAGTGCAACTAGTTAGTTAAAGTAAGCGAAAGAGAAAATAGTAAGAAGACACACGGTTTTATGTGTAGAGGCTTGTGTACTTATATTTTCCCAGATGCCTATTTTTTGGGGCCAAAAACTTCATTTTACAAGATTACATTTGAAGTCAACATGATAACGTTATAATTTTCCAAATAGCCATTTGTACTGAATAGAGCCTGAACGCACCATAATGTAACTCAATGAAACCTCCGCTCCACGCTAAGACGGAAATATGTAAATAAAGTATACAAGTACCTTTAAAAGTGTACATACACAACTTCAGTAAATGTACTTAATTACTTCGCACAACTAACTTCTGGCCTCCGTGCCAGCAGGAGATGTTGTGAGTCATTGTTTCATAAACCACAAGGGAGGGGAGTGTTTGATACATAAATAAATACAGATTATAACAAACTGTGAGGAATTGTGTTGACAGCAGCACCCCCTAGTGGCTAACCGAGCATCCTGCAACTGGCACTTATATTAAGAGTTTTCTCTGTTTAGGAAATTGAAAATTAAATTGAAAATTAAATGACTAATAACACAGAAAATATTATATATATAATTGTAGTTGTCATGTTTTGTTTATAAGTATAATAAAGTGGCGTTTTAAAATGGTAAACATATGAAGCGAGCCGTTGAGAAATTCACAAAATGTGTTTTTAGTTATTAGAATTGTTACAAACGACATTTGAGTTTTAATCTTTAACAAAAACAAAAACACAGATTTCTGAGCCACACGGTAATAATAAATAACATGAAACAAGAAACCCAAAATAAGAGTTTAATTGTAGTTCTTTTACAAAATACAAACTTAATGTGTTCATCCACACTATTGTCAGATAATCAGCCAATCACAGCACAGTGGGCGGGACTAGACGGAACACTCTAGGGGAGTAGAAAATAACAACAACAAGGCGTTAAAAACAAAGCTGCAGCTGGTTAGCTTAGCTTAGCATAAGACTAAGCAGGTGGAAACCTATAAACACACACGATACAACATGTGAGCTTTTGGTTGACATTACGTCAGTGGGGGGGTTTGTCACTTTGGACCGAACCAGGCTAGCTGTTTCCATCCGCTTCCAGTCATTATGCTAAGCTACGCTAACCGGCTGCAGCTGCACATTCACCGTACAGAAACGAGAGCGCTGTCGACCTTCTCCTCAAGCTCCATCTTCCACCGGGAGAAAGTGACAGAAGCCACGATATGAAAGGAGGCGATTCTGTAGAGTGTGTGTGTGCGTGTGTGTGTGTGTTAGTCTTCCAAGGCGAAGTCGTATGGCTTGAAGTCGTCTCTCAGCGTTTTGCAGCTGTCCTCCTCCTCCTCCCGGCTCTGTTTACACTCCCTCCAGTCAGCTCGAGTCGGGATGTTCAGCAGCGCCTCGCTGGCCAGGACCTCCCTACACACACACACACACACACACACACACACACACACACACACACACACACACACACACACACACACGATTTCTAACCTTCTCCTTGAACGTTAATCACGTCCGAATGGAGTTTAAGACCATTATATTCATTTTTTTTAGCTCCTATTGTCTTTATACACCGTTTTAAATTATTATTTTTATAACTTTTATATTGACAGAGGGCTTTACCTTCCGAACTGCAGAGGGAAGTGTTTCTGGATGCGATAGTAGAGCTTCTCCCCCGAGTCCAGCTCCACGTAGAAGTACGGTGTCCCAGGAGGAGCAATCTGAACGACGAGTTAAAAACATTAAAAACACTCAGGCCTCGTCTACATGAACGCTTATAGTGTGTGTGTGTGTACCTGTGTGTGTGTGTGTGTGTGTGTGTGTGTGTGTGTGTGTACGTACCTGTTTGAGGTCGGTGTGTTCAGGAATCTCCATCATCTCCATCTGCTGCTCCTGAGCCTGGACCATGAACGCCTCCTTGATGTCCTCCGTGGTGCAGCGGGCCAGCGGCACCGGGACGACCTGACAGGGTGGACAAAATAATAGAAACACCTGCCAGCGTGCGGCCATACATTCAAACAAACTACACGCTTAATTAAATATATATATTTTTTGTAAATATTTATATATTTATATATATATATATATATATATTTTGTATTATATATTTTGTTTTATTAGATATATATAAAAAAAAATATATATATATATATTTAACAAAGCAATATATATAAAAATATATATATTAAAAAATAAAATATATATATAATATATAGAGAGAGAGAGAAAAATCTATATATTTATATAAAAAATACATATATAAAGAAATATATATATATTTTTTTGTAAATATATATATTTTTATGAAATCTATATATATTTTTTTAGATATATATATATATATTTAAAAAAAAATCTATATAAAAATCTATATATTACACAGTAAAAAAATCTAATATATATAATATAGAGAGAGAGAGAGATACAAATATATATATATATATAAAAAATACATATATAAAGAAAAATATATATAAAATATATATATAAAACAATAAATATATATATATATATATTTTATTATTATAAATAAATATATATAAATAAATGAAGCAGTCGGAGTGTGTCCTACCTGCAGCTGCAGGTGCTGGCTCCGGTAGTTCCTCTCGAACAGGACGCAGCGCTCCCCTCTGCTCTTGTAGAAGCTCTTCAGGGCCGACTTGTACTGGTCCATCTCCTGCAGCACCTCGGGGCTCAGCTCCACCACGGACTGGTAGTGCCCGATGGGGAGGATCAGCATGTGCTGCGGCGTCAGGCCGCCTTTGGCCAGAGCCAGGTAACACTGGGGACAGAGGGGCGTCTCACTCTCCTCTCCTTATACAATAATCATTATTAATATGAAGAGGTTTGGCTCACATGTGTCCCGATGCTGATGACCAGGTGCTTCTCCACCTGAGGACTGGCCAGACAGAACCAGCAGGGACCCGTCGGCTGAGCTGCAGGCAGAACACAGATGAAGTGACTGAAAGGGAAATGATCTTCTATATACAAGCACATGTTCATATTAATGCAGTTATGAAGCCCTGAGAGGAACGAGAGGAGATAAAACAGCTTTTCTCTGTTTATGACTTTAAAAACTGATGCAAAGATCAAAGATCTTATTTCTTTAAAATATTGAATAAATCTTAAATAAAAAAGAAGCCTATGTTGCATGTAAATTTAAGTAAACATACATTTAAACCTATTTAGACCAGCGGATGAGTGGCGCTCTTGAGCCTCGTGTGGCCACAAAGAGCATTACAACAACAAACACTGGAAAATGAACAAAATAAATAGAATTAAGCTGCAGAAACGTGACGGCGTTTATCGTCTGGCCGAGGTTTTCAAAGTCGGACCCTATGGAAGCCCATCAGCGCCACTACTGCCATGTCCCCTTATCTAATTTGCCTTTATTATGCCTTTATAAGCAGGTTTTATGGATGTTTATTGCATTGGACATCAGAGAGGAAAATATACATTTACGTTTTTTATTTTGTAAATGCATCACTATAATATTATTGTACGGTCCTCTCTTGGCTTCCATAAGCAGTATTCCTCGTGTATTTCCTCCTGTGAGGCGGCTGCACTCACGGGGCCGGCGGGGCAGCTTGTTTTGCGCGTCGGGACGTCCCTCTCCGTCACGCGGCGGCTGCTCTCGTCCTCGCCCGTCTTCGTCCGAGTGTCTCTTCCGGCCGCGGCCTCGAAACCCCGCCCCCTGCTTCTGACTCAGGTCGAAGAAGAACTGGCCGGCCGGCTCCTGAGAGAGACGATGACAACACATCGCACCGCCTCGTTACTCCCGTTAAGACCCGGAGAGGGTTTAATTATGAAGCCTCTAATAGAACTAGAGAGACCTTCAGGGGAGGGGTGTCCAAACTTTCTTCAAAGAGGGACAGATTTGATAATGTGAAGACGTCTTTTAACCATAAAAGTAACATGCAAATAATACACAATTACACTATAAGCCACTCTAAAAACACAATTCTGCCTTTCAGATAACATTGAACAAACTATGTGGAATATTAAACTTCCATGAAGTTGATCAATATCTTTACCTCATGATCATTTAAAACTATTTTACATCTGTAATGATGACCGTCCGCCTGTTCCTTTTATAAATCAAGAAATGTCTTTTGGCAAAATTACTTTGCTCCTTTTTTTGGCTTATTTACAAAGAAAACTAACTTCAGTGCTTTCTTTTCCTTCTCTCCTCACACACACACACACACACACACACACACACACACACCTGCTCCGTGGTGCTGAAGCCCGTCTTCAGCTTGTCTTTGGCGGAGCGTCTGTACGGGTTCTCCGTCACGTCCTGCGGCTGCTTCACCAACTCAGACGGATCCATCGTCTTCATGGGGACGATGCTGAAGGCGTACAGATACTGCAGCAGACAGACAGACAGGCAGGGAGAGAGAGAGAGAGACAGAGAGAGACAGGGAGACAGACAGACAGGCAGGGAGAGAGAGAGAGAGAGAGAGAGGGAGAGAGAGAGACAGGGAGACAGACAGACAGAGCAGATTCATATCTCCGGGTTACTTTGATACTGAAGGAAACCGAAAAACAAGAAGATTCTCAAGCAGCTTCAGCAGAGTCTTCTTCTTCTGTGGTTTATAAGCAGGTTTTATGGATGTTTATTGCATTGGACATCAGAGCTCTTTGGGAAGTTTAAGTCACACCGAATCCGGTGTGTGTGTGTGTGTGTGTGTGTGTGTGTGTGTGTGTGTGGATCTGAGTTAACACGACACACACACACCTTCTTCTTGGCCGGGTTGCTGACGGCTGCCAGAGCGATGAAGCGGCTCACGTGCTGAGCGTTTTCCTGGAGAATCACATGATTCCTGGAGCACAAGAACAGACGTGTTATTACAGACGTGTTATTACATACGTGTTATTGTTATTACAGACGTGTTATTACAGACGTGTTATTGTTATTACAGACGTGTTATTACAGACGTGTTATTGTTATTACAGACGTGTTATTGTTATTACAGACGTGTTATTACAGACGTGTTATTGTTATTACAGACGTGTTATTACATACGTGTTATTGTTATTACAGACGTGTTATTACAGGCGTGTTATTGTTATTACAGACGTGTTATTACAGGCGTGTTATTGTTATTACAGACGTGTTATTGTTATTACAGGCGTGTTATTGTTATTACAGACGTGTTATTACAGACGTGTTATTACATACGTGTTATTGTTATTACAGACGTGTTATTGTTATTACAGACGTGTTATTGTTATTACAGACGTGTTATTACAGACGTGTTATTGTTATTACAGACGTGTTATAACAGACATGTTATTGTTATTACAGACGTGTTATAACAGACATGTTATTACAGACGTGTTATTACAGACGTGTTATTGTTATTACAGACGTGTTGTTATTACAGACGTGTTATTGTTATTACAGACGTGTTATTACAGACGTGTTATTGTTATTACAGACGTGTTATTACAGACGTGTTATTGTTATTACAGACGTGTTATTGTTATTACAGACGTGTTATTGTTATTACAGACGTGTTATTACAGACGTGTTATTACAGACGTGTTATTGTTATTACAGACGTGTTATTGTTATTACAGACGTGTTATTGTTATTACAGACGTGTTATAACAGACGTGTTATAACAGACATGTTATTACAGACATGTTATTACAGACATGTTATTACAGACACTACGATAGTAGAAAGGGTGAATAAAAACTGAGCCGGGGAAGAGGGTTATAATAAGAAGAGGAAAATTATTACGCAAACTCACGGGGGGAAAAAATAAAATCACAAATTCATCAGAATTTTTTTTTTGCAAGATTTTGTTTTTACAAAGAAAAAAAAAATCTGAATAATAAAAAAAATCTGCAAATTAAAAGTTAAAAAAATCACAGATTTATGAGAAGAAAAAAAAAATCTGCAAATTTACAAGAATAAAATGTCACACATTTGTGAGAAACATGTTTGCAAGATTATTTTTCTTACAAATTCACCAGATCAAAATTCAGAATTTTACGAGAAAAAACGATTTGTGAGAAAATAAAGTCACAGATTTTCACAAATTCACACGAAATAAATTCACACATTTACAAGAAATGAATTCACACATTTACAAGAAATGAATTCACAAATTCATGAGAGAAGATTCTGTAATAATAGAAGGAATATTAAGCAGAACGTGCTGCAGGTAAACAGAAAGCCCCGCCCACCTCACCTGTAGGGCAGTCGTTCATAGTGAGCGCCCTCTAGCGCCGCAAAGTGGTACCGCGGCTTCAGATGGTCGGCGAGGTCGGCGACGGAGTCGCTCCCACAAAACTTTGTGTTCACTTCCTGTAACACAAAACGTTTAGTTCACTTCCTGTAACACAAAACGTTGTGTTCACTTCCTGTAACACAAAACGTTGAGTTCACTTCCTGTAACACAAAACCTTGTGTTCACTTCCTGTAACACAAAACGTTGTGTTCACTTCCTGTAACACAAAACTTTGTGTTCACTTCCTGTAACACAAAACGTTGTGTTCACTTCCTGTAACACAAAACGTTGTGTTCACTTCCTGTAACACAAAACGTTGAGTTCACTTCCTGTAACACAAAACGTTGTGTTCACTTCCTGTAACACAAAACTTTGTGTTCACTTCCTGTAACCCAAAACGTTGTGTTCACTTCCTGTAACCCAAAACGTTGTGTTCACTTCCTGTAACCCAAAACCTTGTGTTCACTTCCTGTAACACGAGACAACGACAACCAGCGGAGCAGTTCAGTAAAAACAAGTCGAGGTTCATTTCAGACGTGAGAAAACTTCACGTGACGAAGATCCTGTGAAACATCAAAGAGCGGCTTCAGGTTTGTTTTGATTAATCTGTAACGTTTCATCAGAAGATCATGAAACTATGGAACACATTATTATCATCAATGTTTGACACATTTGAACCTTGAAGTCCTCTTTGACCTTTGACCTGAAATTAACCCAGTCAAATAATATATATTATGTTATGTAATATTGACACATCATCATCTCATGCATTAATGTTACACGGATGTTGATTATAACCACTTTGAAGTTAATTTAATAATAAATGAATCAATGAATATAGAAAGATAAATAAATGTATAATGAAATATAATTAAAAGGGAAGAAAGGAGAAATAAAAAAAATATTGTAATTAAAAAAAAAAAAAATACTAAATAAAAAAAAAAAAATATATATATATATATATATAATTTTATTTAGTATTTTATTAAAAAAAATATATATATTTTTTTTTATTTAGAATTTATAAAAAAAAATTTTTAATTACAATATTTTTATAATAATTGTATTATTATTATTTTGTAAAATAAAATATAATAAAAAAAAATAAAAAATAAAAATGAATATACATATTACAAAATAAATAATAATAAAAAAATTTAAGAAATATATTTAAAAATGTAATAAAAAAATGTGAAAATGTAAATAACAATTTGCCGAGGTAGTCTATTTGTTTTAAACAAATATTGTAATTTAAAAAAAAATATATATATATTATATATATTTTTTTTTATTAAAACAAATGTAAAAAAGTAAAATGTAAAAAAGAAAAAATGTCAATATACATTTTCCGTTCAGAAGCGAGTCTTAACAGAACACGACTCACCGGCGGGTTCCCGTACTGCCACACCCCGCGGGGCCACTGGGACGTCAGCAGCACGTCGACGCCTCTGAACTTGGAGCCGCCGGTGAGCGGCTCCACGAGGGCCGACAGGTCTTTGGGCGTGAAGCAGTGAGCCGGCGCCGGCTCCTGCAGCGCCTCCCGCCCGCTCACGTAGGCGATCTGCAGCCCGGACACGCCGGTGAACACGCCGCGCCGACCTGCCAATCAAACAAGAGGAGTGTGACGGACGCCGACCAACCAGAAGCCCCTCCCCCTGCGCGTCAGAGGCGTACCCAGATACGTGATGTTGTCGGCCAGCTCGCAGCCGTCGGCGCTCGGGAAACTCTTCGCCGTCTGCTGGGTCGCCGCTCCGAGGATGTACGTGTGGACGGGAGCTGAGGAGGGACAAGTGGTTTCACCGTCGGCCAATCAGAGAGGAGAATCCTCTTTTTTACGCTTTCAATCACGATACATTACTCCTGAAATAAACAAAATCTGTTTGGTAGTTATGTGATTTAAGATAAAGGGGTAAAGGTCAATGAATGATGCTTTAAAATAACCCATGTGGTGACCAAAGAGATTGTGTTGTCTACTGAGAGCTCAGTTGGTTGCGCAGTCTGACGTTCTCCAGGTGTTCCCCATATATTCCCCAGGTGTTCTCCAGGTGTTCCCCATATGTTTCCCAGGTGTTCCTCATATGTTCCTCATATGTTCCCCAGGTGTTCCCCAGGTGTTCCCCATATGTTTCCCCAGGTGTTCCTCATATGTTCCTCATATGTTCCCCAGGTGTTCCCCAGGTGTTCCCCATATGTTTCCCCAGGTGTTCCTCATGTGTTCCCCAGGTGTTCCCCAGGTGTTCCCCATATGTTCCCCATATGTTCCCCAGGTGTTCCCCATATATTCCCCAGGTGTTCCTCATATGTTCCTCATATGTTCCCCAGGTGTTCCCCAGGTGTTCCCCATATGTTTCCCCAGGTGTTCCTCATGTGTTCCCCAGATGTTCCCCAGGTGTTCCCCAGGTGTTCCTCATATGTCCCCCAGGTGTTCCCCATATGTTTCCCCAGGTGTTCCCCAGGTGTTCCTCATGTGTTCCCCAGGTGTTCCTCAGGTGTTCCTCAGGTGTTCCTCATATGTTCCCCAGGTGTTCCCCATATGTTTCCCCAGGTGTTCCCCAGGTGTTCCTCATGTGTTCCCCATATGTTCCGCAGGTGTTCCTCATATGTCCCCAGGTGTTCCTCATATGTCCCCCGGTGTTCCTCATATGTCCCCCAGGTGTTCCCCAGGTGTTCCCCAGGTGTTCCCCAGGTGTTCCTCATGTGTTCCTCATGTGTTCCTCATGTGTTCCCCAGGTGTCCCCCAGGTGTCCCCCAGGTGTTCCCCAGGTGTTCCCCAGGTGTTCCTCATATGTCCCCCAGGTGTTCCTCATATGTCCCCCAGGTGTCCCCCAGGTGTTCCTCATATGTCCCCCAGGTGTTCCTCATATGTCCCCCAGGTGTCCCCCAGGTGTTCCTCATGTGTTCCCCAGGTGTTCCTCATGTGTTCCCCAGGTGTTCCCCAGGTGTTCCTCATGTGTTCCCCAGGTGTTCCCCAGGTGTTCCTCATGTGTTCCCCAGGTGTTCCCCAGGTGTTCCCCAGGTGTTCCTCATGTGTTCCGCAGGTGTTCCCCAGGTGTTCCTCATATGTCCCCCAGGTGTTCCCCAGGTGTCCCCCAGGTGTTCCCCAGGTGTTCGTACCTTTCTTGGCTCCAGTCTTGTACTGCTGCCACTCGGCCTCGGCCTCCGGCGTCTTCCCGAAAAACTCCCCGACACACAGCAGCAGCTGAGAGGAAATAACAAATAATCCAACATCAGAATTAGAGTCGTTAGGTTTCTGCAACTTAAAAAATAAAATAATAATAAATTAAATCTCATACATCGAACGGGCCGGTCTTCTTCTGGATGGTCTGCACTCTGGTGAACAGAGCGGTGAGCCGGCCTTCAACGTCTCCACACGCCAAGCTGCAGACACACACACACACACACACACACACACACACACACACACACACACACACACACACACACACACACACACACCTTTACTCCCAGCAGTAAAAGACTCAAAGACTCTCTCCACAGCTAAAGCATCTTTTATGACGTGTTGTTTGTCGTCAGGTGGAAGTTAAAGACAACATTTAAATTTAAATTCGGCACACATTACAAGACTGACACGAGACCTTTTGCTTCCGTAACATTTTAAACAACAGGTAAAGGATCCGGATGTGACTCACATTGATAGTGTCAGGTTAACACACCTCTTATAATTCAGGTTTAAATAAGAGTTCATGAGCCGAACTGTTCAGTCCCCACTGAGTGAGTACTTCCCTTCTCCACGTCACGTGTTACGTGTCTAACGTGTCGATGAGGAACGAAACCTTAAATTATATAAACTTTGAACGAGGTTCGGCGCGTTTCTTCGCTCCTGGAAACAAATAAAACAAGTTCACCCACTGATTGTTGTTGTTTTTTCACCACGACCTGAACGCGTTAATAAACATTTACCTCATCCAGCAGATCCGGATAATTATTACGTTTATTATATTACTGTATCATATGTTTTACAGGACATTTACATGTGACAGACACCCTGTCGCGTTGAGTTAAGATGAAATAAACAACACATCAAAACGACACGTATTCTAAAACATAACAATATAATAATATAAAAGTGTTTTATAAAGTCAAACTTACACTCTCACTGGTTGTTCCGACATGTTTTAGAGAAATATTTGCTGCTAGAGTTCAGTTGTGTGATTTGGATTTTTGCAGCTTGAACGTTTGGTTCGTCACTAAAAGGGGTCCGGTCCGAAACAAACAGCGGAACGGTTCCTCATTTAACAAATCACACGTCGTTTACGTTTAACTGGAGTCGCAGGATGTTTGTTTTTTTAATTGCCGAATATGTTTATTACAGTTTTGTTTATTTGTTTTATATTTACTGCACAGAAATTCAGTCAATCCCAAAAAGAGAGAAATAAAAAAAGTAAAGCGGATACCCGGAGGGGTTTTAGAGCGGAGACGTGGGTTGCCAGGTTTGACTCTTACACGTACATTTAATTGCAAATAATTAAACACTTCAGCTCAAGGTCCACTTACTGTCTTATTGAAGAGCTTTCACATGAGCTTTTATATTAGTAACAATATGTCCCAGAAGTTTTAGTTCTTACACACATGTTTTTCTTCTAGTTTAAATTTTTAAGGATGTTATAGTATATTTCTCAGATGTATCCAAGGTGAATGCTGTGATTAACAAAACAAGTGTCTCCATTGTTTGGTGGTTTAGATTATATTAATCTCTAAATACAAAAAAGGCAGTCACAATTTCCTAAATCCCAAATGTGTTGCTTTATTAAAACTAATTACAATTATATAATATTCTAATTCTATTATATTCGATCATTTTATTATAATATAACAATTATATTTGTATATACAGTATATGTATATATATATATATATATACAGTATATATATATATATATATATATATATATATATATATATATATATATATATATATTATTTAATTGGAATATAATATACAATTAATGATTACTACATTATTATTATATTATTATATACATTTTATGTTGATAAAGTAATACATTACTGTTCTGTGATGTAAAAAAAAATATATACATATAAGGAAATTTAAACTACTGATTGAATAAAAGTGATAAATCATTTATTTTTATTTTGTTATTTATATATATTTAAATAACATAAAATAACACAAAATAACTAAAATAAAGAAATAATAAAAAAAGAATAGAAGAAATATATATATATATATATATATATATATAAAAATACTTTTTAATATATATTATTAAGAGATAAAATGTAAATAAAATTTTTCCAAGGTAATATATTTGTTCAAAACAAATATTGTAATTGTTTTTATATATATGTATATATACGCATATATATATATATATATATATATATATATATATATATATATATATATATATATATATTAAACATGCAGTATACGTACAAACCTCTAGTTTTACGGATTATCGTCTCACCTGGCAACCCCGCGGCCCTCGGACGATCCTCCATCCTGGCACTTACCTTCATCCTGGTAACTCGCAAGTCCCCGGACCGAAAACAGGAAGTAAGTAACCAAATCAAACGTAAAACCCACTTTCTGTTTGGTCGCGGGCCGCCGGGGAGCGCGCGTGCGGCTCACATAGCGGGGGAAACGAGCGCGAGGCCCCAAAGCAGCGTCCTAAAACCCCTCACGGACGCCATAAGCTGCACCTTGTCGAGTAACATGGCGCCGGATATTAACGTTAATATACCGACGTTTCTGCTGCGCGTGCATTTAAACTACTCCTGTGGTGTTTTGGGGGACGATTACGTCACGTGAAGCAGCGCGTGCATTTCTGCTCTAAATCCCATGTCTTTGTCCTGCAGCGTTTCTAATGGGACCTTCAGCCAAACTCCATGCACACACACACACATCCTACACGTCTCGCTGGTTATGGGTCAACACGTGACTCTTCTGGTTTCATCTTCATATTAAACATATTTACAGTGGCTGTGTCTGCAATTCGGCGTTCATACTGTCCAACAAGCACGAGACGTTTTAACACATTTTGGCCAAATCGCACCGGCTGTGCTCCAATATTCAGTTCCACTGGAAAACAGTGGAGGGCGGTAGTGAGCAGCTCAAGATAAATATGCATTTCTATAGAAATAATATCATATTTGAGGATCACTTCTCACCCGAGTGAAGTGATCTCAACTAATTATCGGATGATTATGCAATGTGGCTTTAAATTAATACATTTCTGAAGGGAGTTTGGTGTGAATTTAAGCAAGAATTAACAAATAATAAATATTTGTATTTATTATTCTGGTATTCCTGTCATGATATTAGAGAGTTAGCTTTACTTTTAGGTGTTGCTGTTCTTCCTTTTGGTCTTAACAGGAGACATGACATGGCTTTAATATATATATATATATATATATATATATATATATATATATATATATATATATATATATATATATAATAAAGCCATTAGCCAAAGTATGATAATGATCTAATATTTTCTCTCTGCATGTGCATATACACACATTATATATATGTTTTAAACTAAAATAAACGTTATATTTTTTCCTTAAATTCAATTAAAGCAACATAAATGCCATTAAATTGAATAAATGTCCCATTTTATGAAATCTTGCTCATTTCTATAAATATCGTCAAACAATTAATGTACAATTTAGTGTATGTTTTATTCATAAGTGAACATGTTGGCGTGCGTTACACCTGTAAGATCCGCTGTGTTGTTGCTCTCCAGCTGGACGATGAGCTCCGCAGCAGAGGACGACGAGGCGGCGACGCTGGAAACCGTCAAGTCCGTCACGCTCACTCAGGACAGCGACGGCAGCCTCATCCTGCACTGCCCCGCCCACGGTGGGACCTCCAATAAGCATCGATCACCAACAATAAGCATCTATTACCTACAATAAGCATCTATTATTACCTCCAATAAGCATCTATTACCTCATCTATTACCTCCAATATGCATCTATTACCTCCAATAAGCATCTATTACCTCATCTATTACCTCCAATATGCATCTATTACCAACAATAAGCATATATTACCTACAATAAGCATCTATTATTACCTCCAACAAGCATCTATTACCTCATCTATTACCTCCAATAAGCATCGATCACCAACAATAAGCATATATTACCTACAATAAGCATCTATTATTACCTCCAACAAGCATCTATTACCTCATCTATTACCTCCAATATGCATCTATTACCTCCAATAAGCATCTATTATTACCTCCAACAAGCATCTATTACCTCATCTATTACCTCCAATATGCATCTATTACCAACAATAAGCATCTATTATTACCTCCAACAAGCATCTATTACCTCATCTATTACCTCCAATAAGCATATATTACCTACAATAAGCATCTATTATTACCTCCAACAAGCATCTATTACCTCATCTATTACCTCCAATATGCATCTATTACCAACAATAAGCATATATTATTACCTCCAATATGAATCTATTAACAATTTAATTGATGGTGTGTGTGTGTGTGTGTGTGTGTGTGTGTGTGTGTGTGTGTGTGTGTGCAGACGAGGACTCGGAGCCCCTCCAGAAGAAGCTCCGCCTCTCCCCTGAGGAGCTGGACGACTCGGACACGCCCCGGTTCTCCGTGGTCACCTTACCGAGTGAGGCGCTCTCTTTGACATGACGTCATCAGCCATGATGTCATCAGGCCGACTAAACGAGCTAACGAGTGATGTCATCAGGCCGACTAAACGAGCTAACGAGTGATGTCATCAGGCCGACTAAACGAGCTAACGAGTGATGTCATCAGGCCGACTAAACGAGCTAACGAGTGATGTCATCAGGCTGACTGTATACGAGCTAACGAGTGATGTCATCAGGCCGACTAAACAAGCTAACGAGTGATGTCATCAGATTGACTCTATACGAGCTAACGAGTGATGTCATCAGGCTGACTGTAAACGAGCTAACGAGTGATGTCATCAGGCTGACTCTAAACAAGCTAACGAGTGATGTCATCAGGCCGACTAAACAAGCTAACGAGTGATGTCATCAGATTGACTCTAGACGAGCTAACGAGTGATGTCATCAGGCTGACTCTAAACGAGCTAACGAGTGATGTCATCAGGTTGACTCTAAATGAGCTAACGAGTGATGTCATCAGGCTGACTGTAAACAAGCTAACGAGTGATGTCATCAGGTTGACTCTAAATGAGCTAACGAGTGATGTCATCAGGCTGACTGTAAACAAGCTAACGAGTGATGTCATCAGGTTGACTCTAAACGAGCTAACGAGTGATGTCATCAGGCTGACTCTAAACAAGCTAACGAGTGATGTCATCAGGCTGACTGTAAACAAGCTAACGAGTGATGTCATCAGGTTGACTGTAAACAAGCTAACGAGTGATGTCATCAGGTTGACTCTAAATGAGCTAACGAGTGATGTCATCAGGCTGACTCTAGACGAGCTAACGAGTGATGTCATCAGGCTGACTGTAAACAAGCTAACGAGTGATGTCATCAGGCTGACTCTAAACAAGCTAACGAGTGATGTCATCAGGCTGACTGTAAACGAGCTAACGAGTGATGTCATCAGGCTGACTCTAAACGAGCTAACGAGTGATGTCATCAGGCTGACTGTAAACAAGCTAACGAGTGATGTCATCAGGCTGACTCTAAACAAGCTAACGAGTGATGTCATCAGGCGGACTCTAAATGAGCTAACGAGTGATGTCATCAGGCTGACTCTAAATGAGCTAACGAGTGATGTCATCAGGCTGACTCTAAACAAGCTAACGAGTGATGTCATCAGGCTGACTCTAAACAAGCTAACGAGTGATGTCATCAGGCTGACTGTAAACGAGCTAACGAGTGATGTCATCAGGCTGACTCTAAACGAGCTAACGAGTGATGTCATCAGGCTGACTGTAAACAAGCTAACGAGTGATGTCATCAGGCTGACTGTAAACAAGCTAACGAGTGATGTCATCAGGCTGACTGTAAACGAGCTAACGAGTGATGTCATCAGGCTGACTGTAAACAAGCTAACGAGTGATGTCATCAGGCTGACTCTAAACAAGCTAACGAGTGATGTCATCAGGCGGACTCTAAATGAGCTAACGAGTGATGTCATCAGGCTGACTGTAAACAAGCTAACGAGTGATGTCATCAGGCTGACTCTAAATGAGCTAACGAGTGATGTCATCAGGCGGACTCTAAATGAGCTAACGAGTGATGTCATCAGGCTGACTGTAAACAAGCTAACGAGTGATGTCATCAGGCTGACTCTAAACAAGCTAACGAGTGATGTCATCAATCTGTCTGTCTGCTCCTCTTCCTCAGTGTCGGAGAGCGACGAAGGCTTCGAGGTGACGATGACGGCCACAGCGGACGGGGATCTCTCCGAGGAAGGTGTCGCTCAGATTCAGGTGCTCTTCTTCTTCTTCTTCTTCTTCTTCTTCTTCTTCTTCTTCTTCTTCTTCTTCTTCTTCTTCTTCTTCTTCTTCTTCTTCTTCTTCTTTCAAAACCAGAATTCACCACAAGGGACCGCCAGAATCAACACAACATGAAAGTTCCTCATAGTAACTTTAAATGAGATAATATGTGTATATATATATATATATATATATATATATATATATATATATATATATATATATATATATATATATATGTATGTGTGTGTGTGTGTATATATATATATTAAGGCAACCTTTATCCTTTACATGTGAATACGACCTTCCTTTAATACAGCATGTGACACAATGACACCAGACCTCATGCAAACATTAGACAAACTAAGAAGGAAACTGTGATTCTTTTGTGCATTTTTTATTAATTAATTCTTTAAATGACAATTCGATGATGAAACCATTAAAATGACGTCATCGTCTCAGGACTGCTCATCTTTTGTCGCCTTATAGTCCCGATGTTGAAGCTTTTGGTGTTTGTGCGCTTATAAAAACCTTGTGTGTGTGTGTGTGTGTGTGTGTGTAGATTCTGCAGGAGGACGAGGATCAGAAGTCGGACGTGTCTCCCGTCAGTCAGGCCTGGTTCACCACGAAGGAGGACAAGGACACGCTGGCCAACAAAGGTGTGAGCAGAGCCGTGTGCAAAACACAAGTATTACTTTAGAATTCATTTGTGATCAGAATCTGAAAGAAAATGTGTTTATTAATTTTTCAGGACCGTCGCCTCTCTCAGAGGACGACGTCGCCGTAATAAAAACATATTGTAGGAGCTACGACATTTCGACGCTGGCTTTAATCCTAAAATTTATCTTGAAATTTACTAAAAAATAAATAAAATCATCATACATTTTGCATTTCAGTCTCAGAGAATATTAGAGATTACATTTTTTTTATTTACCACTTTAATCTTGATAAATAATATTTATTTCTCCTACTATTGTCCCCTCTCTGGCTCCTTAATAATTAGAGTTATTTATTTTTTACCTACAATAGGCCGGATACATCTTTTTATCATCATTTCTTATTTCCTGTATTTAGAACCAGCTCACGTACTGTGTATTTATACCTGTTGGCTCATGCAACAGGTATATTTATATTTATATATATATATATATATATATATATATACACTGTATATAAATATATATTTATATAGTAACATTTCTTCCTCTCCAGGTCACAAGTGGAAACAGGGCATGTGGTCTAAAGAGGAGATCGACATCTTGATGAGCAACATTGATCAATACGTGAAGGTTTGTGCACTTCCTGTCTGCACTTCCTGTCTCTGCACTTCCTGTCTCTGCACTTCCTTTCTCTGCACTTCCTGTCTGCACTTCCTGTCTGCACTTCCTGTCTCTGCACTTCCTGTCTGCACTTCCTGTCTCTGCACTTCCTGTCTATGCACTTCTTGTCTCTGCACTTCCTGTCTCTGCACTTCCTGTCTCTGCACTTCCTGTCTGCACTTCCTGTCTCTGCACTTCATGTCTCTGCACTTCCTGTCCCTACACTTCCTGTCTCTGCACTTCCTGTCTCTGCACTTCCTGTCTCTGCACTTCTTGTCTCTGCACTTCCTGTCTCTACACTTCCTGTCTCTGCACTTCCTGTCTGCACTTCATGTCTCTGCACTTCATGTCTCTGCACTTCCTGTCTCTACACTTCCTGTCTCTACACTTCCTGTCTCTGCACTTCCTGTCTCTGCACTTCCTGTCTGCACTTCCTGTCTCTGCACTTCTTGTCTCTGCACTTCCTGTCTCTGCACTTCCTGTCTGCACTTTCTGTCTGCACTTCCTGTCTCTGCACTTCCTGTCTCTACACTTCCTGTCTCTGCACTTCCTGTCTGCACTTCCTGTCTCTACACTTCCTGTCTCTGCACTTCCTGTCTGCACTTCATGTCTCTGCACTTCCTGTCTCTACACTTCCTGTCTCTACACTTCCTGTCTCTGCACTTCCTGTCTCTGCACTTCCTGTCTCTGCACTTCTTGTCTCTGCACTTCCTGTCTCTGCACTTCCTGTCTGCACTTCCTGTCTGCACTTCCTGTCCCGTACGTTCCTGACTCCGCCCCTCTCCGCTCGCCTCAGGGCCGCGGCATCAGCGACCCGGCGGAGATCATCTTCGAGATGTCCAAAGAGGAGAGGAAGGACTTCTACCGCTCCGTGGCGCTGGGCCTGAACCGGCCGCTGTTCGCCGTCTACAGACGAGTTCTACGGATGTACGACAACCGCAACCACGTGGGGAAGTGAGTGCAGAGGAGAGATTTACCAGTTTACCAGTTTACCCTCACCTCCTGCGCCCTCTGACCTGTTCATGTCTCCTCAGGTACAACCCGGATGAGATAGAGAAGCTGAAAGCGTGAGTGAAACCTCCGTGTTTTAACAATACATGAATGAAGACGTGTGTTTTTAAACCAGAATGTTAAACCAGAAGGTTAAACCAGAAGGTTAAACCAGAAGGTTAAACCAGAAGTTAAACCAGAATAATAAACCAGAAGGTTAAACCAGAATAATAAACCAGAAGGTTAAACCAGAAGTTAAACCAGAGGGTTAAACTAGAATAATAAACCAGAAGGTTAAACCAGAAGGTTAAACCAGAAGGTTAAACCAGAATAATAAACCAGAAGGTTACACCAGAAGTTAAACCAGAGGGTTAAACTAGAATAATAAACCAGAAGGTTAAACCAGAGGTTAAACCAGAAGGTTAAACCAGAAGTTAAACCAGAGGTTAAACCAGAAGTTAAACCAGAAGGTTAAACCAGAAGGTTAAACCAGAAGGTTAAACCAGAAGGTTAAACCAGAAGTTAAACCAGAAGGTTAAACCAGAAGTTAAACCAGAAGGTTAAACCAGAAGGTTAAACCAGAAGGTTAAACCAGAAGTTAAACCAGAAGGTTAAACCAGAAGGTTAAACCAGAAGTTAAACCAGAAGGTTAAACTAGAAGTTAAACCAGTGTTCTGTGTTCAGGTTGAGGGAGAAACACGGGAACGACTGGGCGACCATCGGGGCGGCGCTCGGTCGCAGCGCCTCGTCTGTCAAAGACCGATGTCGACTGATGAAGGACACCTGCAACACAGGTAGAGGACTAGAGAGGACCAGGACTCTAGAGGACCAGGACTAGACTGAGGTCTATAGAGGACCAGGACTACACTGAGGTCTGTAGAGGACCAGGACTAGACTGAGGGCTATAGAGGACCAGGACTAGACTGAGGGCTATAGAGGACCAGGACTAGACTGAGGTCTATAGAGGACCAGGACTAGACTGAGGGCTATAGAGGACCAGGACTACATGAGGTCTATAGAGGACCAGGACTAGACTGAGGTCTATAGAGGACCAGGACTAGACTGAGGTCTATAGAGGACCAGGACTAGACTGAGGGCTATAGAGGACCAGGACTAGACTGAGGGCTATAGAGGACCAGGACTAGACTGAGGTATATAGAGGACCAGGACTAGACTGAGGACTATAGAGGACCAGGACTCTAGAGGTCTATAGAGAACCAGGTCTCTAGAGGACCAGGTATACACTGAGGTGGTCTATAGAGGACCAGGTCTCTAGAGGTCTATAGAGGACCAGGACTCTAGAGGTCTATAGAGGACCAGGACTCTAGAGGTATATAGAGGACCAGGACTCTAGAGGACCAGGTCTCTAGAGGTCTATAGAGGACCAGGACTCTAGAGGTCTATAGAGGACCAGGACTCTAGAGGTCTATAGAGGACCAGGTCTCTAGAGGTCTATAGAGGACCAGGACTCTAGAGGTCTATAGAGGACCAGGACTCTAGAGGTCTATAGAGGACCAGGACTCTAGAGGTCTCTAGAGGACCAGGACTCTAGAGGTCTATAGAGGACCAGGACTCTAGAGGTCTATAGAGGACCAGGACTCTAGAGGTCTATAGAGGACCAGGACTCTAGAGGTCTCTAGAGGACCAGGTCTCTAGAGGACCAGGTCTACAGTGAGTCTGGTCCAGACCAGCTAAAGTACAGGATGGTTGTTCTGCTTCCATATTAATAAACATGTGTCGTCGTGGTTCTCCACAGGGAAGTGGAGCGAGGAGGAGGAGCGGCGTCTCTCAGAGGTCGTGTACGAGATGGCGGGCGCGTCGCCGGGCTCCCTGGTGACGGGGGGCGTGTCCTGGGCCGCCGTGGCCGAGCAGGTCCGCACGCGCTCAGAGAAGCAGTGCCGGTCCAAGTGGCTGAACTACCTGAACTGGAAACACAGCGGGGGAACGGAGTGGATGAAGGAGGACGACCTCAACCTCATACGCAGGTAGGGGGGGGGGGGGGGGGAGTGTGTGTGTGTGTGACTGTGTGTGTGTGAGAGAGAGAGTGTGTGTGTGTGTGACTGTGTGTGTGACTGTGTGTGTGAGAGTGTGTGTGAGAGTGTGTGTGTGACTGTGTGTGTGTGTGTGTGTGTGTGTGTGTGTGTGTGACTGTGTGTGTGTGTGTGTGTGTGTGTGTGTGTGTGTGTGTGTGTGTGTGTGTGTGTGTGTGTGTGTGTGTGTGTGACTGTGTGTGAGAGTGTGTGTGTGACTGTGTGTGAGAGTGTGTGTGTGACTGTGTGTGAGAGTGTGTGACTGTGTGACTGTGTGTGTGTGTGTGTGTGTGTGTGTGACTGTGTGTGAGAGTGTGTGACTGTGTGACTGTGTGTGTGACTGTGTGTGTGTGTGTGTGACTGTGTGTGACTGTGTGTGACTGTGTGTGTGACTGTGTGTGTGTGTGAGACTGTGTGTGTGTGTGTGTGTGTGTGTGTGACTGTGTGTGTGTGTGTGACTGTGTGTGTGTGTGTGACTGTGTGTGTGTGTGACTGTGTGTGTGTGTGTGTGTGTGTGTGACTGTGTGTGTGTGTGTGTGACTGTGTGTGTGTGAGTGTGTGTGCCTGTGTGTGTGCCTGTGTGTGTGACTATGTGTGTGTTTTCTGTGTGTGTGTGTGGCTGTGTGTGTGAGAGTGTGTGTGTGTGTGTGTGTGTGTGTGAGAGAGAGTGTGTGTGACTGTGTTTTCTTTGTGTGTGTGTGTGTCTGTGTGTGTGACTGTGTGTGTGTGTGTTTGTCTGTGAGTGTCTCTGTGTGTGTGTGTGTGTGTGCGTCTGTGTGTGTGTGTGTGTGTGTGTCTGTGTGTGTGTGTGTGTGTGTGTGTGTGTGTGTGCGTCTGTGTGTTCACATGAATACAGGTCATTGTTCATTGTTTAATATTGATTGCTTATTGTTTATTGTCTCAGGATATCGGAGCTGGAGGTGGAGGATGAGAATGAGATAAAGTGGGAGGAGCTTGCTGGCGGGTGGAGCAGCGTGCGATCGCCTCAGTGGCTGAGATCCAAGTGGTGGAGCATCAAGAGACAAGTAGCCAATCACAAGGAGATCCCCTTCAGTGGTACACGCCCCTTTTAATGGTCTTTTGTTTTTTGTAGTTCTACGTCACTGTTTAGATTTATTTTTATTTTTGTAATTCACCTTTTGATGATTTTGTTTGTGCTGTCATTTATTTATTTTCCTAAATTAATTTTGTTTTTGTTGTCTAATATAATATTATGATTATTATTATTATTATTAATAACCTGTGCGTCCTCAGTCCTCCTGAAGGGCCTCCAGGAGCTCATGGCATCTTCGCAGACGGCGTCGGGTCCGGGGAGCCCCTCCTCTTCCTCCTCCTCTTCGCTCCAGATCCGACTCACCCGATTGGACGACGGCGGCGTGGCCGTCGGTAGCCCCGCCCCCGGAGCGGCGCTGCAGATCCCCGTTCAGATCCCACTGCAGATCACACACCTGGGTGAGCCTCTGAGGTTACTGCTCACATGCAGACTTTTTATATGTATTTATAAATATTTATATTTCATATATATATATATATATATATATATATATAAAGTATATAAAATATACATAAAATACATATATATGTATAAATATATATAAAATATGAATATATATATATATATATTTATATGTTATATATATTTATATATATATGTATTATTTTTTTTAAATATATATATATATATATATATATATATATAATATTTATATATATATAATATTTATATATATATATATACATATATATATATATATAGAATATTTATATTTTATATATATATAAATATTATATATATATATATATATATATAAATATTATATATATATATATATATATATAATATTTATATATATATATATATATAAAATATAAATATTATATATAAATATTATATATATAAAATATAAATATTATATATATATATATATATATATATATAATATTTATATTTTATATATATATATATATATATATAATATTTATATTTTATATATATATATATATATATATAATATTTATATTTTATATATAAAGGAGCTTTTCTCGTCTCCGTGTCGCTTCAGATTCTTCGTCAGCAGTCGGCGACGGTGAAACCATCACTCTGAACGCCGGAGCCCTGCAGACCTTTGAGCTCCTTCCTGTGAGCACACACACACACACACACACACACACACACACACACACACACACACACACACACACACACACACACACACACACACACACACACAGTGTTAATCGGTCTCTTTGTGTGCAGTCCTTCCACCTGCAGCCCACCGGCACCCCGGGGACGTACTACCTCCAGACGACGTCCAATCAGGGGCTGCCGCTCAGCCTCTCCACCAATCAGGGGCTCCCGCTCAGCCTGGCCAGTAGCAGCACGGTCACCCTGACGACAGGCTCCTCCCCCTCGTCCCACGAGCACATCATCCTCCACAGCCTGTCGGTCGGTGTCAGACGGCGTCGCGTCCACATCTTCATCCTCATCCTCTTCCTCATCTTCATCACTGTGTTTCCTCCTCTTCCTCAGGCGGACGGCCTCTGCTCCGCCGACGGCGTCATCATCCAGACGGTCACCTCCGACCCCGCCTCCTCGGACCCTCTCGGCCAATCGCAGCTGGTCGTGGAGACAGAGGGGCGGAGCCAGGACGACCTGCTCGACGCCACGAGTCTCCTGGAGGGGGCGGGGCACGTTGTCGTGGAAACCCAGGAGCCAATGACAGACGGCTTCACCGACAAGGTTGATATTAAATGAAGTATTTAGTTACAACATACTACATGTATACCTGCACACTACACGGGTGCATAATAAATGCAGAGACTTTCAAAATAAAAGCATACTCACAAATGTGTGTGTGTGTTAGGAGCTGAGCTCTACATCTATTGAGGGTCCAGTGGTGCATTCTGGGATAACACCCGGCAGCGCCGTGCTTATTGTATCGCCTTCCAACATCAGCAGCACACTGACAGGTAACACACACACACACACAGACACACACACACATATATGTATATATACAGTATATATAAATAAGCTTGTTTATCTTTGTCACAACTCGAGGCTCATCGTTCTTTGTCCTCAGATCCGATTCTGGAGAACCAGGAAGGATCCGACTGAGCTGGACCTCCATGGAGGACTGATGAGGTCACTTCCTGTCTGTCTGATGAGGTCACTTCCTGTCTGTCCGCGACGAAGCTGCTGCTGAAGCTGCTGCTGAAGCTGTTTTAAACCAGACGTGAACGTTTGTTTCACACCGAACGCAGCGCTGATGAAGACGTCCTGATGAAGACGTCCTGATGAAGACGCCCTGATGAAGACGTCCTGATGAAGACGTCCTGCAGGATGAAGACGTCTTGATGAAGACGTCCTGCAGGATGAAGACTTCTGATGAAGACGTCCTGCAGGATGAAGACGTCCTGATGAAGACGTCCTGATGAAGACGTCTTGATGAAGACTTCTGATGAAGACGTCCTGCAGGATGAAGACGTCCTGATGAAGACGTCCTGATGAAGACGCCCTGATGAAGACGTCCTGATGAAGACGTCCTGCAGGATGAAGACGTCCTGATGAAGACGTCCTCTGGATGAAGACGTCCTGCAGGATGAAGACGTCCTGATGAAGACGTCCTGATGAAGACTTCTGATGAAGACGTCCTCTGGATGAAGACGTCTTGATGAAGACTTCTGATGAAGACGTCGTCCTGATGAAGACGTCGTCCTGATGAAGACGTCCTGATGAAGACGTCGTCCTGATGAAGACGTCGTCCTGATGAAGACGTCCTGATGAAGACGTCGTCCTGATGAAGACGTCGTCCTGATGAAGACGTCCTGATGAAGACGTCCTGATGAAGACGTCCTTCAGCGCCAAAGAGACTAAACTGAACTGAACTGACTCGTCCTTTAACTTATATAAATGTTCATACGTGTAAATATATAATTAATTTAAAATAAAATAAGATGACTGAACGTTTTATCATGTGACCATGAAAATAAATATTTCACCTTGTTTTCTTTACTTAAAATAATCAGAAACTAGTTTCAATCCAAATTAGACATTTTTTTATATTGTCACTTAAATAACTTTTCCTAAAATTGGGTGTGTTTATGCAGAACCAATCATAAATAAATAAAAATACTAATAAATAGAGGAAAGTATCCTCATATGATTCTTATCGAAAGGTCACTCCTCATTTTATAAAATAACTGAACATATGAGTTCTGTATTTATTATTTTTCCTTTGTGACGCAGATAATAATAATAATAATAATAATAATAATAATATGATAACAATAATGCAATATTTTCCTCCTTTAGGAGCTTTTGTGGAACAATCAGACTTCTGAACATGAAAAATCATATTAATAACTTACATATATTTAAGCTAATGGAGTCAGCATTTCAAAATAATGAGAAACAATATTTTCCCTTTGAACAAATTAATAGTAAAAATTCTCTATATTTTGTCTAAGTATCTAGAAATAATGATGAATATTTGTACTCACGTCTCAATACTGAAATACAACGTAAAAATATTATGAATGTTTCTCATTATTCTGAGATATTAACTGTAAGGATTACAGATACAGAAATATGTTTCCATAAAACACTTTTTGTGGAATCTGCTGCTGTTTAAAAGTGCAGTTCTTCATTATGAACACAGGGGGGCAGTGTTGTCCTATACTTATACATTCATATTAGTATTATACTTATTTCTGTCTTTTTGCTACTGCAACCTCTGGAGATCAATACATGATTACATTATCTTTATTATAATAATATAAATAACATAATATTATCAAGACTGAACCCACAAAACAGCCAAACATTATTAAAAAATGACAAATTAAGAGCTGAACACAAATCACACATTAATATCTGTTTGGTTTGTGCTTTTTTATTGTGACTTTTCCTTTCGGTTCCCCGGCGGTGCCTTCAGGGCCGCTGGGATTCCGTAAGCGGATCCGCGGCCACGAGTTTTTACAGCGTCTTAACGTGAAACATTACACATAAACATGAAATATGGAAAACATTCACGAGGTCTGCAGGTTCAGGTTTCCACACGGCACAGAGGATTTAGGTAGGAAGCAATATTTAATATCACATGTTGCAAAAGTACAAAATAAAAAGATATTTGGCAAAAACTATTAAAAGTTTAAATGAGAAAATGTGCAGACGGCCGCGAGACGAGTTCACTGACCTCCGTTAAAAAAAGGGCGTCACACCAGTTCTGAACCCGATACACATCTGCATATTTATACTGCATATAAATATGTATATATACACACACTGTGCAGTACATGCAGTACAGATACTGCATGAGCTAAGGGGTCAGCGGTCTCGCCTCACAGCTGGAGGTCACAGGCTCGATTCCCAGTCAACAAGGTCGTTCTGGTTTTTCCATTAAAACCAGCGGTTCAAAACCTTTTCGGCTACAAATAAGAGACTTTGAAATTTATATTAATGGTATATTATATATTATATTAATGGTATTTTGTCTCATTTCTAGTTGGGGGATAATAATGAATTAAGTTCGGAAGGTACAGTTCCCAAAATGCTTTGGGAAGGTAAACAGGAAGCACAGAGTCATTTAGTTAAATGTGGGCTTCAAACATTGTTTTTTGCTTATATTTCTTAACATTTTGCTCTGAAAACTTAAAAACATGAAGACTCTCAGCCAAGTTCTGTGGAATCTTTTTTTTTTTGTCTGATTGCCGAGCAGATTTATGGACGTTTACTCGCAATCGACATCGGAGACGAGGTCATATTTCGCAATGAAGCAAGAAACATTGAGAGAAAATGGATGCCAGAAAATGTGATTTGAAAATAAATCTTATTTGGGGGTCAAGTTGTGGAGTAAACAGTCCTCACGCACATCTACACATGAAATAAGCAGAAGGGACGAGCGCCCGCATGGACGTGTCTGACAGTAAATCAAACGACATTCGACACTGAGTTCAGATAGACGCTTGATGTGGTGTCACCGGGGTCGCTTCATTTCAACACCCTCATAAATACTCCCCTCTCTTAAAAGACACCACCTGCAGGTGCTAATTTTAAAGTGCTAATCCTCACATATAAAAATGATATGGTCGAGGTCTACTTTACTTAATGAGCCTCATCACGACCTACGCCGTTAAAATGCTGGAACATTACAGCAGGGAACACTAAACCCCTCAGGCACTAGTTTTTCCTCCACTGATCCATTTAAACACAAAGAGCTCACAGATAAAACCTGTTTGTTCCTGTGGAGGACGCGTCTCCGTAATGCAGGAAAGTGGCAGTGTCTTTGTCTTTTCCCTGAAATCCTTTAGTTATGGGCTCTTCCCCGTCTTATAGGACGAGGGCTGGATGGTTTAAAAAAATGGGAAAATGGGAAAACCCCCAATTCTCTCTGGAAATACAAAGTTCTCACACGTACATTTTCATAATCGTTACTCCATTTACTAGAAAGGTGAACTCAGCAGGGCCATTTTGAATCTGCCAATTTTTAGCCTTTCACATGCTTTTAATTTTACTCCTCCTCCTACAGATTTAATCAGATTAACTTCAAATTAATCAGATTAAACACAAATGGGCTTTAAGTCATCTTAAAAAAACACTTAATTTAAACTTAAAAACAAGCGGCGATGTATGCAGGCACATCGTGCAATCTCGCCAAAACCAAAATGCGGCGGAGTGGCGGCGAGGTACTCAGCAGTGATTGTAGCGGTGGTCCTGTTAGCGGTTAGCGGTTAGCCAAACACACTGTCCAAAACAATACAAGTGAACGAGCTGTGGAGCGCAGAGTAGCAACTGGGAGTCGGCGATGTACTCAGCTGTGTCATCGCGAGCGGGGTGAGTGAGTGAGTGAGTGAGTGAGTGAGTGAGTGAGTGAGGTTGTGTTAAATAGGCAATAAAAGATCTTTTGAGAAAAGAGTACCTCGAGCATTCGGCCATAACTGACCAGGATATGAAGCAGTTTGCTGCAGCAGAGTGCGAGACATGCCGAGGTCCTCCCGGCAGAGATATTAACGAGCCCCAGAGAGAGCTGCTGAACACGCCAGCATTTAAAATGATGGTGTTTACTCTTGAAGTAAATATGATGAGGGAATCTCCACCAACGAACAAGAGCAGGAAACATCTCGAAACTTCAGAAACTTCTGGAGGACCACCAGTTTTTGTTCTTTGTTTGTTTCCTTGCATGTTGAGGGTTCGGACCTACGACCGTCACGCCGCACGCCGCTTCAGCCAATCAGGGACCGCAGCGCCGCCAGCAGGCCGAGCCCAACGCTCAGCCCCGCCCACGTGGGCCTGGAGGTGGCTCCGCCCGCCTCCAGGTGGGAAGTGTAGTTACAGTTAGCCGAGGTGTGGTCCGTCCAGGTGTGGCCCGTCGTAGTGGGGACCTGGCGTAACAGGAAGTCGTGTTTCATGGCGGAGTATTGATCGGGACCGTGCGGCACGTTCAGGGTTTCCGTCAAAACCTTGTGACCCGGGTACGTTACCTGTCAATCAGAAGAAAGTCAATGTCACGTGAGGTCGTAACATACTGAACACCGGTCACTGCTGCTGCTGTGCTAAGCTAGTTAGCTTTGTCTATGATTGGACTTTTAGCTACTGCTAGTTATGTGCTAATACACTGAATTAAAGCTGAAAGCCTTTCAATGCATCACGGGTCCTGATTGTGACAAATGGTTCATGAGTTTGTAAAGTGGGCGGGGCTAAAATGTGGAGGGCGTGGCTATGTGTCTTTATTGGCATGTCCTCCGTACTGGACCCTTCTGATGTTTGCGAAATTTAGAGAAGATTGGACAAAGTACCCTGAAGTTTCAACAACTTCCTGTTTTATGGCTAAAAGGCGCTATTTTGGCGACGCGCCACGGCAACAATGTTGCACGAAAACACAAACGTTTGCTAACTTTTGCTCGCATAGGTCTCCGGATTGTACTGACCAAATTTGAAGTTGATCTGAGTAAATCTGTAGGAGGAGGAGTCAAATTGCAGCGCCTGTGAAAGGCTAAAAATGGAAACATTGAATTCAAAATGGCTGACTTCCTGTTGACTTCCATTACCTTCCCTTCAATAGGGCCTTTAAAGTTTGAACATATTTTCACTGTGGTTGAATAGATAACATTATATATATATATATATATATATATATATATATATATATATATATATATATATATATATATATATATGTTCCACCACTAGAGGCCGTGGTATCATAAATATTATTAGTAGTATTATGTGTTTACTGTGAAGCTGTAGTTTCCAGGCAGCAGCAGTCTGTAATATTCTCCGTGCTTGTCGGTTCTGAACGGACACAGATTCCTGCGACCTTTGACCTCCACCACCGCGTTCTGGACCGGCACTCCGGAGCCATCGAACACACGACCTTTGACCCCTGAACACAAACACACACAGAGATCATCAAGGTGATATTAAGTGTTGATGCTGGATCAGTTTGAGTTTAATAGCAGAGAAGAAGAGACAGACAGGTAGACAGACAGGCAGGTACTGACCCAGGTGGACAGTCAGATAGACAGACAGGTAGACAGACAGACAGGTACTGACCCAGGTGGACCTGCTGGATGAAGGCCAGCAGTGACTTCCTGTTCTCCGTCCACATAGCAGGAAGTTGTTCGACTGGAGGAAACTTGCAGCAGGAAAGTTCCAAAGTCAACTCCAAACACTGAGCCCACACATAGTTATAGTCCTGCATCCCACCTGCGCACACACACACACACACACACACACACACACACACACACACACACACACACACACACACACACACACGGTATGCGTATGTATAGTGTTGTATGAACGGGACACAAAGCAGAATAAATATTGATATTAATATGTTCTTTGTGCGGCGTTCAGTTCCCTAAGGCAACGTCTCCGGTTGCAGAGCTCGGGTTCCTGCAGCAGGAAACCGGAGAACCGGAGAACCGGAGAACCAGAGTTCTGTCTGCAGGATCCGGAGCTCCTCGTCTCGTCCCGGAAGAACAAATAAAGTTAATTTGAAGCGCTGCGCTATAAGTAGACGAGAGCCGACCTGCCAGAGGATACCACTGGTACCCGTTGGTGACGCCGTCCAGGAACGGCCTGGTGTCGCTGCACAGGTCGCCCCGGTGCATGGAGGCGTGGCTGTGGGAGTACACCTTGGACAGGTGGACGAACACGTCGTTGTCGGGGGTGACGCTGACCCCGCCCACCAGCTCGCTGCCTGCACGGAGAAACACGAGTTGTTTTTATTATATCCTTCTAACATCGAATTAACGAGAACATATCTGCTCCAAAGGGCAGATTGAGCTAAAAAAAACTCTTCAGAATAAAATATAGAAACTTGAATTAAAGAATGCAATTTAGATTTTCAAAATAAAATGATAAAATACGTCAATAAATCCCACTTAATTGTGAGTGTTTCTGTGTGTGTGTGTGTGTTTCTGTGTGTGTGTTGCTGTGTGTGTGTGTGTGTGTGTGTGTGTGTGTGTGTGTGTGTGTGTGTGTGTGTGTGTGTGTTTCTCTGTGCGTGTGTGTGTGTGTGTCTCTGTGCGTTTGTGTGTGTGCGTGTGCGTGTGCGTGTGCGTGTGCGTGTGTGTGTGTTTCTCTGTGCGTGTGTGTGTGTGTGTGTGTGTGTGTGTTTCTCTGTGCGTGTGTGTGTGTGTGTGTGTGCGTGTGTGTGTGTGTGTGTGTGTGTGTTTCTCTGTGCGTGTGTGTGTGTGTGTGTGTTTCTCTGTGTGTGTGTGTGTGTGTTTCTCTGTGTGTGTGTGTGTGTGTGTGTGTGTGTGTGTGTGTGTGTGTGTGTTTCTCTGTGTGTGTGTGTGTGTTCACCTCCGTTGCTGTTGTCGTACGGGTAATTGGCCACCATCGCTCCTCCATGAAGGTTTGCAGAGAGAACGAAACTCTCGGTCCTCAACCAGCCAATCACGGCTCGGACCTGAAACACATGTGACACAGCGACCGGCCAATCACAGAGGGTTCTGAGGAACGCCTCGGTTCAGGTAGACGGAGAGGAGAGAGGGAGAGAGGAGATGAAGGAGATGAGAGGAGAGAGGAGATGAGAGGAGAGAGGGAGAGAGGAGATGAAGGAGAGAGGAGATGAAGGAGATGAAGGAGAGAGGAGATGAAGGAGAGAGGAGATGAAGGAGATGAAGGAGAGAGGGAGAGAGGAGATGAGAGGAGATGAGAGGAGATGAGAGGAGATGAAGGAGAGAGGGAGAGAGGAGATGAAGGAGAGAGGAGATGAGAGGAGAGAGGGAGAGAGGAGATGGAGGAGATGAAGGAGATGAGAGGAGATGAGAGGAGAGAGGGAGAGAGGAGATGAGAGGAGATGAAGGAGAGAGGGAGAGAGGAGATGAAGGAGAGAGGGAGAGAGGAGATGAGAGGAGAGAGGGAGAGAGGAGATGGAGGAGATGAGAGGAGATGAGAGGAGAGAGGGAGAGAGGAGATGAAGGAGAGAGGAGATGAGAGGAGAGAGAGGAAAACACATCTAATAATGAATACATAATAAGATGGAGACGCTTTGTAGTTTATATTTAAACAACAAGGAGCAAATAGGGCGTTTTGTTTGGGACTATTTTCAGCGCGGATGAATCCACTTGTTGGTGGACCCTCTACTCAGATCACGGTCTTTAAAGCATCGTCTGTGACGCGGCTCACACCTCGGCCTCCCGCTGCTCCTCCTGAAGCTGCTGCTGCCGGAGACCAGCGAAGGCATCGGGGAAGTTCCTGTTCAGGTCCACGCCGTTACCGTTAGCCCTGAGACACACACACACACACACACACACACACACACACACACACACACACGTCACTGAGACACAACCAACTACACAACCGCAGCATTACAGAGGTCAGAGGTCAGCAGAGGTCACCCAGGTTTCACTTCACCTGAGATCTCGTGGTCGACATCACACTACATCTGACTCTCACTGAGCATACATAGAAATACAAAGCATGAGGAGGAGGAGGAAGAGGAGGAAGAGGAGGAGGAGGAGGAGGAGATGGATAAAGGGGAGGGGTGAGACTGGGGAGGAAGAGGAAGAGGATAGAAACGAGGAGAAGGAGAGAGGAGAGAGAGGAGGAGGAAAGGAAAGAGGAGGAGGTAGGAGGAGGAAGAGGAGATAAGGAGAGGAGGAGAGGAAGAGAGGAGGAAGAGGAGAGGAAGAGGAGAGGAGGAGAGAGGAAGAGGAGGAGAGAGGAAGAGGAGGAGAGGAGGAGAGAGGAGAGGAAGAGAGGAGGAGAGAGGAGAGGAAGAGAGGAGGAGAGAGGAAGAGGAGAGAGGAAGAGGAGAGGAGGAAGAGAGGAGGAGAGAGGAAGAGGAGAGGAGGAGAGAGGAAGAGGAGGAGAGGAAGAAGAGGAGAGGAGGAGAGGAGGAGAGAGGAAGAGGAGGAGAGGAAGATGAGAGGAGGAGAGGATGATGAGAGGAGGAGAGGAAGAGGAGGAGAGAGGAAGAGGAGAGGAAGAGGAGAGGAGGAGAGGAGGAGAGGAGGAGAGGAGGAGGAGAGAAGAGAGGATATGGAAAAAGGGGAGGGGTGAGAGAGGAAAGGGGAGGAAAAAGATAGAGAGAAAGTGATAAGAAGGGAGGAGAATGACAGAAAAGGGAGGAACATACATGCCACGTACATGTTATAGTACAGAGTGTATACTGTGTGTATATATATATATATATATATATATATATATATATATATATATCCTCCCATAGAAACAGCTGCTGCTGCCGAGGCTCCCTCGACCAAAGCATTCCCGTTTCCCACGATCCTCCAGGAAGTGAACGTGTCTTTATTTATACAGCCGAGGTCGCCGCGACCGTTTCACTTCATTTGAAGGAGAAACTTTTTTTATGACCCGACCTGCTTCTAAAATGTCTTTCCCATAGAAATAGAATCGCTGTAGCAGGACGGTCAGAGCAGCGGCCATTTTCTTGTTTACCGTTAGCATGTAGCTACATTACATAAAAACTAGACAGACTTGTGGTAAAATGAACAACGTAATGCTTCGTTCACGCTCTCGTCACAGCGTAGGAAACATGTGTGACACATTTGTTTTGCTATTTTTTTTTTTAAACCAGTGTAGCGTGACAATTTTGTGGAATTAGCAAACTAACTAGCTAACGAACGGAAAGCTGGCTGGTTAGCTTGCTCGCTAATTCCACCACTGTAATGCTACACTGGTTATAGAAACTGAGCCGAACAGTGTGCTGGTGGCCAGTAGCAGCACTGGGGCTAATGGTCCCTCCTTGTGACTTCCCATCGCTTTAGAGAAGGACAAGCTACCTAGCTAACTAGCTAGCTTGCTAATCACGCCATGCTTTAATGCTACACTGCAGTAAATAAGCCAGACAGGGAGCTGGTGGGCAGCAGAACTGATACATCTGCAGCTTCTAGAAATGTTTGACAAGCAGCAGAGTTCTCACAGCATTGTGGGAAGTCGTTTGGGGAGAAGTCCACTCGTATCAGTTATTGACTTATCAGAAAGTCTTATCTTTTTTAAACACAGAAAACTCAAATCCAGCCAATGGGGTGAGATCATCTTGTTGGTTTTTCAATAAAAACTTTCATTTGATGCAATAAAGTTCTAAAGTTTGTTTCTGCGGCAAACTGAAAGTAAAATAATCTCATCGGATGATTTGTTTCCACTTTGAGACGCTGCAAGGAAACATTTCCTTATATGGTTTGGAAAGTGGTGACTTCAAAAGCACACACACACACACACACACACACACACACACACACACACACACACACACACACACACACACACACACACACACACACACACACGTAAGTGACTAAACAAATTTAAAGGGATTACATCTGAACAAAGAGCAGTCCTTTCTCTGGGTTAATTTGAATAAAAATTGAATTAAGTCTGAAGTCAGAATGAAAACAAACCGTCAACATTTAGCATCTTCTCGTCCCCACAATGAGAGTGTGTGAACAGATTTAAGTCCCCACAATGAGAGTGTGTGAACAGATTTAAGTCCCCACAATGTGATGAATATAACCACGCAGAGCCTCCTATAAACATGACATTAGAAGAAGTCAAAACACTTCTAAGTGGACTCTTGTGGTGCGTTCACTGTCCGTGTGATACAGATCTGGTTTCCTGCTCATCAGAGTGTTTTGGGCGTTGGAGCGTCAAATAGTTTAGTCTCTACACATCAAAGTGTGTGTGTGTGTGTCTTTAAAGTCTTGTTTTGACATTTGGTCATCCACACATGTTTTATCCTGCAGACCAGAACCAGCCGCTTGTTTTAACCCCTGAAAAAGCCCCTGAAAGCCTCTATAATTCATATTTTATTATTAATAAGGCCCCACATGACTACTTCAATGTGAAACGGGACGCTGGTGATGAACTCACAAACTGCAGCTCAGGTCACGTCTATTTTTAACTCATTTAGCAGCTAAAGAGAGACACATATTTCAATTGTAAGTGGATCTTGAAAGGGAATGAATAAAAGATTCACATCATATCTATTGCCTCCACAGGGGTCTGAAGATGCCCTGGCAAGTCTTCATCAGCTGGAACCGGCATAGACTTCATATAAGAAGTGGACGCCGACAACCGGCTGTTTCGAAGCCTCGAGTTCGGCATTTGGCCGTCGCCATCTTGTTTTTTTGCAACCAGAAGTGAAAGGAGAGGCTGGAGCTAAAAACAACTGAACGCTAAATGAAGACATTTTACAATGAACTTTTCATGAAATGAAAAAACACGGACAACTCCGTGGTGTCGACCTGTCAATCACCTTGTAGCCCCGCCCTAAAGCGTCGCCTGCTTTATGGTCTGTCTGACTCTAAATTACCATAATTTACTAAATGAACATCATGCTGTATTGAAGAAGACTTGAAACTAGAGATTGAGACATAAACTCATGTTTACAATGTTTACTGAGGGAATACATCAAGAGAAGTAGAGTCATTTATATAGACTTCTATACAACCAGAGGAGTCACCCCCTGGTGGTCAGGAGAGAGAATGCAGCTTTAACACATGAAGCATAGACTTCTATACAACCAGAGGAGTCGCCCCCTGCTGGTCAGGAGAGAGAATGCAGCTTTAAGAGTGGGTACCTTCCCCGGCTGAACGTGCAGTCGGTGTCTGAAGCATCGTAGCCGTCGGGGTTCATGGTGGGCATGATGTGGATGCGCGTGCTGTTCATTAACTGCAACGACCACGTTTCCGTTGTTACGGTAACCACGCAGCAGGTCGTCGATCAGCTGGAGCAGCAGCACCCGGCCAAGTACCTACACACACACACACACACACACACACACCACACACACACACACACACACCTTACTTAAAATGTAATGTTTGTTAAAAATGACCAAAAGTGTCATTTGAGTGGTTCAATCTGGGGTTAACTTGAGTCTGGTGCTTTTGAATGAAAAGTAACCACAACTATAAACGAACATCCTCTGCTCTTTGCCGCTCAGTTTCCCTCTTTTATTGTCTTATTGTCTTTTTACACGACATGACATTTCAGCTCCAGCGTGTTCTCTCCTGCTGGAAAACCGTGAGGGAGGAAGTGATGTCGTGAGTCAGCGAGGAAATGGAAACGCGATCCAGAGAGACGAGTCAGAGGCCGGGTTTTGTTTTCTTTAAAGGACAATTACAACAAAAAAACTTTGTGAATGAATGAGAGCCTCAGAGACAGAAAGAGAGAAGGGTGGGAACAGGTGTGTGTGCCTACGAAGTTGACACACACACACACACACACACACACACACACACACACACACACGTCAGGACTAGCGCTGCCTCCGGCCATCGTTTTGTTTTTCCTCCAAACACTCGTCTGAACTCTCTCTTTTCTCTCCGTACAGCCGTCACGTTACGATCCAGAACATTCCTCCCTCCTCTTCCACACACACACACACACACACACACACACACACACACACACACACACACACACACACACACACACACACACACACACACACACACACACACACACTTGGTTGATGCCTTTTGTCAGAAACCGATTTTAGAAATTTTACCCAGCATGCCTTTCGCGGGGAGGCCACGCCCACTGACTCGTTCCCGCCTCGAGTCACATGAAGCACCATCATTCCTCAAATGTTTGTGCGGTGATTGATTCAAAAGCGTCGACGCATTCCTCTCCATCACAGGTTCAGACGTCTCCGGTTGTTTACGCCGCCGCGCGTTAGCGGATGTAAGCTAACGAGCACTTTGGTTTGAAACATCCTGAGAGACGATAACAGCCAATCAAAGACGGGAAACTCCTCCACAGACCCACAATGCACCATGTTCCTCCCTTAAGGAAAACAACACGAGGAGCTTCGATGATGTCACCAACGGAAACTTTGATTGGGTTTTATCACTTCTTTCATTCATTCCTGTCATTTCATTTATGACAAAGAAAAGGCACACATCCTCAAACAGGGTTCAGACACATTCTGACCAATGGGTTTCCATGACTTTTCCATGACTTTAAACCAAATTTCCATGATTTTAAACCACTTTTCCATGATTTTAAACCACTTTTCCATGATTTTAAACCAAATTTCATGACTTTTCCATGACTTTAAACCAAATTTCCATGACTTTAAACCAAATTTCCATGAATTTCAACCACTTTTCCATGACTTTAAACCACTTTTCCATGATTTTAAACCAAATTTCATGAATTTGCCATGACTTTAAACCACTTTTCCATGATTTTAAACCAAATTTCATGACTTTAAACCAAATTTCATGAATTTGCCATGACTTTAAACCACTTTTCCATGACCAAACATTTAGTGAAATCTGGGTGTAAACAGTAAAAAGTGAGTAAATGTAGTATTTAAACTAACAATGAGAATACAAAGCATGCAGTAAACCTTAAATGACTCAAATGAATGAGACAATAGTTTGATTAAAAGAATAAACATTTATATAGATGCCTGTATGTATGCCTGCTTATATTTTGAGCGTCTTTCTTTTAAAAGCATATTCATTATTTCAAACTCAGCATAAATGAACGTCATGAACACATGAATATAACACATTTACATGACTTTTACAACACTTTTTTTTTTTTCAAGGACTTTTCCAGGCCTGGAAATAACCATTTTAAGATTCCATGACTCTTCCAGGTTCACATGACCGTAAGAACCCTGCTCATATTTAAGAAGCCGTCCGTTATTCGCTGAGTTACTTCTCCGAGTGACAGACGTCCTCGGCTAAAGCGAACAGAGAAGTGCAGTAACAGCTGAGAGGTGTGCCGTCGGCGATGAGCGGCTTCGATAAGTTGCTCCATCGGCTCAAAGCCGAGAGACGTCTGATTTATTTGACAGCGCTCGACAGACTTCTGGGATCGGACCGCATTCCTGTCAGACGGAGATCGGGGCTGATGAACCCTCGCCTGAACATCCTCTGATGTCGCTTGTTTTAGTTCCTGGGTTTTTGCCAAAAAACACAGTTTCCTCCCAGATGTGTAAACGATGAGCGGGTACAGAAAACATCTTTATTTGTTTATTTTATTCTTGCAAACAGAGTGTCTGTAATCAATCAGCTGCCGAGCCGAAGTCAGGAGGGTTCGTCCTCTGGGAACCACGAGCGTCCAAAACGATGTTCTGTGCCATTTCATCCGTGATAAATCACTAAATAAATATATTTAATGAATCCCCTCTGGCCCAATCAATCACTCGACTATAACATCGTTACTTTGTTTCTGTGTTTGGCTACATCTTTGCTTTATTATTTCATTTTGACATTATTCTATTCTATTTTTTGTAAATATTGTGAATTTTTCTCATATTTTATCACCCCTTTAGGGGCGGGACTACAAGGTGATTGACAGGTCTCTGCCTCGTCCTTCAACTTTTTTGTGTGTTTTCACTTCATGAAAAGTTAATTGTAA
>JBAMJR010000301.1:32500-57500 GCA_038501785.1 Myoxocephalus aenaeus | reverse complement strand
TATATATATATATATATATATATATATATATATATATATATATATATATATATATTTTAGGATTGTTGGTTTGCTTTGGTTGAATTCAGTGGATATTTATATGTTTCATCTTCATTATCAAAGTGTATTCTTTAGCTTTTTAACAAACAGAATGTTATGTTTATCGATGTCTGAAGAAACATAAATTATACGCAAAAGATCCAAAGAAATATGTTTTAAATGTTCCAGAAACAAACTGTATGAGATCAGTTCATAAACAAACCGTGAACAATATAATTAGATCTAAGAATATACAAAATATATATTTTATACAGACAAGCCAACATTATGGAATATTCAATAAATATTATATAAATATGACATATATAAACATTAAAAGGAAAGTTACCGACTTCGAGAAGTACTCACATGTTTACTCAAGTCAAAGTAGTAATACCACAGAGTAGAAGTACTGCATTCAAAATGTTACTTAAATACAAGGACACAAGTATTAGCATCAAAATAAAGTAGCACAAGTACTCTGTGTATTTTGTATTGCTTGTGATCAGTAAAGTTATATCTGTATCCATCATAATACTTCATAATGTTTTTGATCATAGTTTGTAGTAATCTGGATCAGATGGGAGAAGTATTCAGATACTTTACTGAAGTAAAAGTAGCATACTGTGTACTCTGTGTAAGTATACAAGCTAAATGTACTTATATCAAAGTAAAAGTACTTATAACGCTGAAACATGACACATATCATACATTCTATATTATTGGATGTTATTATTTATTCATATTTGACTGTTTAGTATTAATATGTGTTATACAACACATGTGTACTTATACAACATGATTCATTGTGATACTGTTAAGAACATATACTTGTTAAACCTCTCTTGTAAAGATAGAAGTAGTCAAAGTATTTACCTCGGAGGTGTAGTGGAGCAGAAAGTACAGCGGAGCAGAACATGGAAGTACAAGTACCTCAAAGAGTACTAGCAGAGGAGTAATCAGCCAATAACGGACCAGCAGCTCTACCTGGACGCTTCCGGTCCGCACGCGACTCGAACACGAACCAACACCGACACAGTGACGTCACGCGACCCGGTAGAGGGGAGACGGGTCCGGGTCTCACGGGTCCGGGTCTCCTGTAGAGGTCTCACGGGTCCGGGTCTCCTGTAGAGGTGAGACAGGTCCGGGTCCGTGTGTCCGTTTCTTTCAACGCATGTTACTTATTCACCAGCGGGTCTCCCTGTTGCTCTCTCCTCTCCGGGAGGGGCGGAGCTTAGAGGAGAGTGTGTGTCTGCGTGTGTGTGTGTGTGTGTGTGTGTGTGTGTGTGTGTGTGTGTGTGCATTCAACAGGTTTATGAATGAAACGTTTGATTCATTCAGTTTAACGAGGTTTAACATTTTTCTAAATATAAATATAAAAAAAATCTGAATTGGCAGAAATATAAAATGTCTTCATGTATTTTCATTTTGAAGTAACGTGGTTGTTTTGTTACGGATTACAGTTCATTTTAAAGTTAATAACTTACTCTTTTCTTTCCATTGGGACGTATTTTCAGTGAATAAATACACACTTGTTGGAACAGTGAATTAAAGGAGCAGTGCGCAGGATTTAATAGCAGAAATGTAATCTCATACTAATTTGTGTATAATCTGAAAGAAGCACTGTGTTTTCATCATCTTAAAATAAATACTTCTTTTCTTTCTTTTTTTCGGGTGCTGGAGGCGGAGTCTGCCACCGCCATGTTTCTACAGAAGCCCAGAAAGGACAAACCAAACAGTGGCTCTAGAGCACCTTTCACCTGTTTATGTTCCCTGAAGGCCACCGTAGTTCTCTGCTTGTGAAAGGGAGGAGTCAGCGGAGGGATATTCGGGTGGCTGCAATCTGCAACTTCCCCACTAGAGGTCACTAAATCTCACACACACACACACACCTGAAGGCACACCTGTACCTTTAAGTGGCTGATGGAGTGAGACAAGGAGGGCGAGAAGAGGAGAAAATACTGTCGATAGCCAGAGAGAATTACTTCAATAAAACACATATTTAATGTTTAAAGTCTTTAATCTTGAATTTAGAGACACACTTAGAAGACGATTAACATTCAGAGCTTCACTTTAGGCCAGAACCAGAATTATTGGTGACTTATAACAAAATCAATTCAGGTGTTTCCCTCAAATTACTCATTCAGCACATTCTGACACATTTTCTTATTGATGTTTATAGTTAAAACCACCTAAATATTATACGCTGGCGCCCCCAAGTGGCACAATAAAAAAGTCACATTCTCCATCAGAATAATTTAATTTAATTCAACTGTCCTTTTTAGCTTTCTACCCGTTATTTCCATTTTATTGTTTTTATTTATTGCATTGTATTTATGGAATTCATTTCTCTTTTCTGAAATTCATTTTTTTTTCTTTGTTGCTTGAAAACATATTTTATATATTTGTCAAATAACCTTCAACCTCCAGTGACCCTAAAACCAGGACTAAAGAGTCTGTGATGAGGAGAGAGGTCTCACTCTGACGTGACAGCAGAGTCAATAACAAAAGAAACCAGCTGAACTCAAACAGGACGCTTCAGTGACACCAGGTCTGTTTTATGGTGCTCTGGCGCCATCTGCTGGCTGCAGCTAGAGACTACTTCTGTGCTACTTTTATTAAAATGGTTCAAATGTATTTCAGTTAATCCATCGTAATCCCATTAAGAATCTATGTTACAAGGAGGTCCTGGCAAAGATGGCAGCTTTAAAGATTCAACACATAAAAACACAGAAGGGTCCTTGAGGAGGATGCTGGGACCACTCTACTGCCTCCAAACCACCCTACTACCTCCAAACCACTCTACTGCCTCCAAACCACTCTACTACCTCCAAACCACATTACTACCCCTAAACCACTCTACTACCCCTAAACCACTCTACTACCTCCAAACCACTCTACTGCCTCCAAACCACTCTACTACCTCCAAACCACATTACTACCCCTAAACCACTCTACTACCCCTAAACCACTCTACTGCCTCCAAACCACTCTACTACCTCCAAACCACATTACTACCCCTAAACCACTCTACTACCCCTAAACCACTCTACTACCTCCAAACCACTCTACTGCCTACAAACCACTCTACTACCTCCAAACCACATTACTACCCCTAAACCACTCTACTACCCCTAAACCACTCTACTACCTCCAAACCACCCTACTGCCTCCAAACCACTTTACTGCCCCCAAACCACTCTACTACCCCCAAACCACCCTACTACCCCCCAAACCACCCTACTGCCTCCAAACCACTTTACTGCCCCCAAACCACTCTACTACCTCCAAACCGCCCTACCACCCCCAAACCACTCTACTACCTCCAAACCACCATACTACCTCCAAACCACCCAACTGCCGCCAAACCACTTTAGTACCTCCAAACCACCCTACTACCTCCAAACCACCCTACTACCCCCAAACCACCCTACTACCTCCAAACCACCCTACTACCTCCAAACCACCCTACTGCCTCCAAACCACTCGACTGCCTCCAAACCACTTTACTGCCCCCAAACCACCATACTACCCCCAAACCACCCTACTACCCCCAAACCACCCTACTACCTCCAAACCACTCTACTACCTCCAAACCACCCTACTACCCCTAAACCACTCTACTACCTCCAAACCACCTTACTACCCCCAAACCACCTGACTGCCTCCAAACCACCTGACTGCCTCCAAACCACTCTACTACCTCCAAACCACTCTACTACCTCCAAACCACTCTACTGCCTCCAAACCACTCTACTACCTCCAAACCACTCTACTACCTCCAAACCACCCTACTACCCCCAAACCACTCTACTGCCTCCAAACCAGGAGACTTTGTTGTGATGAAGGACTTCAGGAGAAAGCACTTGCATGCTCAGCGTTGGAAAGGCCCCCATACGGCTGTAAAGGTGGCTGAACGAGGTACCTGGATCTCCGTGAGAAGGTGCCTGCAGCTACAGACTCATCCTACCCCCACCCTTTATAAGATGTTATACCCTGCAGTGTGGTCATACCCTGCAGTGTGGTCATACCCTGCAGTGTGGTCATACCCTGCAGTGTGGTTATACCCTGCAGTGTGTCCGTCCTCCTGCAGACTGCACTGCACTCTGTATGACGGCTGAACCTTCTCTGCACAGAACAAGATGCTCAGGAGACTAATTTCCCTTTCTCCTTATTTCAGTGTTATCGGACTCACTCTGCACTATTAAAGAGTGTTGCCACCCCAGGAGGACGTAGGCATCCTTGAGTAGGTTGGAGAGGTCATTGAAGGGGTCGTAACGGGTCCTTGAGTAGGTGGTAGCTTGAGATGGTTTTGGGACTAATTAAAGCTGTTGGAGCAGGCCTTGGGAACATGGTAGTCCTTGAGAAGACTGTAGGGACCAAGAAGAAGCTGAAAGAGCCTTGAATGAGTTGTAGGGGTCATTGAGGAGGTTGTAATCCTCGTGGGTTAGGGTTAGGGTTAGGGTTAGAAAAACAGAGAAAAACAGAGAAATTCACAGTGTGTGTGTGTGTGTGTGTGTGTGTGTGTGTGTGTGTGTGTGTGTGTGTGTGTGTGTGTGTGTGTTGGTGCAAATCTTGTATGATTTCCTGTTCTTTATTATTATTTAATACTTTTCTCTATTCTAACTGCCAGAATAGTTTACACTCTGCATTAGTGAAACATACAATATATAAATATAAACTGAGCTGTTAAAGCTTTCAGTTGATTCAAAGTTGAAATTATTATTCCTCCGTTTCCTCCGCTAGTGTCAGGTGTAGTTTTCTGCTTTCTTCAGCTCGCGCTGACATTAAAGTGAACCGACAGCACAGAAACTGTTTCTAATCCTCCGTCTCGTACGTGGAGGTAATGATGTCGCAGTAATTGTGGCTCGGGAGGCACGGCCGGCTGATTGACAGCTCATTTAAAACAGACACGGTCAAGGAGATGAGAGAGGCGAGTCTCATGAAACAGGAAGTTAATGAAGCCGGAGGGTGAGCGACAGGTACAACACTACCGATACACTCGTGCGTCTCTGCGTAATTGAAACCTCATTTAATAAAACACGGACTCTGAAACTTACCTAAAAACAAAGAATAGGAGTCTTGAAACTTCAAATCAAAGACAAGAGATGCATTCAAGGGGAACACATGGATATTGTCTCTCTGAGTTGGACTTTCAGATGGTCCTGTGGTCCTTGAAGAGGTTGTACGGTCGTTTAAGGCCTAAATATGAAGCCACAGCGGCTAGATTGTTAGCTTAGCTTAGCATAAATAATTGAAATTGGAGGAAACGGCTGCATGGTCTCATGGCTGCATGCAGCCGTTACTCTTACTGTGCAAAATCTCAGAGGTAAATATTGTAATTTTTACTGTACTACATTTCAGAGGTACATATTGTACTTTTTACTTCACTATATCTCAGAGGTAAATATTGTACTTCTTACTGTACTACATCTCAGAGGTACAATTTGTACTTTTTACTGCATGTCAGAGGTACATATTGTACTTCATACTGTACTACAGTTCAGAGGTACATATTGTACTTTTTAATGTACTACAAAATGTGGTAAAATGTCAATTGAAATTCCCTTAATTCTAAAAGAAATGTGGGTAAACAGAATTCCAGAAGAATGTTTTTCAAATGAATGCTTGTTTGGAAACACTGCTAAAGTAAGGGACAATGTAATCATTCCAATACCTGTCTATTAAAAATACATTAATAGAGATGTGCTGTACTACATCTCAGACGTACACATTGTACTTTTTACTGTACTACATGTCATGTGCTTTTAATACACAGGTATTGGAATAATTACATTCTCTGAGAGTAAACATGTCCCTTACGTTAGCCTTAAAATATATTTTAAACAGTATTTACAAACATTCATTCATTTGAAAAAAGTTCTTTAATTTGCCCACATTTTAGAATTAAGGGGAATTTCAATTGACATTTATTTAATTTTGCCAATTCATAACCTGCAAGTAACCACAACGATGTGCTCAATATTTGTTGATTTTATTTAATTATCATGAAAAGAAACTAAGATAACAGCTTTGACTGGACGTAACGGGGTGGAAATCATATCAGTAAAAAATACATTTCATTAATGAAGGCAATTCATTCACATTTCACATACTAATTATAAATGTAAATTCCATTAACAACCATTAAACCATTAAACATGAACAAAGATTTAGTTTCAAAAGAAAAACAGGCTGCTGCAGCTTAGCTACAAACACTGGAGCAAACAAGGAAGTACAACATTGACCTGAAGTCATCTTGGTGGAAACATTGGCTGAACTTTTTAACTGTTTGAGAGCCACCATAAAAACAATTAGAACATATTACTGTTTTATTACAACTATCACAATAGTAGTAAATGAAAGAGAAAGTTTCGTCAACAAAAGGTAAAATATTCACGTCCTAAAACAAAGGACAGAATCCCTAAATCTCGCATAGGGGACATGGAATACTTTGACAACTTAAAACAATTCTAATTAATATATACATGACAGTACGTAACACATGAAACATGAGACAATATCATAGAAACACACACCAAATAATTTAAATTGATGTGTAGCTTCATCTTAGCTGAATAAACTTATTTTGCAGTCTGTATCAGCCTGACAGTTTTTAAGTGTTCTTAGGTGAAGAAACTAATTATATTCTCTGTGGACTCTCATGTGTTTCTTCAGATTTCCCTGTACTGTAAATCTGTTCCCACAAACATCACAACTGAATGGCTTCTCTCCTGTGTGTACTCTCATGTGTTTCTTCAGATCTCCCTGTTGTGTAAATCTTTTCCCACAAACCTCACAACAGAATGGCTTTTCTCCTGTGTGGACTCTCATGTGTGACTTCAGATTTCCCTGTTCTGTAAATCTGTTCCCACAAACATCACAACTGAATGGCTTCTCTCCTGTGTGTACTCTCATGTGTTTCTTCAGATCTCCCTGTTGTGTAAATCTTTTCCCACAAACATCACAACTGAATGGCTTCTCTCCTGTGTGGACTCTCATGTGTTTCTTCAGATCTCCCTGTTGTGTAAATCTTTTCCCACATTCATCACAACTGAATGGCTTCTCTCCTGTGTGGACTCTCATGTGTCTATTTAGATGTCCCTGTCGTGTATATCTTTCCCCACATTCATCACAACTGAATGGCTTCTCTCCTGTGTGGACTCTCATGTGTCTATTTAGATCTCCCTGTTGTGTAAATCTTTTCCCACATTCATCACAACTGAATGGCTTCTCTCCTGTGTGGACTCTCATGTGTCTATTTAGATGTCCCTGTCGTGTAAATCTTTTCCCACATTCATCACAACAGAATGACTTCTCTCCTGTGAAAACTCTTGGCCGTGATTCTTTCTTTTGCTTCACTCTAAAACATTTCTTTCTCACCAAACAGCTTGAAGACATTTTTCCAAAATGACACACCATGTGTTTCTGAAGAAACCCCTTGTAGTAAAAGCGTTTACTACACTTGAAGAAGCTGAAGGATTTGTTGCCAGTGTTACATCCCACATGACTTACAAGAGCTTCCTTATATTTCAGGGCATGTGCAGCAGACTCAGGTGCCCTGGTCTCCTTCCAAACAGTGTCCTCGTCTTCACTTTCAGGTCCAGAATATGGTTCTTGCCCATCACCATAACTGACTTCAGTCTCAGAAGATTCTGAAGCCTTTCCATCATCAGCATTTGGATGTGAATGACGATGTGGGTTTAGGTTCCTGGCTGGTCCTGATCCCCTACAGTCCTCTCCGTCAGTTTCAGTTTTTATCAATGTCTCTGAGCTGTCGGCTGGAGGCTCCGCCTCTCCGTTGTCCTCCGTCTGGCTTTGATGAAGCCGTGAGGTCTGAGGTTTGTCATCTTCTCTCTTCACAGTAACAGCAGTGGATAGGAACTTGATGATATCAGTCTCCTCCAGCACATTAAGCTGATCTCCCTCTAGACGGTTCCAGAGATCCTGCTTTTCCTTTTTTATGTGGAGGGGATCCTTTTGCTCTTTTATGTGGAGGGGCTCCGGGTCCTCTTTTATGTGGAGGGGCTCCGCCTCCTCTTTTATGTGGAGGGGCTCCGGGTCCTCCTGGTCCAGGTCCAGGCACTCAGGGGGGACTTCTGCTTTAATCGCCAACAGCTGATGGACATCTGCAAGGAGCACATTATGGACAACTGTGACTTCAGACTGATATCAGCTTTCATTAGTGGAGACATTCAAGGAGTTTGACTAAATGTATATGTGTTGCTCTTCATGTACAAACACAGAAATACGTAATACAAAACAATAAACACAATGACATGGAGTGCAAAGGGCGCTGGAATAAATATGGAATGTTTAATGTAAAAAGATTGATTTTATACGAGATTGTATACGGTGTGTAAGAGCCACAAGTTATTGGTAAATTGGAATTTCACGAGTTCAGTAAAGTTGGAAAGAGATTCACAGATTCGGACTTCCCGGATCAATAACTGTTTCGTGAAACGGTGTTAAAGCACAAACGACACCTCTCTGTAATCGTAGTGATGCAAACAAAAAGCTACAACTTTCATTTTACCATTTGAATACTTCAGTACAGTACCTGTAACTCTACCTCAGTACATGATGTGAATACTTCAGTACAGTACCTGTAACTCTACCTCAGTACATGATGTGAATACTTCAGTACAGTACCTGTAACTCTACCTCAGTACATGATGTGAATACTTCAGTACAGTACCTGTAACTCTACCTTAGTACATGATGTGAATACTTCAGTACAGTACCTGTAACTCTACCTCAGTACACGATGTGAATACTTCCTCCAGAACTGGTTCCATCAGTTTAGATCAGGGGTCACCAACCTTTTTGAAACCGAGAGCTACTTCAAGGGTACAAAATAATACGAAGGGCTACTTGTTTGATACAAACTTCCTGAACAACAAAGTTTCAGAGATCACCTTTTAGTAATAATAATAATAATATTATATGTGAAGTGACTGTCTGATCCCATATCAATGTTAATTATTCCTCACAATAATTAACAATAATTTTCACAACAATGATGGTAGGAAACAAAATGCGTTGTCACTTTGTTAGAACAATAAAAATAAAGTTATATCCGTGCAAAAAAATAACTAATATTGAGTTACTACTAAATAGCTTATTGTGGAAAACAATAAGCTATTTTTTTGCAAAACAAAACAGAAGGAGTGCAGATGTGTGAGCATCACGTTGTATCAGTATTGATGGCTGCAGTGAGCTGCTTTCCTCTACACTTTTTAAAACGAGGTTGTAGATTTGATACGGACATTCTCAATTCATGCTCAATGTTGAGCTGAGATCTGTATCCTGATGAGACGCAACAGCAGAAAACACGACCTCACGAGATCTCATTAATCGGCTTTTGCAAAATGCCAATCGGCGTCACGCATGTGCAGCATAACCTATGGTAAACATTAAAATCAGCATTTCCTCTTGCGCCCCACCTGTAATTCTCTCTCTCTGATGCTGGTTTGTCATGCAAACAATATTGACTTCAGAAATGGTCTGAGTTCATATATACAGAAAATATATTTTTATTTTTAAACTGTTATATTAAATGTTGTCATTTTAAAATCTACATTCTTTAATGGAAGCGTTTTTGATAAAAAAAAATAAAAAACTTTTTTTTTTTTTGACTAAGCTCAAAACTTGTTCTATTTTTAGAACATGCCTGGCGGGCGACTCACGTGGGCCCCGCGGGCACCGTGTTGGCTACCCCTGGTTTAAAGTGATGAAGAAACAAACAGAACCAACCTGCTCTTTGTATCCGGACTTCCGGGTTGAAAACAGCGTCCAGTAGTCTCCGTTGTCGCTCGTGCTCCTCTCTTAATCTAGAAAGTTCCTCCTTGTTCTCTGCTATCGTTCTTTCAAACAGCCCAAATATCTCTTGCGCAGCCGCAGTTAGTCGCTGGTTGACTACAGATCTCAGCATTTGGACTTTAGACATTTTCACACAACAGCAGAAACGTTTCCTCCACACAAACTCCGTCACAAAGCCCGTTTCCTCTCCATGAAACTGGGACGAGTGGTGTTGCTGAGTGCCGTCCCAGTCGGTCCGTTTATAGCATGCTAAGCTAACTTCAGTATCTCTGTAGGCTACCGGGAGATGAGTCACAGGAACAACATCCGGGAACAAAGGTGAACATCTAGAAGTCCATTCAGAAGGTTTATCCAGACATAGAGACTCTGCTGGATCAGGACTGAAGGAGCTACCTGACACGTTACCAACGCAGCAACGAGACGCTGCCGGTGCTACTAACGGGTTGCTAGGCTATGTTGCTAAGGGGGTAACATCCGGTTCAGCTGCAGCTTGCGGTGTCACCTTCAAAATAAAAGCCTTTAGAAGCTTCTCTGTGGCTTTAATGGCAGACTTGCGCATTTGATCAAAAATAATATGTCATCATTGTCATCTTAAGTTAGTGGTTGTTCACTTGGAAATTAAAGCTTAAAAACTATTTCCCAAGATTGTCTAGAGATACAGAGGTCCAAAAACTGAGCTTTCTGTCTGTCAGGTGGCATGACCCCATTCATAAAGTCTATAATGTTCTTGATCTAAATATGTGCATTTTAAATAATAAGTTAATAAGTAAATAATAATAAAAATTACATTTAAATTAAATGTAAAACTAAATAAAGTTATAAACAAAATATATACAAATAAAATTAACCTCAAGAGAATCATATAAATAAATAAAAGGTTGTTGTGTTACCTAAATTAGTTTTAAATAAAACTAATTTATTTAAGAGATGTGTTCTAATGAACACATCTCTTAAATAAATTAGTTTTATTTATTTTTTCATTTTAATATTATTAACTATAGTAACATCTATGGTGTTACGGGTCAATTTCGACCCATATATATTTACTTCAAGAAAAAGGCAAAAAAAGTATTTTTTTTTCAGCAATAGAACTTTAATACAAACACAAAATGAAAAGCAAAATAAGTCATAACACAAAATATAGATTTGCAAGATAAAAAAAATCACAACCAATCAAACAAATCTTATGTTTATAACAACACAAAGATCATAATTTCAACCAGAGCATTTTATAATTTAGTGAAAACAAATGTTTTATTTTAATTTAGTGAAATAGAGGTTCCTGACAAAGTCAAAACGCCTTCATGCAATAAATACATGTATGTGGTTCTTTTATGCATTTAAAACCTAAAACGGGTCGGTGCCGACCCAACACAAGAGGAAGGTTAAACTCTATAGCAGGGGTGCCCACACTTTTTTGGCTCGCATGCTACTTTTAAAATGACCAATTCAAAAAGATCTACCTACACTAATAATGCTAAATATATATATTTATATATACAAAGACCACGCAAATAGCGATATGAGTTTACAGATCGTTTATTGTGAGATGGAAAGAGAGGGTCGGGTCAAGGAACCGGACCGGGTCGAGGGATGAAGGGATGATTGTAGGTGCGGGAACGAGAAGGGTAGAGGGGGTCGTGAAGAGAGGGTTGAAGGGGAGCGATGAGACTGCTGCCACCCGGTGGCGAGAGGGAACGGCGGGGGCGGAGCCTCGTGAGTGGGGGTTATCTCTTCTGAAGCTCTGGCTGTGCAGAGTCCCTCATTGGTCCTCTAGTCCTGTGGGAGAGAGAGGGAGAGAGAGAGAAATAAGAAGAGAAGAACGGGGTTGGGCGGGTTCGATGCGTAAGTACGTAGGGCGCGGAAGATTGGCTGAGTTCGGGGCGTGGTCTTCGCTCCCGAACTATGTTTTATAAAACACACACATATATCGCATTATTAATGTATAAATATACCGAGCGTACCTTGCATAACTGCATGAACCCTTATGACACAATACAGTTCTGAAAAATGTCCTCTCCCCGAGTGTGTTCTTTCATGGGCAGTGTCGTTAACAGCTCTTCTTCAGTAGTCATGTCTGTAAACACCATCCGAATAAAAATGCACAACTGGGCTGTGTCACTTTTTTGAATAGCATGCGATCTACCCGCACTACCTTCGATCGACGTATTGGGCACCCCTGCTCTATAGAGACTGTGTCTGTCCCACGTTCACTTAAATTAATGAAATCAAAAGTAAGCAGAAGAGGAGTTATAGAAAATAACCTCATACAAAGCAACACCACTATTGCAACAGTGCAACACAATAGGATGATTAAATGTGGACTCCTAACTATTAGATCTCTGTCTTCTAAAGCTGTATTAGTAAATTAATTAATACCAGACAATCACATTGATTTATTCTGTCTTACTGAAACCTGGCTGAGTCATGAAGAATATGTCCACCAAAATGAATCAACTCCTCCAAACCATATTAATACGCACATATCTCGAGGCACCGGCTGAGGAGGTGGAGTGGCTGCCATCTTTGACTCAAGCCTGTCGATGGGTCCTAAACCTACGTTAAATTGCAACTCATTTGAAAGAAGCGATTCCTTCTGCTTTTGGTTCAATACCATGTCTCAATGTAACAGGACTCCTGTGCTAGCTTTAGTCCGTCCCAGATTGATCATCTCATCTTTGGTCCTTCTCTCTTGATTTATTCCCTCAGTAAACATTGTAAACATGAGTTCACGTCTCGTTAGCTGACGCCTCACAGAGCTACATGCGCGACTGTGTGCTCTTTACAGTAAGATACCGTAAAGTCGAAAGACCTGTTTTGTGAGAGGATGAACAGTGAAGCCTGAGATGGCAATCGTTAATATGATTGATGTGTCTGTGTTGTCAAAGGCAATCTAAGGATACTCTGAACCAATCAGAGGAGAGAATGTCAGTAAAAAGGGGAACACGCTGCTCACCATCTGAGGACGATTGTGTAAATCTGCTTCCAACAGACTTTGGCTTCATGCAACATTAAGGAGAAGAGCTGCTGACAATACAGAAGTCTTTCTGAGGGACATGACAGCTGCATGTGTGCTGAACTCACTGCTGTAGTATCTGCATTGTACTAATACACAATATTACAGCATTATCTAGTAAGAGTGAAACGTTATACTCATGTTTATGTTCACTAGAACAGTGTTGCAGAGATAACCACAGAAAACTAACTAACAGTTAGTGACACCATAACTAACTAAAAAATACTTAGCAAATTGAAGTACTATACTTAGTGTAGTACTCAAAGTCGAAGGACTTTCATTTGTAGCGTAGTGCCGTCCCAAAAAAGACATAGTTTGCATAGTGTGAATATTTCACAAACTGTCCGTGACTGCGTTGTCTTATGAGTCATCAAACAATACCTTTGAGGGTGTGTTTTCGTGCATATGGAAAATAATTGCGTCAGCAACCTGTTTCTCAGAGTCTCACCTTCGTCTCCAGAGAGCAGGAAGACACTCAGCTGACAGCAGAGCCGCAGTCTGGATCGGTTTCCTACTCAAGATCCAAATAAAATAGTTTCTTCATCATTCTAACAACACAGCAGCGTCTTGAGCGCACACAGGTCAGTACAGTTAGTTAGTGGTTACTGTGTGTTAAGTGGTACTAAATGTACACATGCATCTTTAGAGGGTAAAATACTATAATGTTTGAATGTTGGCCAGAATACGTCTGAAACTTCTATTTAGTAAAAATAACTTTAATGTGTTTTGGTTTTGAGAAACATTTAACTTTTTTATTAGACCTCAGTAGACCTTTTTATTCTCATTGAGTTTAATTTGTTGCAGAATCGTGGAATGAATTGAACCTGTGAGTCTCTTTTGATATTTTCACTTCAAATTACCAAAATAAGGAATAATCAAATCCAACACATTAAATTAGGGATGGACTGATACCGATACTGACTTAAGAAGCTGCATCTGCTATCAGGGACAATGTGTCCGATCTGTTCAATTAATTTATATTTAGTAGTTTATAGATGCTATACATTAAATACTGGAATTTAATCCCAGTTTAAGTTTTTTTAAGAACAATTTCTTGTAGAAATTAAAACGTTTACATTTGAATTCTAATACCTTTTCATTTTGAAAATGTTTTAAATTGCTGGTGCTCAATTTATAATTTTTAATAAATAAATAAATAACAATTCAGTAAATTGATATCTATTTTTTAAATTCTCACATTTAGTTTTAAGAAGTTAGGAAAGCAAAGTTGGAGCCACGCCTGATGTTGCTTTACACATAAAATAATGATAACAGTCACTTCCACACAGTGAGGCATACAGATGATTAAACACTCGTATTGGTCAGTACTGGCCCACGGGTCTCGGTGTAGGGACTGTGAGAGGTGCATCCTTACAAAGTATGCAGGAAAGGAAGAGACTTTCTTTGTGTTGCTATGTTACAATACAACGTGCAGAAGAGTTGTGTGATGATGAGTCACAGGTTGTCTTTTGGCTCCAGGTCAACATGTCGGCTGCCGACTATCTGCTGACTGAAGAGCAGCTCTTGTGCTGCATCTGCCTGGATGTGTTCAGCGATCCAGTCACGGTACCATGTGGACACAACTTCTGCAAAAAGTGCATCACGCAGCACTTGAATTCTAATTCCCGGCGCCTGTGTCCCATGTGTAATGAGCGTGTGGATAGAAAATTTAAGTTTGGAGTCAACACTTTGATATCTGAGATGACTCTTCAGTTCAGACAGTCAACTGGAAGGAAAGACGGGAAGAGCTTAGAGCAACAAGTTGCCGAACCCGGAGAAGTTTCCTGTGACGTTCCTACTGGAACTAACCTACTGCCTTCCTACTGGACTGTCCTGAAGTTCTGTCTTTTCTTAGTATTCGGCCTGTTGTGTCTTACAGTTACCCTAAAGCTTCATAAAATGGTGCCTAGCTTGAAAAGTCGTCAGCTGTTTGATGTGTTTGAGAACGCGGAGGGCAGCGGGTGTCCTAAGCATGGCAAACCTCTGGAGCTCAACTGCAAGAAAGAACAAACGCCCATATGTCAGTCCTGCAGCGACTCAAGTCACAGATTTCACGACATTGTTCCCCTAAAAGAAGAATATGAAGCAAAGATCAAAGAGCTTCAGGAAACAAAGGCTGTAATTGAGCAGAAGATCCAGGAGCTGTTGCGCCTCTTGCAGTATGCAGTGGATGTGACTCTGGATCCTGAAACAGTTCATCCTCATGTCATCGTATCTGATGATGGGAAACAAGTACACCAGAGTGGTGTGTTGAATGAAGTCTCAGACAACCTAAAGCAATTTGATCGTGTAGATTGTGTCTTGGGAAAGCCGAGTTTCTCGAAGGGGAGATTTTACTATGATGTTCAAGTTAAAGGAAAGACTGCATGGATTTTAGGGGTGATCAAAGAGTCTGCCAACAGGAAGGGAGTCGTTAGACGAAACCCTGAAAATGGCATGTGGGCTCTAATGCATATAAATGGAGACTACTTACCACTTACTAGCCAGCCTGAGCATCTCTCTGTGAAGGATCCACCTGAGAAGGTGAGGGTGTTTGTGGACTACGAGGACGGTCTGGTCTCCTTCTATAATGTAGATTCAGCATCTATTATCTACTCCTTCACTGGGTGCTCCTTCACTGAGAGAATCCACCCAATCTTCTGCCCTATTGACTCCGTCCCTCTGATTCTCAGCCCTGCTCCCAGTTTAAACTAATCATTGCTTTTCCAAAAATCTTCTACAGTCTCATAAAAGTTAATGAAATAGTCTTGAGAGGCAATCTATTGGTTTGGAGACACTGTTTTTTCTTTGTCCCTCAGCACAACCTTTTCATTGGAACGAAGTTACGTTAAAAAATGACTTTCTAGACATTACTTTCATCCTAAACGACACAACAGACAAACCCAATATATTGTGATTTGTGACTATTTCACGACCTGGCATGATACTGGGAGGAAGCTTTATTCTTCTATATTTGCTCTGCTTTGGTTGCTATATGTACAGATGCTGCTATTCAAATGTCCATTGATGATGTGCTTGATTTAAAATAACTGCTGGCCAACTCACCCTCTCTAACTTTATACAGTACTACTGGTCAGCCATCATCCAACAACTCCCATACTAGATAGAAAAGCTTCATAATGTTTGTGCTGTACTGACTGTAAAACTGAATATATTAAAAGAAATGCTGGGTAATTTCAGTGTTCTGTGATTTCTGGGATATCACCCAACATGAGACACTTATTCAAGTACTTCAACAATACAGGCCTCAGAGGGGTCGTTATCAATAACATTATACATCAGCCGCACAAAGGCACATCTCTACTGTTAGAGGCCTCATCCTGGTAAAGCGTTGGACAACTGTTGTTTGGGGAGGAGTTTACTAAACGGCAAGTTGAAAGCTTTGCTTTAATTGTGATGGTTTAACTTTAGGGTTTGTACATCAAGGATTGGTTACATTGTTGGATTAGTTTGAATGAAATCATTATATTCATACTCATGAGATTCCAGATGGCAACCTACAGTTCTGCCAGGGGCGACTCCTCTGGTTGTATAGAAGTCTATGGTTCATGTGTGAAAGCTGCATTCTCTCTCCTGACCACCAGGGGGCGACTCCTCTGGTTGTATAGAAGTCTATAGTTCATGTGTGAAAGCTGCATTCTCTCTCCTGACCGCCAGGGGATGACTCCTCTGGTTGTATAGAAGTATATGCTTCATGTGGTAACGCTGCATTCTCTCTCCTGACCACCAGGGGGCGACTCCTCTGGTTGTATAGAAGTATATGCTTCATGTGTTAAAGCTGCATTCTCTCTCCTGACCACCAGGGGGCGACTCCTCTGGTTGTATATAAGTCTATGCTTCATGTGGTACCGCTGCATTCTCTCTCCTGACCACCAGGGGGCGACTCCTCTGGTTGTATAGAAGTATATGCTTCATGTGGTAAAGCTGCATTCTCTCTCCTGACCACAAGGGGGTGACTCCTCTGGTTGTATAGAAGTCTATGCTTCATGTGTTAAAGCTGCATTCTCTCTCCTCACCACCTTCTTCTAGTTGCAAAAAACAAGATGGCGACGGCCAAAATGCCAAACTTGAGGCTTCAAAACCATAGTCCACAAACCAATGGGTGACAACATGGTGACTGTCCATATCTATACGAAGTCTCTGAGACCCTCAGTAGAACGCATCAGCTGCACCTCACAGAGAGCATCTTCACAAAACTGCTGAAAGTCTGCTCAGGTTTGATGGATTATGGTAATGTGTCAGAGGCCAGGTGCATGATGGGAAATGGAGATGAGTGGTTTGGGGCCTGTTGGTTAGAATCAAGGCGGATTATGGAAATATGGTCTGGATTTCAGGTTTCCTCCAAAGCTCAAAGACTTAGAGGGTCTTATCTCACTCAGAGTGACTTCCTGTGTTGGCCTGTCTGTCTCTCAAACTGTCTGTCCACTTCCTGTTTGTCTTGAAGAAGAAGAAGAAGAAGAAGAAGAAGAAGAAGAAGAAGAAGAAGAAGAAGAAGAAGAAGAAGAAGAAGAAGAAGAAGAAGAAGAAGAAGACGCAGCAGCAGCCAAACCTCCCTCACCTGTCTAACCTGCTCTGTGGCGTCTTGCCTGCCAGGTAAAACCTCGTGTCTCTCGTGTGTTGATGGACTCGCTGTAAACCTAAAGGTTTAAAATACTTTATTAAGGGTGAAGGTTTACTTTGTCTACAGAGAGCTGCTGTGTGTGTGTGTGTGTGTGTGTGTGTGTGTGTGTGTGTGTCTGTGTGTGTGTGTGTGTGTGTCTGTGAGTGTGTGTGTGTGTGTCTGTGTGTCTGTGTGTGTCTGTGAGTGTGTGTGTGTGTGTGTGTGTGTCTGTGTGTGTGTGTGTGTCTGTGAGTGTGTGTGTGTGTGTGTCTGTGAGTGTGAGTGTGTGTGTGTGTCTGTGTGTGTCTGTGAGTGTGTGTGTGTGTGTGTGTGTGTGTCTGTGTGTGTGTGTGTGTCTGTGAGTGTGTGTGTGTGTGTCTGTGTGTGTGTGTGTCTGTGAGTGTGTGTGTGTGTGTGTCTGTGAGTGTGTGTGTGTGTGTGTGTCTGTGTGTGTGTGTGTCTGTGAGTGTGTGTGTGTGTGTCTGTGAGTGTGTGTGTGTGTGTCTGTGAGTGTGTGTGTGTGTGTGTGTGTCTGTGTGTGTGTGTGTGTCTGTGAGTGTGTGTGTGTGTGTGTGTCTGTGTGTGTGTGTGTAATTGTGCGTTTGTGTCTAAATGTGTGTGTGTGTGTGTGTGTGTGTGTGTGTCTGTGTGTGTGTGTGTCTGTGTGTCTGTGTGTGTGTGTGTCTGTGAGTGTGTGTGTGTGTCTGTGAGTGTGTGTGTGTGTGTCTGTGTGTGTGTGTTTGTGTGTGTGTGTGTGTGTGTGTCTGTGTGTGTGTGTCTGTGAGTGTGTGTGTGTGTGTGTCTGTGAGTGTGTGTGTGTGTGTGTGTCTGTGTGTGTGTGTGTGTAATTGTGCGTTTGTGTCTACATGTGTGTGTGTGTGTGTGTGTGTGTCTGTGTGTGTGTGTGTCTGTGTGTCTGTGTGTGTGTGTGTCTGTGAGTGTGTGTGTGTGTCTGTGAGTGTGTGTGTGTGTGTCTGTGTGTGTGTGTTTGTGTGTGTGTGTGTGTGTCTGTGAGTGTGTGTGTGTGTGTGTCTGTGAGTGTGTGTGTGTGTGTGTGTCTGTGTGTGTGTGTGTGTAATTGTGCGTTTGTGTCTACATGTGTGTGTGTCTACATGTGTGTGTGTGTGTGTCCGGTGTTTCATGTCAGGCTCAGAAACCTGAACTGACACCAACAACAGAGAGAGGAGTCTCTCTCTCTCTCTCTCTCTCTCTGACCTGTCTCTCTCTCTCTCTCTCTCTCTCTCTCTCTCTCTCTCTCTCTCTCTCTCCTCTCTCTCTCTCTCTCTCTCTCTCTGAGAGGAAGCATGGCGGTGGAGAGCTGAGAGCGGATCGTGTGAGTTGGTAGTGATAGTTTAATAGTTGAAGCAGTATTAAAATAGTGTGTAGTGTCACGGTGGGGTTTGTGTGTGTTGTGTGTACGTGGGGTTTTGTTGGGTTCGTTTTGTGTGTTTGTGGCTGCTCGGCTCACGCCGGGCGGCGCAGCAGGCAGCATGGACTACAGCGGCCTGACGCGGAGACACGGGGTGAGGGTGGCGGGCTTCCCGTGCTCCGTAGAGGAGTGAGGCTGGCCGTGGGCCGGGTGGTGGGGCACGGCAGCGTCGTGTCCGCTGCCCTATGAGCGGCGGGGTGGTGCTGTTTCTAGACAGCGTGGAGAAAGCCAACATGGTGGTGGCGGGCGGGGTGCAGGTGAACGGCGCGGCCGTGGCCGTCATGCCGCTCTCCACGCCGGCGGTCCGGGTGACGGTGTCCAATGTGCCGCCGTTCGTCAAGGACGAGGCTCTGGTCAGGGAGCTGGCTAAGTGTGGGAGAGTCATGTCCCAGGTGAGGAAGGTTTCCTCGGGGTTCAGGTCGCCGCTGTTGCGGCACGTAGTGTCGCACAGGAGGCAGCTGCTTATGATTTTAAACGACAGGCCTCGACCACGTGGTCAGAGTGAGAGTCGAGGATTTTGATTATGTTATGTTCGCCACCTCAGGGGCGAGATGCTTTGTGTGCCGGAGCCCAGGACACCTGGCCAGAGCCTGTCCTGAGAGGAGGGCAGGTGAGGGCGCTGCAGGAGCTCCTGCTGGGGAGCCGAGGGCTGCAGAGGAAGAGCCGGGGGGCAGAGAGCCTCAGGACGACCAGGCAGCACAGGAGGGGACAGGTGGGGTCCAGAAGGTGGGTCAGGAGGGGGCGGGAGACGTCCAGCAGGAGGACGTGGGAGGACAGGTGGAGGAGGAGGAGGCAGAGGAGGAGGCAGAGGAGGAGGAGGTGGAGGAGGCGGGGGGGCTCCAGGCGGACAGGGTCCAGACGGTGGACGTGGTCCAGGAAGTGGAAGGGGTCCAGCAGGGGGATGACGGGGGTCAGAAGGAGGCAGGTGAGGAGGAGGAGCGAGAGGAAGGTGTGGAGGATGTTGGGGTGGGAGGGAGCGAGGCAGACATGGAGGCAGAGGAAGAGGGGCCTAAAGCTGGTCGCCTGAAGAGGAAGTCCAGGGGGGACGCCGGAAGCTCACGGCCGAAAAAGGGAGCAGGGGGCTCCGGGAGAGTCGGGGGAGGGACGGCAGAGTCTGGGTCCAGTGGGGAGGAGTACTCTGCTGAGAGCGGCTCCTCTGGGTCTGAACCTGAGTGGAAGAGTGATAGGAAGACCTACAGCTTAGAGAGGATTCGGAAGTTCCTCAAGGACACGAAGAACGAGAGGGGGATGAAGTTAGAGGACCACTTTTCGGACAAAGAGGGGTTGCGGGATTCTGCTCTTTCTCTCTTGCGGAAAAAAGGCAGAGAAGGTTTCACCCAACTGGAACAGTTCAGGGTGAAGAAGCTGGTGCGGAGGATCGTGGTAGAGCTGTCCGGGGATGAGCGGTGATGCAGAGCTGAAGGCCGGAGGAGGAAGGAGGCTGCAGGAGAGCAGCAGGAGAGGAGGAAGGAGGCTGCAGGAGAGCAGCAGGAGAGGAGGAAGGAGGCTGCAGGAGAGCAGCAGGAGAGGAGGAAGGAGGCTGCAGGAGAGCGGCAGGAGAGGAGGAAGGAGGCTGCAGGAGAGCAGCAGGAGAGGAGGAAGGAGGCTGCAGGAGAGCAGCAGGAGAGGAGGAAGGAGGCTGCAGGAGAGCAGCAGGAGAGGAGGAAGGAGGCTGCAGGAGAGCGGCAGGAGAGGAGGAAGGAGGCTGCAGGAGAGCGGCAGGAGAGGAGGAAGGAGGCTGCAGGAGAGCAGCAGGAGAGGAGGAAGGAGGCTGCAGGAGAGCAGCAGGAGAGGAGGAAGGAGGCTGCAGGAGAGTGTGGCACTGTTCAATGTTATGCATGACCGTTGATTGACATGTATGTTTAACCAATAGGATGCCCAGGTGGGGGAGCTGTGGACCAATAAGACGAGGGAGTGAATGTGTGGGCGGGACAGTCGGAGACGTTGTGAGCTCGAAATAAACATGTCAGCTTCAGTACACAGTCTGTCTCACGCGTATTATTAAGTGAACACGACATGGTGTCAGAAGTGCTGTGTAGCTAAAGCAGGATATGTACGAGGTACTACTGTAGGTAAAAGTTCGGAAGAAGTATTCGGTGAAGTTAGATGAGTGACAACGAGCAGGACGGGGAAGCAGCTAACGTTAGCATGGCGGCTAACACTCCCAGCGCTACGTTTAACATCCAGCCGCCGGAGCCCTTTGATTTTTCCAAGCCGAACGACTGGACAAAATGGATTCGGAGATTTGAGAGATTCCGTCAGGCAAGCAACCTATCTGCAAGCTCCGAAGTCAACCAGGTGAATACCTTGATATACTGCATGGGGGACGACGCAGATGACGTCTTGAGGGGCTTGAAACTAAGCGATGTAGACCAGCAGGTATACACAAAAGTGAGAGACGGATTGGAGTCTTTCTTCATTGTTAGAAAGAACATTGTGTATGAGCGCGCGCGGTTTAACATGCGCAAACAGGAGGCCAATGAAACGGTGGACGTTTTTGTAACTGCCTTACATGCATTAGCAGAGCACTGCAATTATGGGACATTACATGACGAGCTAATCAGGGATAGGATTGTAGTGGGACTGGCTGATGCAAGGCTCTCCGAACGCATGCAGATGGAGAAGGATTTAAACCTGGAAAAAGCCATTAACATGGCAAGGCAATCAGAGGAGATAAAAAAGCAACAAAACACATTGAGATGTGATGCCAGTAGTGTAGTGCAGATGGATGCAGCCACTGTGGACAGAATGTTCGAAGGCAGGAAACAAAAAGAGAGGCCCAAGTTTAACAAATTCAAAAGTGAGGGAGCAAAGCCACACTTTGGCAGCCAGAGTAAACATCCACATAGTTCCCAGTGCTACAAGTGTGGTGGCTCACCTCACCCTAGACATGAGTGCCCTGCCAACGATGCAAAATGTTATTCATGTGGGAAAAAAGGCCACTTTCAGCGTGTCTGTCGTGCAGGCGAAAATGTGGACGGTATCGAGACGGAGGAGGAGGATGAAAGTTTCTTCCTGGGTTCTGTGACGTCCGACAAAGCTGCATGGACCGCTAACATAGGAATAATGAATACCACAATCAGGTTCAAACTTGACACCGGAGCGGATGTTACTGCGGTGTCACAGACTGATATGAACCGCATATTTTCGGGTACGCAGCAGCCGGTTCTCCAGAAAGCAGAGAGACCTTTGCTTGGTCCGGGGCGGATGCCGCTGGATGTGTCAGGGTTCGCCAGACTGCAGCTGAGTAGTGGAGTCAAACAGACCATGCAGAAGGTTTATGTGGTCAAAAACCTGAGTACGCCCTTGCTTGGATTTCCAGCCATTACAGCCCTTGGCCTGCTCAAACGGGTTGACGGCATAGATTTGGACACTCTCAAGTCGACGTACCCTAGACTGTGCAGTGGGCTAGGTGAGGTGAAACGGGCGTATCACATAAAACTGAAACCAAATGCTGTGCCTTTCTCACTGAAAACCCCTAGGAGAATTCCCCTGCCGCTGGTGGGGAAAGTCAAGGAAGAGCTCCAGCAAATGGAGAAGCTGGGCGTCATCAGCCGTGTGGAGGAGCCAACAGATTGGTGTGCCGGTATGGTGGTCATACCAAAGAAAAACAGTACACGCCTGAGACTGTGTGTGGATTATACTGGCTTGAATGGGTATGTGTGCCGTGAAAAGTACATTTTGCCGTCTGTGGATCAGTCTCTTGGAATGCTAGCCGGAGCAAAGGTGTTCAGTAAATTGGATGCTAACATGGGGTTCTGGCAGATCCCCTTAGCCAAAGAGTCAGTCAGGTACACCACATTCATAACACCCTTCGGGCGGTTCCACTTCAACCGCCTTCCCTTTGGCATCAACTCGGCACCCGAACATTTTCAGTGCATGATGGCGAAGGTCATAGAGGGGTTGGAGGGTGTGGTCTGCCACATTGATGACGTACTAGTGTGGGGGCGGGACCAAGATGAGCATGACACTCGACTCCATGCGGTGCTACAAAGAGTAGAGAAAGCAGGCATCACCCTGAATGTGGAAAAATGTGACCTCTCCAAGAGCGAGATGGCCTTTTTGGGCCACATCATCTCAGCCACGGGCATCCGGCCCGATCCGAAGAAGACGGAGGCTATCACGGAGATGAAGGAGCCCACAAATGTGAGTGAGATGAGGAGTTTTCTCGGCATGGTCAACCAGCTGGGAAAATTCATTCCTCAGCTGGCTGAAAAAGACAAAGCACTCCGCGATCTCCTCTCGAAAAAGAACTGCTGGGTGTGGGACACGGACCAGGTCAGGGCGTTTAAGGAGCTGAAGGAGGCACTTGCTTCTCCTCCAGTGCTGGCCATGTATGACCCAAACAGGGACACTAAAGTATCAGCCGATGCATCTTCGTATGGCTTGGGAGGCGTTATTCTCCAGAAGGTAAACGGTGAATGGGGTCCTGTGGCTTATGCATCGCGGTCACTCTCTCCAACGGAACAACGCTATGCACAAGTTGAGAAGGAGGCTCTGGGCCTCACATGGGCCTGTGAACGATTCCGGGATTTCCTCCTCGGAAAGCATTTCATCCTGGAGACCGACCATAAGCCTCTTCTCAGTCTTCTTGGAGCCCAAGCACTCGATCTGCTGCCGCCAAGAATCCAGCGCTTCAGAATGAGGCTCATGCGCTACTCGTATACAATCATACATGCGCCAGGGAAGTCACTCTGGACAGCAGACACGCTGTCACGCTCGCCTGTGACAGCGAGCATGTCCCCAGAGGAAAACGAACTGATGGAGAGCACTAACATATATGTGGACTTTATCATTGAAAATCTGCCTGCCAGCCCCTCTTACATAGGAACTCTGAAAGAGCAGCTCAAAGCTGACAATGTCTGCTCACGGGTCATGATGCTGTGCAGTGAAGGATGGCCAGCGCATGATAAACAGGAATCAGTGCTGAAAAGCTATTGGCTAGAGCGAGCCACACTCACAGTGGAAGACGGTTTGCTCCTAAAAGACGCACGGCTGGTAATACCTGCAACGCTGCGGAACGATGTGCTGGCAAAGCTGCATGAAGGACACCAAGGTGTCGTGAAATGTAAAGCGCGCGCACGCCAGTCTGTATGGTGGCCGGGACTTGGTCAGCAGATAAATGACATGGTACTCAAATGCAGAACATGCATACAAGAGAGACTTAATCACAATGAGCCACTCATGCCCTCAGAGCACCCTGACCGACCATGGCAGAGGTTGGGGGCGGACCTCTTTGAACTGTTTGGTAAGACGTACTTACTTGTCGTCGACTACTTCTCGAGATATATTGAGATTGCACTCTTATCTCACACCAGGTCCACCGACGTCGTCACTCATCTCAAGTCAATCTTCGCTCGCCATGGCATCCCGGAGTAATGATGTCGGATAACGGACCTCAGTTTTCTGGACAGGCCTTCGCCTTGTTTGCAGCTGCATACGGATTCACACATGTCACCAGCAGTCCGAGGTTCCCGCAAAGTAACGGCGAAGCAGAGCGGGCAGTCCAGACGGTGAAAAACCTTCTAAAGAAGGCAGGTGACCCCTACCTGGCTCTACTCGCTTATAGAGCCACTCCTCTTCAGAATGGATACAGCCCGGCTCAGCTTCTCATGGGCCGACGTTTACGCACCACGGTGCCAACGGTTCCCTCTCATCTGGACCCTGCACTGCCTGACAGCTGCGCACTGACTCGGAAGGAAGAGGGGAAGAGGATGGCAGATGCTGCACATTACAACAGGCGTCACCGTGCCAAAATGCACAGTGTCTTGTCACCAGGGGAGCATGTATGGGTCACCAACGCTAAGACGGCTGGAACTGTGATCCAGAAACACTCTTCTCCAAGATCTTATTTGGTGGATTTACCTCAGGGGGTGGTGAGACGCAACCGTCTGCATCTGATACCTCTACAGGAGCCTACACAAGAGAGGACATCACCACAGCAGCACATGTCAGGGCAGGCTTCCATGTCACCTGCTGGGACACCTCCAGTGTTACCTGCAGAGTCTCCCACTCTCAGAACTAGGTCTGGGAGAGCCATCATTAAGCCCGATAGGCTTAACTTGTGAACTGATAGGAAATGGAAAATCTTTGA
>JBAMJR010000301.1:0-20000 GCA_038501785.1 Myoxocephalus aenaeus | reverse complement strand
ACACCAACCAGATGAAACACCAACCAGATGAAACACCAATTACCTACACACCTAGCAAAAGCAAACAAACAATTCAATTCAATTCAATTCAGTTTATTTTATATAGCCCAACATCACAAATACAAGTTTGCCTCGGAGGGCTTTACAATCTGTACACATAACATCCCTGTCCCGGGACCTCACATCGGATCAGGAAAAACTCCCCTAGAAAGATAGTAAAAACCCTTTCACAGGGAAAAAAGGGAAGAAACCTGAGGGAGAGCAACAGAGGAGGATCCCTCTCCCCGGATGGACAGAAGCAATAGATGTCATGTGGCCAGAATGAATAGCGTAGTTACAGCACATTCAATGAATATGACAGAAATTATTCATATAATGAGTATTAGGCATGGTCCATGATCCTGATAATCCATGAAGCAGAAGGCGGTAGAGAGGAGGGGGGCATCAGAAGGGCCATGGCAGCAGGCAGGACCAGTTCCAGGCCGGTTCCATCAGCAGGGCCATGGCAGCAGGCAGGACCGGTTCCAGGCAGCCATGGATCCATGGCAGGAGGGGTGGGTGGGGGGGCGGCAGGACCCGGGCCAGGACCCGGGGTAGGACCCGGGGCAGGACCGGTTCCAGGCAGCCATGAATCCATGGAAAAAGAAAGTAGAGTTAGTAATGTGCATTGAAGAGACAATAGTTTATCCAGATGGAGAGAAAGAAGAGGAGAGGAGGAGTGAAAGAGGAAGAGAAGAGGAGCGAAAGAGGAAGAGAAGAGGAGCTCAGTGTATCCTAAGATGTCCCCCAGCAGTCTAGGCCTATAGCAGCATATCTAGGGGCTGGACCAGGGCAAACCTGAGCCAGCCCTAACTATAAGCCTGAAACAGCCCTAAGTATAAGCGCTATCAAAGAGGAAAGTCTTAAGTCTACTCTTAAATGAGGTGACTGTGTCTGCCCCCCGGACTGAAAGTGGAAGCTGATTCCACAGAAGAGGAGCACGATAACTGAAAGCTCTAGCCCCCAACCTACTTTTTAAGACTCTGGGAACCACAAGTAACCCTGCATTCAGTGAGCGTAACGCTCTGGTGGGGTAATATGGCACTATAAGCTCTTTAAGATATGATGGTGCATCACCAGCTAAGGCTTTATAGGTGAGGAGGAGGATTTTAAATATGATTCTCGATCTTACAGGAAGCCAGTGGAGAGCAGCTAGTACAGGAGTAATGTGATCTCTCTTCCGAGTCCTTGTTAGTACACGAGCTGCAGCATTCTGGATCAGCTGGAGAGACCCAAGGGACTTTCCGGAGCAGCCTGATAATACGGAGTTACAGTAATCCAGTCTTGAAGTAACAAATGCGTGGATCAATGTTTCTGCATCGCTTTGAGACAGGATGTGCCGGATCTTTGAGATGTTCCGTAGGTGAAAAAAGGCAGTCCTTGAGATCTGTTTCACGTGGGAGCCAAAGGATAGGTCCTGGTCAAAAATAACTCCGAGATTCCTTACGGTGGTGGTGGATGCCAGAGCGATGCCATCCAGGGAAACCATATCGTCAGATAGTTGATTTCTGAGGTGTTCTGGGCCGAGTAGAATAACTTCAGTCTTGTCAGAGTTCAGCAACAGGAAGTTGCAGGTCATCCAGGTTTTGATGTCTTTAAGACACGCTTGAAGTTTAGTGACCTGGTGGATTTCATCTGGCTTGATTGACAGATATAGTTGAGTATCATCGGCATAACAGTGAAAGTTTATGGAGTGTTTTCTGATAATATTGCCTAAAGGAAGCATATACAAGGTGAATAAAATTGGTCCAAGCACAGAACCTTGTGGAACTCCATGACGAACGGCGGTGGTCATCGAGGCCTCATCGTTTACTAATACAAACTGAGATCGATCTGATAAATACGACTTAAACCAGCTTAATGCTGTACCTTTAATACCAATTGACTGGTCTAGTCTCTGTAATAAGATGCCATGGTCAATGGTGTCAAATGCTGCACTAAGGTCTAACAGGACAAGTACAGAGACAAGTCCCCTATCTGATGCAACTAGAAGGTCATTAGTAATTGTCACTAGTGCTGTCTCTGTGCTATGATGCTTTCTAAATCCTGACTGAAATTCCTCAAATAAACTATTGTTATGTAAAAAGTCGCACAACTGATTTGCGACTACCTTCTCCAGTATCTTAGAGAGGAAGGGAAGGTTAGAGATAGGTCTGTAGTTAGCCAACACCTCTGGATCCAGGGTGGGCTTTTTAAGAAGAGGTTTAATTACAGCTACTTTAAAAGACTGTGGTACATGACCCATTAGTAAAGACCCATTGATAATATCTAGTACAGAGGCACAAATTAAGGGTAAAACTTCTTTAAACAGCTTTGTCGGAACAGGGTCTAGGAGACAGGTAGAAGATTTAGAAGTAGAAACCATTGAAGACAGTTGGTCGAGGTTGATGGTAAAAAATCCATCCAGACGCACAACAGGGCCCACAGCCTCCTCCATGGTCATCCCACCTGAGGATGGACCGGCAGTAGTCGAGGGCAGGAGATCACCGATCCTGTCTCTAATGGCCATAATCTTATCATTGAAGAAGTTCATAAAGTCATTACTACTGAGGTCTATAGGAATACACGGATCCACCGAGCTATGACTCTCAGCCAGCCTGGCCACAGTGCTAAAGAGAAACCTAGGGTTGCTCTTGTTTTTCTCTATTAGTGATGAGTAGTAGGCTCCTCTGGCATTACGGAGGGCCTTCTTATATGTTCTCAGACTATCCCGCCAAACCAACCGGGACTCCTCCAGACCGTTGGAGCGCCATATGCCCTCAAGCTTCCGTGATGCTTGCTTCAATATGCGGGTCTGAGGGTTGTACCATGGAGCGAGCCTCCTTTGCTTAATGATCCTCTTTTTTAGAGGGGCTATCGAGTCCAGCGTCACTCTCAGTGAGCCAGTAGCACTATCGACGAGCTGATCAATCTGGGAGGGAGTAAAGTTAGCACAGGAGTCATCTGTTATATTGAGACATGGTAATGAATTAAATACAGAAGGAATCGCTTCCTTAAATCTAGCAACAGCACCGTCAGTTAGACATCTGGTGTAAAAACTCTTGCCTAACGCTGTACAATCTGGTAGCATAAACTCAAAAGTTATAAGGCAATGGTCTGATAAAAGAGGGTTCTGTGGAAACACTACTAAATGCTCCACATCAATGCCATATGTAAGAACAAGGTCGAGGGTGTGGTTAAAGCAGTGAGTCGGTTCCTGTACTCTCTGACAGAAGCCAATCGAATCTAACAATAAGCTAAATGCAACACTAAGGCTATCATTGCTAACATCCACATGAATATTAAAATCACCTACAATAATAACCTTATCAGTCTTAAGGACCAAACTTGACAAAAACTCAGAAAATTCAGATATAAATTCGGAGTACAAACCTGGTGCTCGGTATACCACCACAAACAGAATCGGCTGTACTGTTTTCCAGGTTGGATGTGAAATACTAAGAACAAGGCTTTCAAATGAGTTGCAGCTCAATCCAGGTTTAGGACCCATCAGCAGACCCGAGTCAAAGATGGCAGCTACTCCACCTCCTCGGCCGGTGTCTCGAGGAATGTGCATATTAACATGACTTGGAGGAGTAGATTCATTTAGGCTGACATATTCCTCATGTCTCAGCCAGGTTTCAGTAAGACAAAATACATCAATATGGTTGTCAGATATTAATTCATTTACTAATACAGCTTTAGAAGACAAAGATCTAATATTTAGGAGTCCACATTTAATTATCCTATCGTGTTGCACTATTGCAGTAGTGGTGTTAACCTTTATGAGGTTGTTTTCTATAACTCCTCTTTTGGTTACTTTTGATTTAATTAATTTAAGTGGCCGTGGGACAGACACAGTCTCTATAGAGTTAAAGATGGGCAGCTGCCCTAAAGAAAATGCAGGAAGTGCAGAGAAGGGTGTAAGACTACAACTCTGCTTCTGCTTCCTGGTCTGTCATGCACGAAGTCGACCAATAAGCTTGGTCATGTTTGCAGAAAGGAGATCCGCTCCATCCGAAGTGGGATGGATGCCGTCACCCCTAATCAGACCTGGGTTTCCCCGGAAAGACCGCCAGTTATCTACGAAGCCCACATTGTTTGCTGGACACCACCGTGACAACCAACGGTGGAAAGTTGACATGCGGCTATACATCTCATCAGTCACCGTGTTTGGGAGCGGGCCAGAGAAGACTACCGAGTCCGCCATTGTTTTGGCGTAAGCACACACCGACTCCACGCCGATTTTAGTGACTTCCGAGTGGCGAAGCCGGGAGTCATTAAAGCCGACGTGTATTACAATCTCACTGTATTTACGTTTGTCTTTAGCCAACAGTTTTAAATAGGACTCAACGTCGCCCGCCCTGGCCCCAGAAATACATTTGACTGTGGTCCCTGGTTTCGCAATCTTCACGTTTCTAACAATTGAGCTCCCGACAACCAAGGTTGGTTTCTCAGTGCCGCTGAGTGGCGAGAGGCTAGAAACGGGGAGAGGGTGGCGGTGTCCAGAGGACTGCTTAGATCCCGGCTTCTGCCTCCTTCGTACAGTCACCCAGTCCCCCGGCTGCTCGGGGGCTGCCGGGGAACAGTTAACGTTATCAGAAGCTAAAGCTAGTTGGTCCGCACCGACTATGGGAGTTGGGATGGCTAACGTAGCTAACGTCTGAGCTTCAATGGTGCGGAGCCGTGCATCTAACCCACTGAGACCTGCCTCCAACCTAGCAAATAAACTACACTTCTTACATGTATCGTTATCATTAAAGAAGGCAGGGGAATAGCTAAACATGTGACACGCTGAGCAGGAGAGAGCAGAAGAGGGAGAGGAGGAAGACATCGCTAGCTGCTAGGCTAAGTGAGGTAGCTAACGATTAGCAGAACAAGCAAAGTGAAAACAGGACAGTTAGATGCAGGCGGTGAGCCGCGTCGGAAGTGACAACACAGGCCCCAATCCTGTCCTGCCTTGAATAGCACTTATTTAATGCAGTTGCAGCTGACTCCAGAGTAATCCATTCATGTGAATGGGCTGGACCAAGGGCCGGGAGGCCCACACACACACACACACACACACACACACACACACACACACACACACACACACACACACACACACACACACACACACACACACACACACACACACACACACACACAAATCTCAAATGACTCATTTCTGGTCTGTTTGACGTTTTGATACAATGTTGCGTTTTCAAAAGAAAACATGTCAAAGTTAGAATACGGTTTATGTTAAAGGTGAAAGGCTGTGTACATTATTCTATTAATACACGTGTGTGTGTGTGTGTGTGTGTGTGTGTGTGTGTGTGTGTGTGTGTGACTGACTGCTTAGTTTCCAGCAGCAGGTGGTTTAACTGGAAAAGGTCAAAGCTTCACGTCCACAACACTGATGAACACACACCTCTGTGTGTGTGTGTGTGTGTGTGTGTGTGTGTGTGTGTGTGTGTGTGTGTGTGTGTGTGTGTGTGTGTGTGTGTGTGCTCCTGTAACAGGCAGCTCTCACCTTTTGTATTTCCATCACCTCCTGCTGAGACGTGCAGAAAGACTCTCTGGAAGGTTTTTATTTATATTTTTACTTTTGACACATAAAGTACATTCTGCTGATACTACTTAAAGTTTTAATGTATTTTAAATATTAATCGTTGATATGTTGTTTTCCACTTTTTGCTATTTAGTTTTTAAGACTATCCTGATAAATAACGGTTAAATAACACTTCCTGCAGCACTGAACGAAGCTGGTTCTTTGGATTCCCCCTGAAGGCCTCTTGTCTCTCCTGCTCCTCTACTCATCTCAGAGAGATTTGTTCCCACGGTTAATCCCCAGAACCGGTTCCTGCAGCCTCAAGCAGAACCAGCGGCGGAGACTAAAGTTAGACTCACGACCACAGACTGAGAACAGGAAGTGGACGAGTCGTTGCTTTGTGGACGTTATGAAGCCTGGAGTTTGATATTTTGGCCGTCGCCATCTTTTTGTTGTTGTTGCAACCAGTGAACAGGAAGTGACCATATCTGGACTGAGGAGGTGGTGCTGACCTGTCAATCACCTTGTAGCCCCGCCCCCAAAGCATACCCTCTCTCTCTCTCTCTCTCTCTCTCTCTCTCTCTCTCTCTCTCTCCAGCAGTATAACTCGTCCTCCGTCACGCTGCCTGCAGGTCAGTTCCCTCTCTTCTTCTTCTTCTTCTTCTTCTTCTTCTTCTTCTTCTTCTTCTTCTTCTTCTTCTTCTTCTTCTTCTTCTTCTTCTTCTTCTTCTTCTTCTTCTTCTTCTTCTTCTTCTTCTTCTCCTCCCTGCAGGAGGTGCATTGTGGGATCCGATGCAGGAGGAAGCAGCAGGTTTCCTTTGATCCTCGTCTGTCCACCAGATTGGATGTTTCTTTCTTCTGGTATTTGATCAGGATCTCAGTGTGAGACCAATCAGAGCAGCTTCCTCACATTGACCTGCTGGTCTGAACCTCAAACTGTGGAGAAAGTTTCTGACTCACACGACTCTGATGGACCAAATGAAGCCAGAAGAACCGAAGAGAGGGTTTAACTCTGGGAATCAACTCAGAACTAAACTCAGGAACTAAACTCAGGAACTAAACTCAGGAACTAAACTCAGGAACTAAACTCAGGAACTAAACTCAAGAACTAAACTCAATTACTAAACTCAAGAACTAAACTCAGGAACTAAACTCAGGAACTAAACTCAGGAACTAAACTCAGGAACTAAACTCAAGAACTAAACTCAGGAACTAAACGCAGGAACTAAACTCAGGAACTAAACTCAGGAACTAAACTCAAGAACTAAACTCAGGAACTAAACTCAGGAACTAAACTCAAGAACTAAACTCAAGAACTAAACTCAGGAACTAAACTCAGGAACTAAACTCAAGAACTAAACTCAGGAACTAAACTCAAGAACTAAACTCAAGAACTAAACTCAAGAACTAAACTCAGGAACTAAACTCAAGAACTAAACTCAATTACTAAACTCAAGAACTAAACTCAAGAACTAAACTCAGGAACTAAACTCAGGAACTAAACTCAGGAACTAAACTCAAGAACTAAACTCAGGAACTAAACTCAGGAACTAAACTCAGGAACTAAACTCAAGAACTAAACTCAAGAACTAAACTCAAGAACTAAACTCAAGAACTAAACTCAGGAACTAAACTCAGGAACTAAACTCAAGAACTAAACTCAAGAACTAAACTCAAGAACTAAACTCAGGAACTAAACTCAGGAACTAAACTCAAGAACTAAACTCAAGAACTAAACTCAGGAACTAAACTCAAGAACTAAACTCAATTACTAAACTCAAGAACTAAACTCAGGAACTAAACTCAGGAACTAAACTCAAGAACTAAACTCAAGAACTAAACTCAGGAACTAAACTCAGGAACTAAACTCAAGAACTAAACTCAGGAACTAAACTCAAGAACTAAACTCAAGAACTAAACTCAGGAACTAAACTCAAGAACTAAACTCAAGAACTAAACTCAGGAACTAAACTCAGGAACTAAACTCAAGAACTAAACTCAGGAACTAAACTCAAGAACTAAACTCAGGAACTAAACTCAAGAACTAAACGTAGGCACTAAACTCGGGAGGTCAATTTAGAAGTAAACTTGCAAACTAAATAGGGAAATTAAATTCAAGAATAAATCAAGATCTGAACCCAGAACATAAATTCAGGATCTGAAGTCAGACTATGAAGGACTTGAACCCGACTAACTAAACTCAGGATCTGAAGTCAGACTATGAAGGACTTGAACCTGACTAACTAAACTCAGGATCTGAAGTCAGACTATGAAGGACTTGAACCTGACTAACTAAACTCAGGATCTGAAGTCAGACTATGAAGGACTTGAACCTGACTAACTAAACTCAGGATCTGAAGTCAGACTATGAAGGACTTGAACCTGACTAACTAAACTCAGGATCTGAAGTCAGACTATGAAGGACTTGAACCTGACTAACTAAACTCAGGATCTGAAGTCAGACTATAAAGGACTTGAACCTGACTAACTAAACTCAGGATCTGAAGTCAGAGAATCATCTTAAGGGATACACTCAGTGACTAATCCCAGGAATTTAAACACAGGAGGAAAAGTATGGAGACAAATTTACGTCAAATGTTTTGTTTATTTGAAAAAAGATTTGAACCTGAACATTTTTGGTTTTGGTTATTAAATCATAATCACATCTGATAAATTCAACATGTCCAACGTTCCATTCTTTGGCTAAACAACTATTAATTTTTAGGTTTTCACAGGTGAGTTTTTCATAAACTTCTCGTCCTCTGGTCGACCTTCACTCTCCTTCTTCGTCTTCGTCGCCTCCTCTTCTTCCTGCGATTATCTCTGGATCCGAGTAATTAAAGCTCATTCATCTTTGCTGCCAGGACTCAAGGACTTCCACGACACACACAACACACACACACACACACACACACACACACACACACACACACACACACACACACACACACACACACACACACACACACACACACACACACACACACACACACACACATATCCGCTCATTTCTCCTTGTTACAGAAAGTTAATTTAGGGAAATACTCCTTTAATTATGATTCATATCTGGGTCATTCATAAGAACCTCTGCGGACACCAAGTCTGTGTGTGTGTGTGTGTGTGTGTGTGTGTGTGTGTGTGTGTGTGTGTGTGTGTGTGTGTGTGTGTGTGTGTGGTAATAAAAGTGTAGATGAGGTCTTCTTATTTTAACCTTTTCTTTGTATCTTTTTAGTTCAATTTTAGGGAAGCCGCTGCAGGTGAAAAGGGGATACAAAATGAATTGACTGTCACCGTGAAAATTCCCCAGTTGATTACTTATGTTAAGAAATTATATTTCAGTATGCAAATGAAGTATTTTCATTATAAATACGTGCCAATTTACATACATGTCTAGAATCTCTTTGTATCAGAAGACACGGCCAACAGCTGTAAAAAAACATCCATTGCCTCCATGTTTTTATTAGTGTATAAATGAGGTTATGAAGGCATAAACCCTCAGAGTATATGCAGGAATGAAAGAGTAAAGTTATATTTCACCATGAAACTTCACCACTTCATCGCTGACGTTAAGAGGATTTATTGTGTTACAAGTTTTATGAAATGTTTAAATCTACAGACGTGAACATAAACATATTATTTCAGTCAGAAGTCCATGAATGTGATAAAAGTCACGGCTGACCTTTCAGTCAAATGAACAAATAGAATCAAAGATGAATTTAATTTTGTGTTTCTGATGTCGAGCGCTTCAATAAACCATCCATCAAATCACCGTGGCAACCGAGCATCCATCATCATCATCATCATCATCGAGAGGAAGCACACGAGAGACCTGACAGACAAGAGGAGAGATAACCAGAGAGGGAGGGGGAGAGAGGAGAGAGGGAGAGAGGAGAGAGGAGAGAGAGGAGAGAGGGAGAGAGGAGAGAGATGAAGGGAGGAGGGAGAGAGGGAGGGAGGAGGAGGAGAGAGGAGGGAGAGAGGGAGGGATGAGAGATGGGAGAGAGGAGAGAGGGAGAGAGGGAGAGAGGGAGAGAGGAGAGAGGGAGAGAGGGAGAGAGGGAGAGAGGAGGGAGAGAGGGAGAGAGGGAGAGAGGAGAGAGGAGAGAGGGAGAGAGGAGGGAGAGAGGAGAGAGGAGAGAGAGAGAGAGAGAGGGAGAGAGGGAGAGAGGGAGAGATGAAGGGAGGAGGGAGAGAGGGAGGGAGGAGAGATGGGACAAATAGTTAGAAGGTGAAAGAGAAGAGGAGGAAAAACTATTAGAAGAGGAGATGGAAGGAAAGGAAGGAGAAGATAAAGGAAAGGAAAGAAGGAGACAGGGATAAAAAAGGAAAGATTGAGGACAATGACAAGAGGAGACGAGATTGGAAGAAAAAAGGGGAGGAAGAGAGAAAAGAGAAAAGAGAGAGAAGAAATACAAAAAGAGGAACAAGAAATCAAGAAGGAGAGAGGAAGAAAGCAGATTGGAGGAAGGAGAGGATGAAGAAGAGAAGAGGAAGGAGAAAAGAGAAACGAGAGAGGATGAAGGAGAGAGCAGGAATGATAGGAGGAAAAAGCAGTTTGGAGCAAGGAGAGAGGAGAGGAGAGGAGAGGAGGAAGAAGAGGGAGAGAAGAGATGAAGAAGAGGAAGGAGAGAAGAGAGTGAAAACAATAAATGGAGCTGCAGTCTTTCTGCCACAGAGGAAAGTGGAGAGCAGAAAATAATTCAGTTTTTCTGAAGTCAAGGTGAACTTGTAAATTGTGTTGTAATCCCCAAACACACACACACACACACACACACACACACACACACACACACACACACACACACACACACACACACACACACACACACACACACACACAGCAAACTGACGGAGGGGATGAAAGCAAATCCACAGAGAGAAGCAGAAGAAATGACAAGAAAAAGGAAAGAAGATACAACAGTATTCAGAGGAGAGGCAGTGTGTGTGTGTGTGTGTGTGTGTGTGTGTCGTCTGCTTCCACTTCCTGTTTGTTTCATTTCCAAACATAAAACAAACCCCTCTGCTGATTCCCCTCTCTTCTCTCGTGGGTTTAAAACATAAACGTAGTTCTTCATTCTTCCTGAAACTGGTCAGCTGGAGGGGAGGAAGGAGAAGAGCTAACAGTAAAGGAGTGAAGCTAACTGATGTCAGGTCAGCTGGAAGGAGCTCTCGTTAAAGGAGTAAAGCTATAAAAATAGACACCGCTTTTCAAGTGCTTTTTCTACTTGGCAGAGGCAGCCAATCAAATCAAGCAGGAGGCGGGCTTTACCTCCTTTACTTCCTGTTTTGTTTCCGGTAGATGTGGAAGGAATGGACATTGATATTAGCGTTTTCTTTAATACAATGAACTATATAATTTCCACGGCGGTGCAGCAGGAGGGACGCGGGTTCGATCCCCGTCCCGGGTGGCGGTCCTGTGGAGTTTAAACGTTCTCCCCGTGGCAGCGTGGGTTCCCTCCGGGTTCTCCGGTTCCTCCCACAGTCCAGAGACAAGCAGCTCAGGTTGACTGGAAACTCTAAACTGGTCTGTCTCTCTATGAACCCTGAGATAGACTGGACCAGGTGAACTCCTCTTCTTCTTCTTCTTCTTCTTCTTCTTCTTCTTCTTCTTCTTCTTCTTCTTCTTCTTCTTCTTCTTCTTCTTCTTCTTCTTCTTCTTCTTCTTCTTCTTCTTCCTTTTCCTTGACGCCCAAACAAACACAAATGATCTCTGTGCCTCCTCCTCCTCCTCCTCCTCCTCCTCCTCCTCCTCCTCCTCCTTCAGTCAAAGCTTTGTTTCATATTTAATCGCCTCTTTTATTCTGAATGTCTCCCGGCTGACATTAAAAAGTAATGTGTGTAAATGAAGGCGCTCGATATTTGGATCTGAGTGTTGAGGATGGAAACCACCTGGAGGGGAACACAACTCCTACATGACGTCCTATTGACTCTTCTTCTTTATCGCCATGAGGCCGACGGAGAGTTTTTAAAAATTAATTTACTTTACACAAGTGAGTGATTTTGTGACGCGGATATTGAGAGAAAGCCGGGTTACAGATGCGCCCACAGCTGGGGAATTTAAAGCGGCAATAAGTTTGCTGCCGCATTTTGATGCGGCTGATGTCAGCGGGTCGGTCACTCCGAGCTCAATCAGAGAGTGAGACGGCGGAGTGATTTGTATGATACAATTAAAAGATACAGGAGCAGAAGGAAGGAAGAGAAACAGACAAAGTGAGACGAGAATACAGACGAGGAGGAAGGCGGACAGAAGTAAACGGAGGGAGAAATGGGGTTTAAATCAGTGATGACAGCTCAACGTCTTCACTGTCAACTCAGTTTCCACCAGCGTCTGTGTGTTTGTCGGAGTGTGTGAGAGAGTGTTCAAGTCTGTCAGGAGAAATCAGATCTGTCAGAGTGAGACATCACCTCCCTCCCTCTTCTGTCAGACCTCCTTCACTGTGACTCCGTATTTACCTCTTTAAATGATACGATGCTGCCGTGTGCAGCCTGGTTCTGTTTGTCACTTCTGGTGCCAAAAAACAACAACATGGTGGCGACCAAAAACCAAGACGGTGACAACCAAAAAAACAAGATGGTGACAGTCAAAAAAACAAGATGGTGACAGTCAAAAAAACAAGATGGTGACAACCAAAGACCAAGATGGTGACAGTCAAAAAAACAAGATGGTGACAGTCAAAAACCAAGATGGTGACAGTCAAAAAACCAAGATGGTGACAGTCAAAAAAACAAGATGGTGACAGTCAAAAAAACAAGATGGTGACAGTCAAAAACCAAGATGGTGACAGTCAAAAACCAAGATGGTGACAGTCAAAAACCAAGATGGTGACAGTCAAAAAAACAAGATGGTGACAGTCAAAAAAACAAGATGGTGACAGTCAAAAACCAAGATGGTGACAGCCAAAAAAACAAGATGGTGACAACCAAAAACGAAGATGGTGACAGTCAAAAACCAAGATGGTGACAGCCAAAAACCAAGATGGTGACAGTCAAAAAAACAAGATGGTGACAGTCAAAAACCAAGATGGTGACAACCAAAAAAACAAGATGGTGACAGTCAAAAAAACAAGATGGTGACAGTCAAAAACCAAGATGGTGACAGTCAAAAAAACAAGATGGTGACAACCAAAAACCAAGATGGTGACAGCCAAAAAAACAAGATGGTGACAACCAAAAACCAAGATGGTGACAGTCAAAAAAACAAGATGGTGACAGTCAAAAACCAAGATGGTGACAGTCAAAAACCAAGATGGTGACAGTCAAAAAACCAAGATGGTGCCAGCCAAAAAACCAAGATGGTGACAACCAAAAAACCAAGATGGTGACAGTCAAAGACCAAGATAGCAACAGCAAGAAACTTAGATGAAATTGGCCTAAAAAAAGATTAAACTAAGATAGCGACAACCAAAATCCAAAAACCAAGCTGAAGACGACTGAAAACCAAGGTGGTGAAATGCCAAACTTCTAACCCGTCGTCAAACAAACTGTTTATTGGATTAAATCCAATAAACACCGTATCAAAACGCTCCAAGCCCACGGATGTGTGAGTCTCTATTCTTCTTCCTGTCACGTTGGACTGAGTCCTCACCGTGTCGTTCATGTTTTGTGGTGTGAAAACTGATTATTAGACGTGTGCGTGTTGTTCATTTCTTTGGCCTCTTTGCCTCCGTTAAAGCATCTTAACATTCAGAGTCTCTCCTCGGTTTCCTCTCCTGTTCTCCGGGTCTCCTCGTGAATGCGGAGCAGCTGTTATCTGAACGAGCCCAACGAGATAATTGCCGGACAAGTGGAGTTTCGACCGGAGAGATGAATCTAAATGTGTTTTTTCCCCATTAAAGAAGCGACCTCATAGGAATCCTGGTCTCTTTGTGAGGAGCGCGTCCGTCTGTTAGCGTGCTAACTAACAACGCGATCGATACAAGATAAGTGGAGCCTTTTAGTGAGCTTTTGTTTATGATTCTTCAGCTGTGTTATTTTCCTCGTCGAGATGAGTTCACACACACAAAATAAACCTGAACCCTGAAATCTCGCTGAGCTGAAATACGCGCAGATTCTTTTTGTCTCCACTGAAAACTATGACCGAGTCCGGGCAACTCCACCTGAAACCAAACCGCCTCATTTGTATTTCATCCTGAACGCGAACCGCTCACATTTTAATTTCCCTTCAGCAAACCAATCAGTTCTGCTGGCTGAGTCTTAGTCATGTGTATAATGAGCTGTCAGCCAATCACGGCCGGCCTGGGGCGCGCGGAGGAGGAAGTGCTCACATTTAGCATTTAGCATTTCTGCACGGACATATTTCAAAGCAGATTCATACGAGAGGTATTTGAGAAAGTTCCAAATGTGACAGTAAAGTATTCAGATACTAAGTACTAACACAGGCAGTAGAAATACTCTGAATTGACAATTTGAAAATGTAGTTTTATTCTATATTCTCATGCGTTCATGTGAAAAACGTTGGAGATCATTTTGAACGATTATTTTCATTATCGATTAATCTGCAGAATATTTTCCCCATTAATCGATGTATTGTTGGATTCATGAAAAAGTATTGAACACAGATGTGGGACTTCTAGTCGTAGCTAATTGGCAGACTTTGTTCCCATAGGGCTTTAAAGAAATAAAAACCCATAATACAATATAATATAATATACAATTCATTATAAAACTTCATATAATCATAAACATATAGTGCAGTTGGAGCTGCTGCAGTAGAACAAGAGCTTTTCTAAAGGGACCCTGGTGCTCAGAGACACTACCACTTTAGTCCACAGGGGGCGCCAGAACCAACACAGCGTTAAAAGTTCCTGGGAGCAGCTTTAAGTAGGACTTTGTATGCAGCAGTTTCCATTAACGAGAGGATGTTTGTTTGCTGTTTGTGAACGCACTGAAGAAATGATAATTAGATCAAATTAGGAACATCTGCGTTCAAACAAACACACATGTTGATTATCCTCGTCCGGCCTTTCGCTGTGTGTGTGTGTGTGTGTGTGTGTGTGTGTGTGTGTGTGTGTGTGTGTGTGTGTGTGTGTGTGTGTGTGTGTGTGTTGTTTCTTTTCCATCTGCAGCAGCTGTTTTCTGTCTTCAGGCCACTTACATATTTTCATCCTCCCGTCTTTTTTTCTTTCTGCCACACTCCTCATTCTCTTTTTTTTACTGGTTTGAATTCATTTCCTCAGGTTTTTCTTCATGCCTCCACACACACACACACACACACACACACACACACACACACACACACACACACACACACACACACACACACACACACACACACACACACACACACACACACACACACATACACACACACACACACACACATACACACACACACAGTGAGCAGTCTGCCAGGCTGTGATTAGAGAAGTAAAATAAAAAAAGAGAGGAACAGACTTTCAGATGCTTTGAGCAACAAAACACAGCTGATAGACTGCTGTGTGTGTGTGTGTGTGTGTGTGTGTGTGTGTGTCCGTGTGTGTGTTTGCAGTTATTCAAGCATAAGTTGCAGCAACAGCTACGTTTAAATGATTCACTTCTTTTGTTTTCCTTATATCAGACGGACAGAAAGACGGACAGGTGTCGGGTTGATTTCTTCTTCTTCTTCTTCTTCTTCTTCTTCTTCTTCTTCTTCTTCTACTTCTACTTCTACTTCTACTTCTTCTTCTCCCTTTATTATAATTTTTCTCCAGTATGTTTTCTTTCTTTCCTGGGGCGAAAACAAATAAACAATTCCGCTCCTCTTCTTCTCTCTCTACCTTCCAACATTACAAGTTTACAGGTGCAGCGAGTACATTGCATTCAAGTCTATTCAAAACCAGGCCTCCTGATTGGCTCTCGGGGAGCCATTTTGGAGCTTTTACACAGTCATCATGTGTTCCTGCCGCTAGCCTCACAAAGACCGGAACTAATGGTGCGTTCATGCACTCTTCATTAACTCGCAAAGTCACAATTGTTCCAGATCACCAGCAGGCAGTTTTCTTTTCCTGGAACAGCCAATGAAGCGCTGAATCCCAAAGGAAACATCAGACGAACACAATCCGTGGAACCAGAATGTGTCCATAAAACATATATTTCTATGACAGAACGTGGGTAAACGACCTGTGGTGGAATGCAACAAAGTGCATTTACTTAAGTATCGGTACTTGTAGTTTTCCATTGTATGCTTCTTTATATTTCTACTCTCTAAACTTCAGAGGCTTTTAAAGCTGAAGACATGTCAAAGTTTAGTTTGTTTCTGCTCTGGTTGTATAGAAGTATATGCTTCATGTGTTAAAGCTGCATTCTCTCTACTGACCACCAGGGGGCAACTCCTCTGGTTGTATAGAAGTATACTTCATGTGTTAAAGCTGCATTCTCTCTCCTGACCACCAGGGGGTGACTCCTCTGGTTGTATAGAAGTATATGCTTCATGTGTTAAAGCTGCATTCTCTCTCCTGACCACCAGGGGGCGACTCCTCTGTTGTATAGAAGTATATGCTTCATGTGTTAGAGCTGCATTCTCTCTCCTGACCACCAGGGGGCGACTCCTCTGGTTGTATATAAGTCTATGCTTCATGTGTTAAAGCTGCATTCTCTCTCCTGACCACCAGGGGGCGACTCCTCTGTTGTATAGAAGTCTATGCTTCATGTGTTAAAGCTGCATTCTCTCTCCTGACCACCAGGGGGCGACTCCTCTGTTGTATAGAAGTATATGCTTCATGTGTCTATCTACTTCTCCAGCATCCTGCAGGCGGAGCAGTGTTAAAGGTTAACGTCTCGATGTCGACACATTTTTGGAGAAACACAAACAGCAGTTTATTTCCCCCTCATCACATTCTTGTGTTCCATATTGTGTTTTTCTCTGACTCACCGCCGGTGGAAACTGTTTTTTTTTTAAACTAAAGACCAGTTTTATAAATAAAAGATGTTGTCATTGTTGTGCTTATTATTAGAGAGCAGAAACTGGTGTTTCTATTAAAGCGTCCACCCAAGCGGAACCGGCTGTAACAGGAATTTAAAAATGTCACATCACTCACAGAGGAACCACAAATACGGAGTGTGTCTGTGTGTCTCTCTGTGTGTGTGTGTGTGTGTTCAGCATATGCTCTCTACAAAAGCCTCACAAGGGATCGTAATGATGATTTAAAGAGTCAAAGACAAATGACAAAATAAACATTTCCCTCGCATTTGTAAAGTTCCCCACATTAACGGATGTATTTTTGATATAAAGGTTAGACGTAATGTTGCTTTAATAAATGTTTGTGTGTGTGAAGCCAACCGCGTCGCCGACGAACGTACGTTCCCAAACAACTGAACTGCACTGTATCTCAGTAAAGTTCAGAGGGAAACGTCGCAGCGCGTGTTTAACGTTGTACTTTCACACAAAACACACAAAAAAACACAACAAAACTCTTTTATAGCGTTAACGTAGTAAAGTTATAGCTATTTTATAATTTCATTGTTTTTCACAAATATACTACATGTGTTATAATAGTTTTTCCCTATTAGCTTATTTTCTCATTGCACAGCTCCTGTCTTCCTCTGTTGCTCTGCTTCCAGCCTGCAGCTTTTTTTAAGGAGAGCTCTCATCCAATCAGATTTCACCTCTGTGTCTCTATGGAAGCAGAGCGGCTTCTAGCTGGTCTTTGCAGATTAAAGTACACATAGACGTTATCGTTGATTGTCATAGTCTTCAACCAATCAGATCAAAAGCGCCTGCTAGGTGGCGTGAGCATCAATATGCGCTGTGATTGGTCAGTGGGCCAGCGTGACTTTAGCCAACAGAAAGCTAGCTAGCTGCTAGCAGAACTCAGTAGGAGCAAGAAGAATTCAGGCTGAAACATAAGAGAAGTTAGGACATGTTTAGTGTTTTGCTTGGTGTAGTTGTTTTAACACTCAATGGCTGAAAAAGGAGAAGAAAACGGACTTGCTGATGGATTTACTAAATGGAGAAGGAGCTGTTATTGGAACTGAAGCTCACTGATAAACTGTACAACCGCGTCATCGAACTGTTTAACAAAGAGAGGAGGATGGACTTTGTCTTTAAGTGACAGCATGTGGTGAGTGAACTTTGTGTTACTGTGTTGTTGCTGTTGTCGCTGCCCGCGTTGGGCGTTGAGCCGGGGCTGGTCCCGCTACCCGGGAGCTAGCTGCGGCAGCTAACGCTGTCAACCTTCGCCGTCAGCCTGTTTTCCATTGCGCCTCCTCGGGTGAGCTTGGTGCCGAATTTTTCCTTCTGGCTCGTTCTCTTGTGTGCAGTGTTTTTGTGCCGCAGTTTTGTTGGATTGTTTTGTCATGTTTTGTTATAACTAAATGTGACTGGTTTTTGTTGATGTGAACTACACGCCGCATCCCGTCATGTGCATATTTATGTAAACGATATCAGACGGAACAGAAGGCCCAGGTCGAAAATCCACGGTCCGCCACTGATGTAACCAGAGGAAATGGACACGTGTTGCTGGGAATTCGTAGAAAAATTTGGATACGTTGCGTTTGGACTCCGCCCATCACAAACGGGGGAATTTGAGCGTCCTTCAGCAGCTGGAACCTGGTTCTTTATGCAGTTTCATGACGTTGAAATATCTTTTTTAGTCTCTTCTTCTGTCTGAAGTGAAGCCGCTGCTTTCTTTTCCTCTAGTTTCCTCTCTTCAGGTTTCAGGTCGGGGTTTAAACGTCTCCCCCGAGGGGAGAGGGAGAAGTGAGCAGGAGAAAACAACAACAACAACTCTTTATTTTAAACTATAGTTTGCTTGAATCACACTTTTGCAAGACTGCATTTGATTTGTCTAAACTTTATATAATAACTTTGAGTTGTGTTCCACGCCAGTCAAACTGTAATCGGGTTTGAGGTTTTTATTTTCCATCATGTCGGCTTCAGCGCGTTGAAACTGTCAAAGCTTGACTGACAAATACAGATGAACAAATACAAATAAATACAAATGAATACAAATAAATATGTCTGTGTGTAATAAGAATAAACACACAGAGAGTTCAGCTCCCGCTCCTCTCGCTGTGAGAATGATGTTTAAATTGCTGTATATTTTCCTCTTGGCAACACTAATCTGTCACGGCCGTGATTTACGACAACACAGTGCATGTGTGTGTGTGTGTGTGTGTGTGTGTGTGTGTGTGTGTGTGTGTGTATGTCACAGAATTGAAGGTAAAATTGGTCAGAGACAGAAGTGTTTAGGCTGTTGTGACAATCGATATAATGACATAGAACAACATGATTGTGTGGTGTTGCACTGTGTTTTGTGTCACGTCTCGTCTGTTCTTTCTTTAATTAAACACTCAGAGAAAAACGGCTTTTAAAAACATTTTTAATCAGATGTTCTCTGACTGAGCTGCTGCCATTATGACACCGAGGAGCAATGCATCTGGAACCATAGACATGCAGTCAACGCTGAACTGGGCACATGCATCACAGTTATAGTTTTAGCAGCAGTGGTAGAATAAAGAAGATATAAACAATGGAAGCAAATACATAAATAAAGTCTGCTCAAGACTTACACAATTAATTTAATAAATGTAGTATTATGACTGTGGATAAATACTCTGAGGTAAAGCGTATATTTAGAATATTTTCACCTCTTTACCTTGATGTCAGACAGACATATATATTTACATATATATATAAAAATGTAAATATATATTTATAAAAATATTGATATATATATATAATACATAAATATATATTATTTGTAATATATATATATTATAAATATATATACAAATAAATATATGTATAAAAATAAAACACTTTATAAATACATAAATATATATATATATATATATATATATATATATATATATATATATATATATATATATATATATATGAATGAATACAATTATTTTAAAATATATATGTACAACATCATGCAGAAACTTACGTCAGGTCACATTATGAGCCTAAAAAATACGTACTTCAACTAAAAGTTCTGATTTGTATACATAAGTACTCCAACTGAGATGGTAAGGATTTAATAAACAACAACAACAACAACAACAACAACAACAACAACAAGTAATGGACCCACTGTTTAAGTTGAAAACGTTCCTCTTTCCACGTCCAGCAGTTTCAGCTCAACATCAGGATTCTTTGTGTTTTTACTCCGTTTTGGTCTCGCTCTTTAGCGTTAGCATGTAGCGGTCGCTCCACATGTCTTACAGTAAATATTGACTCTGACTGAGCGATCAGTAAACACTGTTTAACCTGGGCAGAGTTCTGTCTCCATATCAGCTTCATGTCTGAATATTTCAAGCTCCATCATTATGCTTTTTGTTTCTCTCTCTTTGACTCTTATCTCCTCTCGCTGACCACCGTGTTTACGTAACGCTTTGATCTTCTCTGTATGTATAATGTATAGCGGCGGTAAAGGTCTCCCCGCTACGCTGGCCCTTTAAGGCCCGAACTGAACCGCAGGAGGAAGAGGAGGAGATATAAATGAGAGGAGAACAAACACAAGAC
>JBAMJR010000300.1:0-106397 GCA_038501785.1 Myoxocephalus aenaeus | reverse complement strand
TAAATCTTTTCCGACCGATTAACGGGAATATTATGCATGCAAGAGCGAATGGTCATTTGGGAATGGTCTTGTGAGAGTTTACATGGAATGGAATCCAGCTGTATTTACTCCTTTTGAGACATCTACATCACAGGTGATTGACAACCCAACCAGAAGTCACACACTTTTACATACAGAGGTGTCCAAAGGGCAACTTTATAGTTATTTGTTTCGGTAGATATGTAGTCTAGACTGAAAACAGGGTGAGGGAGCTAGTTGCTCCAAAAGGTCACTAAATCCACTGACCAGCATCCCTTTCTAAAGCTCACAACACACGTCAGATCTTCTTTGTTCATTCAATCTGTACAAAAACTGTCAAAGTAAAAAAAAATAGAAGCATTATGAGGCAACGTTTACGGGACATCCTCTTCTTTTGGCGTCCCCGCTGGTTGCCAGCTAAGTGGTCCTGGGCAACCAGTAGTCTGGCACAAAGGCCCCTAAAACTGCAAAATGTAGTTGTTTTTTTTTACACTTTTACGGATTTTGTATGAATCTGGTCTTCATGCTTAAACTACGCTAACATATAAACTTGTGAGTGTACCAATCTTTCTTAACCTAGTTCTCAGCAAGGAAAAGGAATGAGCAAATGGCCCCCAACTATTTCCTCAAGGTTGGCAACAAAGTGACACCAGAAATACCTGGACCCAACAGGAGAGCTTATACTTCACAGTTTTGAGGCGTGTAACAGGGCACATTTGAACCAAAAGCACTTTTTTTAAAACCCAGTTTAGACTACATCTTGTGACCCATCCCCCCACTCTGTGCTGCACCAGATTCCCAGGCCTCCTCCTTCTCCTCCTCAGAAGGCTTAACTCTACTCCTGGTGGCCCAGATTACGCAGCCAATTAGGGTGAAGGCAAAGCCCCTTCTGCTACCAAGCCTCGCCAGAGAGTGGTGTGTGTGTGTGTGTGTGTGTGTCTGTGTGTGTGTGTTATGTCACTGTCAGCCTGTTGTGAAGCAGCACAAGGACACACAATGACTCAATGGTCCAAAGGGACACCTTCAATAATTTCAATTTAGAAAAATGGATATGGATGACAAACTGTGTGAATTTGATTTTCCAAATAGATATTAGAATTATGCAATGCAATGTGCTGGACGGCCTTCATTTTGAAATGTGAATTATACATATATAATATATATATATATATATATATATATATATATATATAATATATATAATATGCTCAGACTCTATTGTTATGTATTTTGTTATATTTTATTCAACAGCACCACCAGCTGGCAAATAATAAACTGATTTAAATTCAGAAGCATATCCCAACAAATACTGTGTGTGTGTGTGTGTGTGTGTGTGTGTGTGTGTGTGTGTGTGTGTGTGTGTGTGTGTGTGTTGTGTGTGTGTGCGATGATAGTCCAGGGAGGTGCATCTGAAAGTGAGCCACACACACGAGCAAAGCAGAAAGGAGACTCTCGCTCCTACTCAGAGTCTTTCTCTCTCGGCCTTTGACCCCTGGGCCGCGTCGGGGGAACGCATCTGGAAGACTGCGATGCTCATGCCAATGTCTGCGCCGATGAAAATTCCACACACAAGACATTCTGCCAGGCACAACCTCGACTCAGAGTCCCAATAGAGGACCTGCTACCTCGGACCAGGATGATCCTCAGTGTATTACCGTCACTCGTTATGGATTCACGGTCACCATCCGTCTGTTGCCCCCACAGGGCATCCGGGTGCTGAATTGTCTCATTGGCTTGGATGGATTTTAAAGAGAAAGACAGACAACCCAAAGTCATTTTTGCACAAAAAAACACACACATGAAATAAGCACAATCGCATATGTGGCTATCATCCGACTCTTTCAGTTGATTAACGACCCGGTTAGTTGGCAATAAAGATTCTCATTACGTGTGAAATCTGAGATTACGCGGCTGAAAACCAGACAGAGCGTTCTTTAACACAATATGACCCCCAGGGGAACGAGTATTACTGCGCAACAGTGTTCAGTTTCTCATACTAGTTACTGATTTATAAGAAGTTGAACCAAAACAAGCATGAGGAAAATCACCCACAAATAAAATCACCGGTAATTATTAGCAGATTCATGAACACACAATCAAACTAGGGTCACTGTAGGACTCGACTGAAAATGCAGCCTCATGGAGCTTTCAGCGTGTGTTTTTTCTGCTGCACATGCATAGTAGATGTTATGGCAGATTACGTAATATATATATACAGCATATATACTAAAATCAGCTTTTAAAAATCATTAAGTGGCTGGTGAAGAAGTCAAGCACCTATTCATGTGGAAAACCCACTTGAGAAGCCTGTAGTTTATCAGTGCTGTGTTTCTCAGAGTTTTTTTTTTTTTTGGGCCGGGGGGTTCTGATCAAGGAGCAGGGCGCAAACTATTTGAATAAATGTATTGTGTATGGAATAATGCAAAGATATACTGTAGGAAACACAGAGGGCAACGAGTGTATTACTCTCTGGTCGTATAAAATAAGAGCCTTAGTGACCTTATGAACTTTCATTGTACATCTTTTACACCATTACTTCCACCAGAATGTTCATATAAGATCTGTTCATGCAGTAGTTCAATCACGCAGAGACAACAGCTGTATAAGCAAAAGGAGACATTCGTCACATATGTCATTGTGTCGTACATACCTAAAGTTCTAATGGCGGAAACTTAAAAACCCAGTACTAAATCATCAGGAAAGCTGCTACAGTAGCCAACATCCTCAATATCCAGGTGCAAATACAAAAAAACAATATATATATAGTGTATTTCTTTCTTTTCCCTCCATTATCATCTGTTCAATGTCTGCGAGACAGCTGGAGGCGGCGCTGACGCTGCTCCAAATCATGTTGTTGTAGTGTGCATCCACGCCTCAGGAGGAGAGCGGGTTCCCAGCCGAGCTTTTGATTGTTTGGTCTCGGCCCGACGGCATGAAACAAGCGCCGGGCCGCCGACGGCCTCAGACAACTGCCAATCTTGCGCCAGAAAAAGTAAAAAGCAACATGAGACAGGCATTTAGAGGTGTGATGTGACGTCTGTCAAACAGACAACTTTACCACCAGACCTATCGAGTAAAACATGGGTCAGAGTGGTTGAACATATTGATGGTGAGACAATAGATAATATTGATGTATAAGTTTAAGCTTCTCTCATCAATATTTCTTTATATGAAGCAGGGATCCTATGATCTAGTTGCTGGCCTGAAAACCAAAAAACAGTAACCTGGACAAAGCTGTAAACCTCCGGAGAGCTGAGGGCAACTGCAGAGTGAGGTAATCATTCTCCAGTGGGTTCATCACGGCCAGCAACAACTCTCATGTACGCTGAAGAAAAATACAAATAAAACTCTTGTCTTCACTCCCAGTTTCCACCAAGTTGAAATAAAAAAAAGTCCAAGAGGATATCTATGTCAACAAAACCGGCCGATTCCTCCTAAATTGTGTTTACGCATTTGTTAAAATCTCTGTTAGTGGGCGTGAGAGTCCATTCCCCTGAGAGGTGTTGCATATGATGATGGATGATGATTGTAACACAGGTGTACCTCGAGCTGATCCCAATTACAGGCCGCTCTAGAATATGCACTTTTATGCCTTGAACAAAATGCATTCATCAGGGTCTCTGCACCGTGCATTTTTACACAACTAGGGCCACAGATATGCATTTTATTATTTATATATTGGTGACGTGGAGTTAATTGGTGAGAAGAACACTCGCTCCAAAGCGCCAGACGCCATCGACGTTGAGCATTTGCCCACGACTGTCAGGTTCCAGGAGACGGGGATTTTTTGGACAGTCTGTGCGTAAATGATTTGGCCCGCGCAGACCAACAGCTGCGTCCGCTGCCCAGGTGGCTGTGCTCAGACGGTCTTGCAGGTGAAGAAGCCGGGTGTGGAGGTCCTACAGGCCGGTGGTCTGCGGTTATGAGGCCCGGCTGGTCGGATGTACTGCTAAATCTTTAGAAAACGACATTAAGAGGCTGCTTGTGGCCCTGAACTGAACATTCAGTGGGCCATTTACACAGCAGCCGTTAAGTAAAATGAATGATGGTCCCGGGCGTGTCACCGCGTGCACAATGCAGGCTCACCTAAATGGAACTGGGCCGTAATTAATTGCACCTGTGTTTACTCTGTAAATGACACGTGAAAATGACTGCTGTGAAAAGAGGCCTCTTCAGGGTGGACATCTCTGCAGCACACGCATTCCAATGGCTCCTTCAAAACATCTGTGGCATTGTGTCGTGTGATAATATGAACAACACAACCCACCCGTGTTACAATCGGGCTGTTTAAAACCTCTCGGGTGAATGGGTTATCTTGGCAAAGAAGAACATGCACACTAACATAGATATCCTTTTAACACATTTGTCAACACAATTAGAGAGAAATAAGCTTTTTGTGTGCAACGTAGAAGTCTATGATCTCATTGTTCAACTCGTGAAAACTGGGAGTGAAGACAAGAGTTTTGCTTTTTAGACTGTTTTCTCCAGCGTACACGAGAGTTGTCTCTGGCAGCGATGAACCCGCTGGATAATTATTACCTCACTCCTCAGTTGCCCTCAGCTCTCCGGAGCTTTCCAGCTTTTTCCAGCTTATTGTTTTGTTTTTAGGGGGTCGGCATCTTTACTGTTTTGCTTCACCACTCTTCACGCAGCAGCAGGCGGCTGTTTACAGCAACAACAACAACAACAACAAAATGACAAAGAAGCTGTACAAGCACTAGAAACACACGGGTGAGGGGGAAAGAAAAGAGGGTGAAGAGTGAGGAGTGACACCTGGGGGTGACTCCATTTCATTCTTTCCCTAATTCCATAACTACACATTCATCACTTTTTGTTCCAAGCATCCGTTGAATGAACACTCAACAAGCGTTCTTCCTCACAGCCACTTGTATTCTTCAGTGTTTGTAAAAGGTCACAACAGCTATTTTTGTCCTCAAAAGAAAAAGGTCACGTATACAGAGCGGCCTCCTGCTTGTTGGCGTGATATTTCTCTCCCTCTCCACCCACCTGGCTAAATAAATACCATGGGGACCCTGTCAAAGCAAAGCACCTGTGTTGAGTCAACATCTCCCCCGTTAAGTGATTCATTAAGGCCACCAGGCACAACCAGCGCTCAATGTCGTTCTGTTCTGCTCACACGCCGTCTGTATTCACAGATGGTGAACCGCTGACCAGCTGAAGGCCTCTGGGTTTCTTTTTTCTGTGCAGATGAGGCAGTGCAGTTTTAGATGTTTCAACATGCTGCTTTAGACAGGGAAGACATTTTCAGGTCAGCTACGGGTCAAATGCATCGAGTCAATTGGGCGATTGGGCGGTGGAGTCATCGAAGCGGCCCTTTGGCATTTCATTTAAAGAGGTTAGTACATTTGTAGCACATTGAAGGATCCTGATCACTTAAAACATGGAATCAGATTCACCTGAAGACAGACTCTGTTAAAAAGAATAATACTTCTATCTAGTCTAAGACTTGCAAGTGACTGCAACCGGGCTGCCAGGGTTGTAGTCGTGTGAGGAGCCAATCGGGGAGGCTGGTTCTGTGGAGGAGCCAGCCTTGCGTTCTGAGGCTGGGACCATCCGGAGGACGAGTCGTGGGTCACCGGGCCGGTTGGGGTCAGGAACGAGGACCCTTGTATATGTGCACCGTAGGGCCATCTGAGGGTAAACAACAAAACAAAACCAAAAACAACCCTCAGACCACTGCTGCACATCATGGTCATTTATAACATCACACATTGTATTCAAAGGATAGAAGGGATAGGTTGTATAACATACTGATTTCTGTCAGCTGTTTATTCTAAACATTAATATGTGTGCATGCACCCTTAGTGGTCTCGCACATGTATATATAGATAATTACTATTATAACTGTCTGAAAGCTTTATTACAGTTTACAGAGTACATGTACATTTAGATACTTTTTAGGCAGTGAAATTTACGGCAGAAAGCTGTCTTTCTGATCGACAAAAAGTCAGAAACACATCTGCGCTTTTTTTTAAATAAATTATATTTTTGCGGTAGTTTCACTCTGCTGCTCATTGTGTTAATGTTCGGGGTACAATGGCATAAAAGTGACACATTTATGAACGACTTTTTGTGTAAAATAGCCTCCTCGAATATGAAAAACATCCCAAGTATGTAGGTAACGTGTTTATGATTATGAACATTTTCAAACAATAAGGATTACATATGATCTGTAACACCTAAAAGTTATTTTTAATACAAACAAACGATATGTTTTACTAGTATTTCTTAGTATTTACTAATGCTGGATGATTGGTTCTTTAAACAGTTCTAGTGGATTAATATACACTGATAACTGACAATATTAGCAATTCTAGCATAACAATAGGTGTATTTTGGAGGTTCAGAAAGTCTCTATGGTCAAATACACAATGAAAACAGTGGTCGAGAAAGTGTATAAAACTCACGTCTTTCTTGGAACAAGTTGTCAAAGCGTTCACTGTAGGTCAAAGGTAGAAGTCCTGGTCCAGGAAATCGTAGCTTGAAGGTTATTTCAGCGATATTGGGGAGAACAAGAAGAAACGTGCCGCTTCTCCGGTGAACTGAAATGTTGATTCTGTGAACTCTGTAGAACTAATATAGCATTCTAGAAAGAACGCAAGTTAACGTGACGTCACCAATACAGCGACCTCACTAGGATATCGCGTTGAGTGGCGTCCCCCTTTTTTCCCACGAATTTACATGTTTATCCCGTTTTAGCCACATCTCACGCTAAACTTGTTCACATCCTGTTTTAATCCATGTCTTAACTAGCCGTGTGATGCTAGCCGGCACTGCACGAGCCCAGCGGTCCCCACCCGGTTTAGCGCCTCGGACCGGCCTTCAAGCTGTGGGGGATTAAGATGACGAAATAAAATGATACCGGCATAAAAACTAATATAAAGTGCATACAAAATACAACTCACCATTACGCCGACTTATCGCCATATTATGCAGAGTGGTCATGGCGTGTGAGAAGCACCTGTAGCGATAAACCTGTATTTTCCTGATATTCTCTTTGAAATGCAGCTTTCTTTTTCTTGGAAGTCGACAGCTCTTCTTCTTCTGTCTCCTCATTGCCCCTTTTCCCTTTTCCAAAGAAGCTCTCCAAAGACGTCTGTTTTTTACTAATCTTTGCTAGCTTGATAATGTTTGGGGTAACGTAGCACATGACCGAGACGAGCACCTTGACATGTGTCAAGAGGCACAGACGACCAGAAGGAAGTATCTGGTCATTTAACAAAATAAAAAAAATTCAGACTTGGATAATTAAGCAAATATTTGTTTCATTCATTCTTCCTGTTCGGTCTTTTCTGTGTGTGTGTATGTGTGTGTGTGTGTGTGTGTGTGTGTGTGTGTGTGTGTGTGTGTGTGTGTGTGTGTGTGTGTGTGTGTGTGTGTGTGCGTGTAGCTAAAATGCTTAAAATGCTTAATTTGAGCTGGCAAAGTTACAGATAAGGTGTGCTCAATAAATTAATGTCCTAATATAACCTTATATAATTGCGAAGGTTGGGCCACATTCACAACACCTTGCAAAATGTATATTAGCGCCACGGACCGGCCTTCATAAAAATAAAATGATACCGGCATAAAAACTAATATAAAGTGCATCCAAAATACAACTCACCAAAAAAAAATTTGGCACTGAAGTTGAAACTAAAATACAAATATCGAAATACTCACTTTGTAGTGCAAGATTTTTAATTGTTACTGACCAACATGTAACCTGGGGACCCAATAGCCCTGTCGCTCAGTTTTACAGGAACAGCAAACTACTATTAATATTTTGTTATTTATATAATCAGAATCAGCGTTAATTGTGTACACATACAATGAATATGACTTATCTAAATGTATATGCACAGATATAGACATACGGCTAAAAACAGGCATCAACGCCTAACAATCATTCGACTACTTTAAACCGTGTGAGACATCTTCAAAATGAGAGAGTAGCTGTGCTCTCCATGTTTCAGTCTTATAAAATAAATAACTCCTATAGTCAACTCCGACCACAGTGTTCACACACATCACAGTGCTGTATCATTCTGTAGATTAAAGTGTCTACACTATGATGATGTGATTATGTCAGAGCGGCGAAGACACTGACAGCAGAGTTATAACAGAACAGGTCAGATGTTGAATGTTTATGACAGTAACAGTGATGATGGTGCAGTGATTATATAGTAATGAAGGTAAAAATGGGAAGCACAGGTAACAATAAAACAACTGTCTCTTTATTTTGTAATTGTCATTATGTATTGCCTCGTGATCAACACGTGCTCACACTTCCATGTAGGAATGTTTGGTCCTAAAATGACACAAATATAACAAGTAAATGCATGATGCATATAACTAGGTTGCAAATTAACCATGAACATTAAATATCAGAGAAAATAAACAACATTAAATACGTCTGTATCAATAACCTAGACAAAAGACACAGGTAAATATAACTAAATGTATGGTTTAAATACACTTATGCTGCCATCTAGTGGTAGAAATGGTAAACAACAAAAATGACTTTGATTAATTACCTACAATCCTTCTATTGCTTTGGCTTTTATTTTGACAGACTCGTACTTCCGGGTCACCTGCCTCGTTTTTATTCAGAAGATAAAAACAAAAGAAGGATTTGCAAAAAACTAAATCAGCTCGTTATTTGAGTTCGGTTCTCTCGTATTTTCGTTTTTTGCTTCAGACGAAAAACCGGTTGTGCTTTTCCGTTTTTCGTTTGAAGGGTTTCAAACCGAAAAGCGGGAGAAACTTGGCCAAGGCGCATTTGGAACCTGCTGCATTCAACTCTCTCTTTAATGTATTGTGGATGAATCACGGTTCTCTCTCATCCTTTAACTCTTTGTGATATTTCAGGACAATAATGGAGGCAGATCAGCCATGCTGAAACTGGGGGCCGACTCAGAGAGGCCATCAGCACCCGAGTCCCTGATGCACTGGTACAATGTGGACCAGGAGCTGATCCTGGTGATGGAGAGGCCGGTCCTTGCTACGTCTTACAACATTTCAGCATATAGATTGTTTTGTACACTTTTAATGGAAAAAAATATTCAACCCAGAAGTGCCTTTTCGTTTTTTGTTTGCTTCCAAGTCTGAAGTGTATAGCTTACATTTGTTGTTTTTGTATTTCTTTGTTGTAAATTCAGTTTTTTATTTATTTATTTATTTTGTAGGTATTTTATTATAAGTGCCACACATTCAAAACGTTATGATCCAGATCTTAGCAATCGAATAAAAAGACACAAGTTCAAAACAGATTTTAGGAGTTCTCTCGTGACATGTTAATCATGTTAATCTCTCGGAGTAACATGTTGTGTCCTTATCTGTTGGAATACAACATGTTTTCACAGCTACACGCAAGGCCACACACTAATTGGACCTTGGACATGAGATACTTACCATTCATATTGTCACAGCATAAATTCATATTTTTACCATTATGCTTTGAATTACTGAATGTGGAATCACAATGGCTGCCAAATGCTTTTTTTTCCCCTCCTGTGTGCTTTTATTTTTTGTCAAAGTTACTAGATGCTAAGTCATTATTTAAGATAGTATCTCATTATAATGAATACAGGATCTTTATTTTTTTCATCACATTGGGGAAATGGACTTCCATATGTTTTAATAGGAAAGGCCTTTTTTTTTTTTAGGGAAAATTATACCGACTGAACTGATAATGTGAATATGACAAATGCAATCTTCCTTATTGGATATATTATGTGTTGTCATACCACTTCATATCTACAGCTTTCCCACAGAGAGGGAAGAAGAAGCGAACTCCGGTCCGTCCAGAGAGAACTTTATCGATGTTGTCCTCCAGCATCCTGTCAAAATCTGTGATGTGCAGACTGAACTAGCCGAGTTGATGGTCCTTTCAGTGTGTTCACAAAGCATCCTCTCTCACATTTCAATGGGATCCCTGAAGTGGTAACGTGCATTTGCAGTTCACAAAATCACACATGCATTTGGGAAGACTTTAGTTCTCCCTCATCCCACCCGAAGGAAACGGATACAGAGACGGGGCCTTTACTTGTGCACGTGAGGCTGATGGAAAGTTATTTGGTCCTCCTGCCAGCGTTCCTCCCATTCTCCGAGTGCCATGACCTGATCCGCCTGCGGTGCCAGCATGCTGGTCGTGTTCGTTTGACCCCAACTACAAGTTTTTCAGTGATGTACCCCCTGCAAAATAATTTTGTGTTAAAAAAATGATGTAATACACAGCAGAATATATACAATTCTCTTCATGAATTTACACTTATATTTTATTGAATATTTATTAAATAACTATTTTAAAAGACTTTTGAATGGATGCTTTTTTTTTATATATATTTTGTTTAATCTCACGTACCCATTTGAGAACCACTAAACTAAACAAGTGAGTGCCGCGAACAACGACATTCCAATACGTCCGCTAATGAGCAGTCGCGCGTAACGGCGTCCCGTTAAGTGCGCACTTACCCAACAGCAGCCCGGCTCAATAACAGCGGCCAAAGTACTTTGAAAAGAAAACCTGAGTTCCGCATGTTTTTCTGTCGCTTCTAACCAAAAGAGCGTCCCGAAACCCTGGGTTTAATGAACACAGGTCATCATCCTCTCCCTTGTTTTATCTCTGGTTTGGGAGGAGCCTGGTGCTGCGTTCCCTGTCACGGGAAGTATGGGAGACACCAGTATCTGACTTAACATGAACTCCCTTTTAAACGCTCGCCCCTGGACCCTCACGGTTATTGTACACTATAAGCACACTGGTCACTGTTGAGGAAAAAAGTGTATCTCAATTTATGAGAATAAATTGTTCATCATCTTGAACACACGTTATCCCTTTTGATAATCTATCCTAGTTAACGGTTCTACTAGCACCAGTAAACACCAGTTAGGTTACTAACGTTACATCTTCACACTGTAATTGTTCATTAACTTTATTTACGTTAAGGTCTACAGAGCAACCTGATGGAACGAAACAGAACCAAAATAAAGATGATCTGATATGATAACAGTTCAATAATCATGCAGAAAAAACAATACTGGAGACTTTGAATTATGGGTGATAGTCGTAACTTTACCTCTGCTCCAATGTCCCCTTCAGGAGCAGTCGGTCACGGCTTGTCACTCAAACATTACTCGTATGAGCGGTTTGAATAATAAAACTATTCTATCGTAATAACAGACACATTAACCTACAATACCATAGATGGATCATTACTCATTGAACTTGTAGAGAGAAGCATGTATCCACCACTTCACAGAAAATACTGTACTACCCTGATAAATTACATTAGTGTGCTGTTATAGTTAATTGATGGTTTTAAACTGTTAAATTACATATGGCAGCTGAATATTTAACTGTATATTACAGTTATTGTGAAATACTGTAAGCTAGTTTAAAATCACCGTAATATTTACATCAATTCATTACAGCGCAGGGGTTCACCAAAACATGTGGATTAATCATCTGGGGACCATGAAGACACATCATGAGAAACTATTAGGATGAAAGTTGACCAACTGACCAACCAGCTACCATGACCATCCTCAAACCCACCAGGGGGTAACACATGTGTGTTCTACCTGCATTCTGTTGCAGAGTTCATGTAAAAAAACAAAAAAAAAAAAAATCCCTTGTATTCATCCAGAGTTTAGGGTGACTCTCCGGTAACTTAATTTCACTTGCAGGTAAGTGTCGACTGCAGCCGGTAAAAGGATCTGCCAAAAACACTTTGTGTTGTGTTTGTGTTGAAAGGACGACTTCCGTGATGTCATAGCGGACTTGAGTGCAGCGCTACGTCTTACAACATTTCAGCATATAGATTGTTTTGTACACTTTTAATGGAAAAAATATTCAACCCCCCTTTTAAATTTCATTGCAACATGAGTTGTATCCCACAGTTGTACGTTTGTGCAGCTGAAGGCCAGAAGTGCCTTTTCTTTTCTTTTTTTGCTTCGATGTCTGAAGTTTATACGTATCTTACATTTAGTTTTTCTGCATTTCTTTGTTGTAGTTTTTAGGTATTTTATTAGAAATAAAGTGGCACACATTCAAAACTTTATGATCCAGATCTTAGCAATCGAATAAAAAGACACAAGTTCAAAACAGATTTTAGGAGTTCTCGTCATTTTATTTCAATGCACCTCATTTCCTCCACAAAAGGGAACTGTATCAAAAAGATGTTGCAGCATTAAAAGAAAGAGGACCCGGAATCTGCTTTGCTAAAATCCCTGAACTCTCACGTTAGTTTCTAAATGCTCTTGAGAGTGATGAGGTGTACTTTTTCATTCAGGTAGTCCAGGCTCCAGGCTCGCTGTCTGTCTGTCAGGGCATCGAACGAATGCAGCTGTTCCACATCACAGCTGTTCCCTGAGGAAAAGGAAAGTATACTCAATTTCTAACATGCATCTACGAGCCACTTTCTACAGTACCGTAGTGCCGTTCATAATTTTATGGCCCTTCATAGTTTCAGGGTGGCACAGAAACACACTCAGCCATGATTGTTCTCAGCAACACTCACCAAACAGGCTGGCTACTTGCTCGTCGGGCACCAAAAAGGGAGGACCTGAAAAGTGAATGCAGTCACAAATGTCTTTTTATTTTTCATCCAACTCGGACAAAAAAAAAAAAAAAGTTTAACCGCAAAATACATTATTTTTGTGTGTGTGACCTTACACATGTGCCCGGTGTTTTAGACCAAAAAAAAATATGGACAGTTACCTTTATACAATTCAGGATTGTACAACAAAGTGTCCAAAAGGTATCTGCAGTCTTTGGCCATGAGAGAAATGATGAGAGCAGCATATCTGTGGTGTTGAGAGAGAGAGAGAGAGAATGGAGATTATGTATTTATTCCAGAATGTTACCAAACTGTGCCGGTTACTTTCATAGAGTTATGTAAACTGCACAATTGAATAGTTTCAGGAGAGTTTAAATTGAATTTCAGATTGATTTGGGGTCATCGCATTCAAATGAAAGTTATGCGTTAAACTAATCTGCCATATTGAGTCCTTAAAATTAAATTAAATACAAAATAATATCACATCTCAATGGGCGGTTCACTCTCTCGTCTTACTTTTCTCTGTCTCTTGGGTTGATGGCCACTAGAGATCCCCGGTCCCAAATTGCCCCAAACTGACCCCCAATGGAACTATGGAATGGGGAAGAAAAGTTTGTATTAAACATTTACCTGTGCAAAGTTACATGCCTTTTTTCATACTGTCACTGCAGGGTAAACACAGATGTAATTTCCCCGTTTCATTCAGGTGGGCCAGGGTCCTTTGTATTGTGCATGCTGGCCCGCTGGAATGACTGCAACACACTAAATAGAAGTGGATCATAATTATCATGTTTTCACCTGTGTTCTCCCTGCTATGACGTGTCAAAATGGCTGCTGAGAAAAGGGGCCTGTTCAACGTATTTTAACAAAAGGATTAAAAACACAATCAGTTCACCGACCTGGAGAAGTTGAACAGGTCACATTGATACAGGGAGATATTTCTCTCGGAGCTCTGTGGAACAGAGACAACGTGGATTAACATGTTGTGTCCTTATCTGTTGGAATACAACATGTTTTCACAGCTACACGCAAGGCCACACACTAATTGGACCTTGGACATGAGATACTTACCATTCACACAGTTTGTCACAGCATAAATTCATATTTTTACCATTATGCTTTGAATTACTGAATGTCAAAACGCAATGGCTGGCAAATGTTTTTTGTTTCATCCTGTGTGCTTTTATTTTTTATCAAAGTTACTTGTGGTTATGCAGCGGCGACTGCTGTCAATCAGTCTGCTCTACAAACGTATTTCTCGTGCGATGATGCTGTGAGTTTGACAACAATAAAATAAGACATGATGTGCAGAGTGATGCTGCATTATCCGTCACACCACTAGTATTCTCACTCTGGCAGGGCGCTGAGCGAGTACCTTGTAAAGCTTTGCTCCGGGTAAGGAAGGGACCGGCTCCTCGCTGTACGTCATGTTGTTCTCTGTAAAGAACTGTTGTATGGCCTTCTCAGAGATCTCCACTCCAACCACTGAATGGCCCATGTCTGCTAGCCTGGGATTCACACGGGCAAAGGATTTTATCATAGGACGTGTATACATCTTTATGGAAGATGTATCCATTACTGTGATGAAAGGATAAAGGTCAGTCAGTATAATGAGATACTATCTCATAATCATGACTGAACATCTCATAATCATGACTTAGTATCTCATAGTTACGACGTTGTGTCTCATAATTATGAGATGCTAAGTCATTATTTAAGATAGTATCTCATTATAATGAATACAGGATCTTTATTTGTTTCATCACAGTAAGGAAATGGACTTCCATATGTTTTAATAGGAAAGGCCATTTTTTGGAGGGAAAATTATACCGACTGAACTGACAATGTGAATGTGACAAATGCGATCTTCCTTATTGGATATATTATGTGTTGTCATACCACTTCATATCTACAGCTTTCCCACAGAGAGGGAAGAAGAAGCGAACTCCGGTCCGTCCAGAGAGAACTTTATCGATGTTGTCCTCCAGCATCCTGTCAAAACACAAGACAGCAGGTATTAGCGGCAAACACCAGAACTTCTTGCATACTTGCGTTTTAAACTGTTAGGGTGACTTCTAAAACTTCTTAACCCTGTGAAAAAACACTAAAAAACATGGCGATGTGTAGTGTGAACTAGCCGAGTTGATGGTCCTTTCAGTGTGTTCACAAAGCATCCTCTCACATTTCAATGGGATCCCTGAAGTGGTAACGTCCATTTGCAGTTCACAAAATCACACATGCATTTGGGAAGACTTTAGTTCTCCCTCATCCCACCCGAAGGAAACGGATACAGAGACGGGGCCTTTACTTGTGCACGTGAGGCTGATGGAAACCTGTTCGGTCCTCCTGCCAGCGTTCCTCCCATTCTCCGAGTGCCATGACCCGATCCGCCTGCGGTGCCAGCATGCTGGTCGTGTTTGTTTGACCCCAACTACAAGGAGGAGAACACGGAGCAGAGAGACAGCCATTAATGGAGGGAACAGCATTCGTGTGTGGCTGGAGGTAGGGCTGGGCGGTATGGCCAAAAATCCATATCACAGTATTTTGTAAGATTCTGGCGGTGTCACGGTATTTTTTTTCTCGAATAAACACATTAATTTATTGACGCCGAGAAGGACCGCCGCCATCGCCATCGTTATTCACCACTCGCTCGCAACTGGCCAGCAGCTGTTTGTACGTTGGTACATAGGTTGTGTTAGGAAGCTAAACATGGAGGGATTTAGGACCCAGGGGAATGTAGTTATTTCATATCCCTTCATACTGGTGGCGCATGCGCAGCCGTAGCGACTATTGTCATTCTTCGGCAGGCAGCAACATTTAATGTTTACAGTCACAGCTGTGTGTCCAGCGGTCTGAGCTTCTTATGTCTCACGGATAGAAGTTGATTCGTGGTTTTGAAAGAAATGACAGCGACAAAATGCATTCTGGGTAAAGCTCACTCAGCCGCACAGGAAGAGACTTCTTCCTGCACATGAAGCGTCTTCCTGTGTGGGCGGGCATTTTGGCGAAGTAATTTACCCAGCATGCATTTTGACGATGTCCTTTCTTTCAAACCATGAGAGCTAAGTAGCTCCGTCCGCTGCTCTTTCAGCTTCAAGCTGTGAACATTAAATATTGTTGCCTACGAAAGAGTGGCGACTGGTATGACTGTATGTGAAAAATTCATACCGTACGTAAATCCGAAACCGGTTGAACCGGTATACCGCAAAGGGAAGGAGTTGTGCACCTGACACCTTAATGCACATAGACGATTGATACGGCATAGTATCACGATATTTTGCGCGGCGATATTGTATCGATACACGGAAGCCAAGTATCCATCTTTTATTATATCAATTATAAACGTTTTGGTCCTCGAATAATAAAATAAATTGCTTTTTCCGTCCACTAGATGGTGCTGTGTTGTTTTCTGGTGAGGTCAGCAGAGGTCCCGGGTCAGCGTGAATGGTAGGAAGTTGGTCAAAAGTCAAACGGGGACATCGGAGAAAATAAATTGAAACGCGTCGTCCGCGTTTAAATTAAACGTCTGGACTTCCTCTCACTCGTAGCGCCGCTGCTCACACAGCTGTTGCACAAAACACAGGACAACATTCGCGACACAGCGCTGGTCAAAGACGTAAAAAAAAAAAAAGCATAAATCAAACTGGCTGCTGGTACTCTAGTCGCGCTGGAAGCGGCCATCATCCCGACGCAGTTCCTGGAGAAGTGGGTGAAATTCACCGAGCTGTGTGCGCCTACGGATAATATTATGAACCACAAGGGCGTTTAATGTTGCAAAGTTTTGGGGATTTCCACAACAAGTATAAAGCAGAAAGAGTGGTTATGATAACTGTTCGCACAGAGATAAGCCACGCCCCCTCTCTGATGCAAAGGACGCAACTATGTAGACTGTAATACAGGTGTATAATACAGGTGTATAATATCAGGTGCATGCAGCATTTATGACAGTGTTGGTCAGTTTGTCTGCTTGACAATCCCATTTTGCTGCAATAAAACATATTGAAGGGAGTTGAGCAGACTGAACACTTTATCTTATTCAATCAAATATGTTGACAAAGTTTTCCTTTGGGGACAATTTGCAGTTGAAAAAAAGTGTAATAAATGGCAATACTCAATATATCGCAGTATCGTGATAATATCGTACTGTGACTTAAGTATCGTGATAATATCGTATCGTGGTTTCTCTGGTGATTCCCACCCCTAGTAGTTATATTGGTCCAAGCATCTTCTGGTAGATAATTACAGAATCAGAGCACACGGGACTGAGGTTAAAGGTCACACACAGATAACAGCCAGTCATCTGTGCACTACAATGTGCAGGCACTTTGCAAAAGTTACATAATTGTACACATCAGGAATAACTGGTCCAGCTTTTAGAAAAAAAGAAGAAAAAAAAGCCTGTCTTAACAGTCGCTCGAGCCACGGACGTCGAGGAGGAAGTGCCTGAATGATAGACACAACACAAGTATTGTATAACGTAAACTAAACAAATGAGTGCGCCGAACAACGACATTCAAATACGTCCGCTAATGAGCAGTCGCGCGTAACGGCGTCCCGTTAAGCGCGCGCTTACCCAACAGCAGCCCGGCTCAATAACAGCGGCCAAAGTACTTTGAAAAGAAAACCCGACTCCCGCATGTTTTTTGTTGTTGTTGTCGGTTCTAACCAAAAGAGCGTCGCGTTACCTTTGGCCGGTCGAAGACAGCTGATGACGCACAGCCCGACAGTGTTGACAGCGCAGCCGAGCCGTTCCTATCGACACGCGGGGACTCCCGTGGGGTTTCCTTGTCCTGGAGAGAGTCAGGTGACCTGCGCGTCTTGCTGCCGGAGTGGCGGAAGTACAGGCGGCCGACAGATCCGGAAACGCGTTCCTTGTTTTACCTCTGGTTTGGGAGGAGCCTGGTGCTGCGTTCTCGGTCACAGGAAGTGTGGGAGACACCAGTATCCGACTTAACATGAGCTCCCTTTTAAAACGCTCGCCCCTGGGTCCTCTCGGTAATTGGACACTATAAGCACACTGGTCACCTTTGAAGAATGGAATTTGTTACAAATTCAAAATGGCAAAACTGTGGATTTATTCCACAAATTTAGAAAAACGGTTTCATATTTTCTGCCCATTTCAACGAAAATCAAACAAGTGAACGTGCATCAATTCGGATATTTCTCATTAATGATTCACACGTTTGCTTTAATGAGAACTAGAAACCGTAGAGCCACTGATAGTTGGACAACATGCAGGAGAGACTCGTTTAGGAAACGCACCGTACGCACGTGTGTACAACAGAATGTTCATATTCAGACCCAAACTGCGTGTAGAACAACTGATATTTCTAGTCCAAATAACTGATAACATTTTTCAGCAATGCCTTCTAAATCTCCTCTCAAATCAACAACCACAAATTGTGTGTTATCGAGGCTTTATTGAAGGAGAACAGACGAGCAGATGTTGAGTAAATGTAATGCAATCATTAGTCGTCATAATGTAAATGTAGGGATACTGAACAAAGGAATGCAGAGCTTCTGCTGCTGCAGTCTCGCTCATGAACAAATATGTAAAAGCTCTTTTTTGGGACTCCACCCACAATTAAATATTTGAGTCTGATATCTTTTTTCACAGAAGTGTATATGTCTGTTGCCTTTTTGGGGAAAGGGATTTCAAAAGCAGTTAATGTATAGAGTCCGCCTTATCCACACCAGCATATTCCCAAAACATTAGTCAGAATTGGGAGGACATAGAAACTGTATAGAGTAGCCTTTACGTGATAAACTAATTCTTATGAGATCAACTCTTGAGCATTTTGCTTCGATGTCTGAAATGTATGTCTTACATTACTCTTTGTAAACAGGGTGTTCAGTAGTCTCCTTTTGAGACTAACTCAAGCTAGCGGATTTTTATCGCTGTGTCAGCATCAAGCTTACGGCAGCGCCACTGGAATTCAAAGTCCTCTTTACGCGCCCTGTCTTTTGCCTCAAGTTCGAGGCGAGCTAAGCGCACTCTTACGCGAGCGCCCTCATGGGACAAAGGAGAAGAGTCAATTGACAGCGGTTCAAACCGTGGCATTGATAGAGGTGGTTGTTTTCCCTTAAGTTTAGCAACTCCAGCTGGTGTCCCTGTAGTAGCTGCCTCAGGGCAGGGCCGGCTCTAGCCCTTTGGTTGCCCTAGGCGAGATTGAGTTTTGCGCCCCCCCACACATATTTTTTTCAAATATGTTTATTGAACAAACCTCAAAACATGATACAAGCTGTATAGGGAATGACTATGGTTAACAAGGTTTGACAGGTTAAGTACAGGTTGAGTACTACTGGATGTCCCTTCTCCTGCAGTTGTATTTAAACACAGAGTTTAGCCTAAGTGACAGCAATGAAACGTCCAATATTAGGTGATGCACAATACTAAATGTATTTCGTTTGACACCTTAATGGCTGAGATGAGAAGACTTACCTCTATACTTGACTCTCTTTTCCTCTTCTTCCTTGTTTCGTTTTCGTCCCTGTGCTCCAGATGGTTTAGACCAGTCAAAGTGGCCGCGCAATAGATTTTTCAGATCACGCACATTTTTCAGACCGCACAAACGATTTTTTTCCGAGTGAGCCATCTTTGCAATAGAAGATCTTTGATGTGACGTGTCGAGTCTTGGCCAATCAGCGTCCCGTTTTCTCGACAAAAGAAATTCAGATTTTTGGCCGAGTTGTTATCTCCGTGATAGAACATCTTTGAGGTGACGTGTTTTGGCCAATCAGCGTTAAGATGTCTACAGCGCCCGTTTCTCAATATGCGTGTCTCTCTGTACTTGATGAGAAAACTCACAGCTGAATCGTCCCTGCTCGCGGGAGCCAGCGCCACCCCCGGTCACGTGGTCGCGAATTGCTCACAGTGCTGAAATGTGCGCTGTGAGGGCGCCCCCAACCCATTTGTCGCCCTAGGCAGTCGCCTAGTTCGCCTATAGCAATCGCCAGCCCTGCCTCAGGGTCATCTGCTGGGGCCCCTTGCTCTGAACCTGCTAGGGGAAACAGACCTTTTTCCATCAGTCCAGTCAGAACAATAGCCTTTAATTCACGTTTAATCAAAGACCTGGAGACAGGAATAGCATATTGTGCAACAATTGCATATGGGTCATCTTTCTTACAGCTGTTAAGCTGTTCTAAAGTAGGGTTGGTCAAAAAGTCTTCCACACTAAACAGGGCCATATCGATCCCGGACGAGCCCCCACTTATTTTACGGCCTGCCTAGTGTGCCTAGGGGTACACAGGCCTAACACAACACACAAAAGGTGGAACCAGAAAAGGAAACAGGAAGACAGGTGGGGTAAGCGGCAATCAATATAATTTATTGGCTGCTAACAAAAAGGTATAAGAACTAAAATGGAAGCAAATAGGCCTCAGGGTCTCCAAGGCCAAAACAAACAAAAAACCCCATACTAACTAGAAAACAAAGTATCTCTTGCCTACCGTGGAAACACAATACTAACAACCTCCCTGGCTAACCACAAAACAGGAGAAAACAGACAACAAAAATGGCAGAGAACCCCTACATAGCGTCCCCAAAATGTCATAAATGGTCACCTGCACGCCGGCACCATCCAAGCTCCAGTCCGACCGCTCACAGCTCAGAGAGGAAGAGACGGCTCACTGGATCTGGGTCTCCCTTTATCTCCAGCCCACTGATTGCTCTCAGGTGGTCTCCCGCTGCTTCAGGTGCACCAGACCTGCAATCATTACACACGAAGGTGGAGGTAACTCAGGGGGCGTAACAAAGCACTACAGGCACTTTCGGGGGGGCTTACGTTGCTTTGGGGGGGCACGTTTCTTTACAGCCTATGGTAGCATAGTAGGTCAACTTTTCACCTATAATCCAACTCCGGCACAAAACGGTGACAGACGGTATTATGCAGAATCTCACAAGCTAATAAATAGGCCAGCTGAGCAGGTAGCCTACCCAATATAATTAGACAAGAGGGGAGACTTTGGCTAAGTGGTTAGCATGCCCATCTTTCAATCAGAGAGTTGGTAGTTCACGCCCCGGACCTGGCAGTCCACGTCGTTGTGTCCTTGAGCAAGACACTTATTTAAAAACACCACACTTTGTCAGTGATTAAGATTGACAAATAATCCCACAATGTCCAAGAAGAGAGAGATTCATGCAGATCTTTGATAGAGTAATGTGGGTTTCTTAACCCTAAATTAAATTTAAATATAAAGTTACCCAACAGCAGCCCGGTTTAATAAAAGCAGCCTTTGAAAGAAAACCTGACTCCCGCATGTGTTTTATGTAAGAAAACCCTAACTTTCAACCGCACCTCCAGTTGCCCCATGTATCATCCGAGTGCAGAGCAGTTTAGTGCAATCATTTGAATATTACTTGTGACATTAATGCATGTAGTTTCAATTGTCATGGTTTAAAACGATTTATTTATTTAATTAATACTTTTTTAATTTCTTTTTTTTTACACTTATGCCATTTTGATTCTTGGTACACTCTTTTTTCTTCATGCAAAAGCTTGGCAAAAACCCGCATTCCGACTGTGACAGCCGCCACCAGACCCCCAGAGAGCCTCCGCATTGCTGGTTACAGTCTCGCCTCGCCCGTCTCTCTCTCTCTCTCTCTCTCTCTCTCTCTCTCTCTCCCTCACCCGATTCGGGCTCGGTGGAACGATGTCTTTATCCGGACACAGAGCGGCGCACGAGTCTCAGAGATGCTGCTTCGCCGTGGCAGCGAGGCGCTCGGTGACGCTCGGCTCTGGTCCCCGCGACAGCGTCATGTTGTGCCCCTTTAAACGTGCACATGCTTGGTAATCGGAAAGGCACTCATCACACCAGCGCAATATATAAAGTGTAAGCTTTTATTTAAAAAAAAAAACATACTGCTGCAAGTGTCAAAACAGTCTCCCATTGAATTGCGTCTTGAGGCATCCTCGTGCATCATCTTAACATGGAGGTGCTGCCAAAATAAAGAAGCCCATTGTTGTAATGTATGGTTGAGTGACAGCGCGTTACATATCCAACATTGTCATTACTATCTAATATCTGTGTCCCTCATACACACAAACACCACCATCACCATCTTCGCCATCATCATGGTGGCCTCGGTGTTTACGCCTGTGAAACCATAGTTTCCGCAGAGGTGACGGGATTTGCCGATCCGCAGCCACAGTAATAAATGTCACGCCCCCTTTCCCGTGTCGGTTCAATGCCCATGCGTAATTCGGCGTTTTTTTTCTTCTCTCCTAGAAAAGCGCTCCAGTTGTGCGGCGGACGTCGCATCCAGATGTGTGCGCGTGTGTGTGTGTGTGTTTTCCTCTACGGCGCGGGACGAAGACGTCGAGGAGCCTCTGCGCCAATCGCTGCCGCCCGGGGGGGCGGGTCGTGCGTAGACTGTTGTGGTTATGGAAAAATTGACAATTTAACGCGCACATTCATCATTCATCATATCCCGACGGGGAGGCCTGCGCTCGCACGCTGATATTTGACTTCGCAAATGCCCGGCCGTGGTGTGAAAAGGAAAAATCACCAGCGAGGGGAACGAGGCCGGTTCGCCACCCGGTAAAAGCGAAGCTCTGCGCCGGGGGAGAAGTCGGAGCGCCGCGGGGATCGTATAGTGGGTGATTATTTTTGTATTTATTTATTATTTGTTGTTGTTGCTGTCTATGTTTAGAGGCTGTGTTCATTGTGGGGTGGACCGATGTGGTGTCTGCTGGGACCGTAGATGTCAGAGTTACAGAGAATCCCACCTCGCTCATTGTCCGGAGGCTCGCGAAAAAACAACGACACAAAACGCTGGATTGTCCCGAGACACCAGGTCAAGAAATACGAAATTATAAGAACGCTTTTTTTTGGGGGGGGGGGGGGGGGGGGGGGGGGGCAGCCTTAATTATACTATATTGTTTTCTCAGCAGCGCACCTTTCTGTCTCGCGCCGCTCAGATGGTGAGTGGTATCACAGGTGCTGGTCGGGGAGCGCGAGGAACCGATGTCAGACCGTCTGTTGTGGGTGCAACAGGGGAACTCTTTGATTCACCACTGAATTACTATCACGATGCCGCCGGTCTTTAACCTATCTTCACGGCTGTTGGAGCAGCAGCAGGGGGTGATGGTGATGATGATGATGATGATGATGATGCGCTGAGGTGCACGCTGGATGATAAAGGTGAATCAGACATAGAGAGAGAGAGAGAGAGAGAGAGAGAGAGAGAGAGAGAGAGAGAGAGAGAGCGACAGAGCGCGAGGGGGCGGGGCGGGACACTCCGTGTGCACGCGCCCGGACGGTGCGTTTGCGTCCGCGCTTTTGCCAGCCCCGCAACTTAAGGAGGAGGAGGAGGAGGAGGCTCGCAGTTCGAGGGCGGACGGAGGGAGGAAGCACCGCGAGGAAAGGGAGAAGTTGGTGTGTTTTTGTTGAGCCCCCCCCCCGTGTGCAGAGCCGGACAGAGCCGGACAGAGCTCAACAGTTCGTCGCGCAGCCCCGCTTCAGGTGGAGTCCGAACAAGGAAGCCTCAGAACCGGGTGAACCTGCGGCCGCCACCTGCAACGGGTCTCGGTATCCCAGGTAGGCGGACTAGAGGTGAGGGTATAGTGGTGGCTGAGAGACGTCCGCGCTGTGTCACTGTATGCCCGGTGCATTCACGGACCTTAATGGATATCTGTAATTCTATTGTTGCTGCTGTAGACAATGACGCGTCAATCTGGGGCTCACGTCCACTCTCTTGACGTCTTGGCTGATGATCCATTTCTCCCGCTGCTCAGATGGGACGTGGGTCGGCACGTTCTGGCTACTTTGACACATCTAAGAATATATTGTCGCCTCTCGTTTGGCTGTCCTACAGTTTGTTAGAGCAGGATTGTGGTAGAACATCAGAATCACTTCAATCCCTAAAAGACACTGATGTATTTATTTAAGCCTTGATATAGATCCGTATACACACACACGTAGCTTACTGATGACTATAGAGAACAGAACACAATGCAGTTTAAACAAAGACAGAAAGTCTTCTGTTTGTGTCTTGGATGCATTTTTTGATAACATATTTTGATTAAAAAAAATTATATGAGCAATTCCCTCCTTTCTCATGCTACTAAGTGATCCACATATTAATGAATACCCAAAGAAATAAAACAAGGCTGCAAGAGTTCAGGGCAGCAATTAATTACAACTCTCTAGTTGTAGTTGTTTTTCTTCTTCTTCTTCTTCTTCAATGATCCCAAATAAAGGGCCAGACTTATCATGGACGTGCCCGAAAAAAAGGGCCTCTCTGGGAGGCTGGTGTCCTGATGGCAAGCTGCAACTGGATTTCATCTCATTTTTTAAATGACTTCATTGTAACGCCGTCCCCCCCCCCCCCAATCGTCTTAATGGGATTCTGCATTCATGTTGCTTTCTTTAATAACCTCCCTGGTGATTAAGGGAAGCACAAATCTTGTTTCGTATCAAGCGAAGCATCGGCCAAGACAGAGAGATATTCATATTCCAGATGTGGTGGAGCGTTTACATAATCAGGGCAGTCATTAGAGAGGGCTGCTAATACCCGTATGCAACCTTTTAAAATGCTATTAACCCTAATGGGTCTCTGTGCAAAGTGCTCATGTGTTCACATGCACTTTTATTTAGAATTTTGTTGTACCTGTGTACAAAATATGAACTGAGCAAGATCTGCAAAAGCTACTGCTTTAACCTTAGATGTCAGGGACCCTCTAACTGAACCCCCCGCCCCCAGTCTGGAATGTGCCCCTTCTTCCTTATCCCAGGGTCAGTTCGTATATCATCCCTGTGTTGTCAAGGTCAGCTTGCCTCCAGCCCGAAGCGCAGAGATAAGATGAGTTGCAGGTATAGGACGCACTGCGAGCAGGAACCGTTAGTAAGCTGTGTGTGTGTGTGTGTGTGTGTGTGTGTGTGTGTGTGTGGAGGCTGTCAGGTGCCCTCCTGGGGGTCCCTGAGCGCAAAGGAGCAGTGTGCCCTTGCTGTATCATTGACCTCAGTGTAGGCGGCTCCAGTGTCTCGCCGCTCAGAGCCGTGTGCTGGCCGTTAGCGGTGATCTCGGTCCCTTTGTCCGTTGTGACCCAGCCCGACCCGCCCCGCTTTCCCAGGGCCGCACACACACACACACACACACAGCTTTGCCAAATTCCGAGCCCCGAGCTTGAAACCCCCTAGATAACCACTCCTTACCCATCGTGTTCGTTCTGCTAATTAGCACTTGAGTGCAGCGTATTGTCTGTGTGTGTGTGTGTGTGTGGGGTGGACATAATTAATCAACCCGGCTTGTAATTACGCTGGGTTTCTGGAATGTGAGCACGGTCGGGAGGCTGGTCGCGTCGCAGGGCGTGCTGCTCGAGGTAAACATCTTATTGACCGCGTTAGTCCCCCCCCCCCCTCTGCAAAGCAACTATTTTATTGTGTTCTATTAAGGTAGAGGGGGACGTGCAGTTATTCCACATTATGTAAATGGCCCTTGTAAAAGAATCAAGTTTATGGTCATTACGGTTCCAAGGTGGTCGATCCAATGGGGAAAAAAACTCCAGTGATTTTTTTTTTTTTATCCCGTAAAAAGCCATTTTCTCTATGTGTCTGCTTCTATATGCATAATGTGGTCTGTGGGAATGAAAAGTGCCCCTCAGATGATTCAAAGGGCAACTAGGAGGTGAGGACAGAAAATAGAACCTGGATCACGTCCCGGTTGTAAGCCTTTAATGCATAATGGATTTTTTTTCTCCCTTTTGGTTGCCACAGACTGACTGATACGACTACAGACGAACTTCACACGCTTTAGTGACTCCTGCTCAGGTTGTACACGGTCACGGAGATAGAAATGCCACCCTGGTCACCAAGACAAGGACTCAGTGGTTCCCAATCAGAGGGGTCGGGACCCCGTAGAGGGGTCATGAGAAGTTAGGTTTATGTTTTCCTGATATTTGCTTTCCCCTTTGTGATGTATAGCTATCATCCATAAGGTTTTCATGAAATCATACCCAATTTTTTGATACTATTTCTACATACTAGATATAAGTGTAGTACACCGGTTACTCCTCTGTTGTATTTCCCCGAGTAGCGGCCCGTTATGCATTTACTCCCTGATTCAGGGAACTGTAGTATTAAACTGCACTTGACTCTGTTCAAACCTATACTGAGGGGCCACAAGTGAAGATGTGGAACCACAAGCAATAACACGGAGAATGCAGTGCGGCCGTCTCCTGGTCGCAATGTCACGTCCCTCGGGACCCGTAATGACAGAGCCTGGGGTTTTTTAATTTTAGCTCCACCCCACCACAAGATTTGTTTTCTCTCCAGAACACTTCATTTTGCTGAACTAATGTGTCGCTAGCTTTAGGGCCAGCAAAGAACACACATACCAGATGTGTGCGCGTGTAAGTATAGCTCAGGCTTCCATCATTCAGGTGGACCGTCTTCATAAGCTAACCATGTCATTTGGCAGAATCAATAACTCTTCTTAAAACCCATTTTTATAGAATTGCTTTTAAGTGATGTCGTCCTTTTATGTCCTTTTATGATCTATTATGCTGTTCTTTTGTTCCCCTGGTTTTGTTTGTATATTTTATTTATTTGTTTGTTTTGGTTATTGTAGTATTTATTGCCGATATGGTCCTTTTTGTTTACCGATATTTAAGTTATGTCTTCTTTGCTTCTCTGTAGAGCACTTTGTGAACTTTGTTTTTAATGGTGCTATATATATATATATACCGGGCATTTGGCACCTGCTATGCCACTGCCCAACTCATCGCAGACAATAATAAAGCTGCTGCTCAGACAGCATCAATGACTCCGCTACCCGGAGAACGACTGTAATGGTAGTGGATTTCATTTTGAGCGTTAACAATGTCTGTAGCGCTAAGCACCGGCGCTGTAGCCAGAAAACGGCGAATTGAACAAACAAGGGGGAAAAAAAGCCAATCTGTTGGTGAAAGGCAGAAATCTCTCTCATAAAAAAAATAATGTCAGATTGACAAACGCTGAGCTTCCCGCACAGGGGCCCATCATCGGTGACACCAATTTCCGAGCGCGTCAGTTTTAATTTCCTGCCAAAGCCTGCGTGGCCACAGTTGCTGCGTGACGCAATTCAAAGGGGAGACAGGTGGGACGACACATTTCTATTTGGTTTGGGGTTAATAGTGAAGTTCTGTGGAGAAACAGTTGAGGACAGGAAGTAAAGGGAGTGGTCCAGCTGTCATCTATGAAATATCAATCATTAAGCCCTCCTTCGCCACTTTATTGCCCTTCGTCCTCACCTTTTATTCCCCTCAACTTGCTCCTTTCCTGCACTTTTAAGTACTGACCTTCCATGTCCTCCAGATCGGACTATATTCAACAGGAAGTCCAGCCCTTTAAAGTCGTAATGCATCCCGTCAGTCCTGATTGATTTTGCAACGCCCACATGGTTACCTGGGGTATCAACAAGTGCAATTTAACACAGCAGCGGCTACTCCTTGAGCGGCTACTTTTCCAGAAATACGAACTTGAGTGTCCGTTTACAGGCCAGCCTTAACAAAACTCATGTTATTTTAATAAAGTCAGTCAATAGTATGTCCTGCTGCATGCTTCTCCTGTGGGTCGATCTCCACACCACAGCGAGGCACGGTAAAGCGGGTTCGGCGGTGGGCAGGCCTGGCTATTGCTGATACGATACCGACCTTAAATGGTATCGAAAACAAGGTTTGAGTTCACGAATTTCTTTCGGATTATGTCTTTAAATCAGAGTGTTCAAAACATTATTAGAGAGGTGCGGTAAGGTGACTCGAAAAGGTTACTTTTCCTTTGGTACACGATCCACCTGCCACTTTTTATGAGCATATTTTTAATGCTGCGTACATTATTATTATTATTATTTTAACTTTTTTTGCAGTGTTGACACAATTTCCCCGCTTGCTCAGTGCACTCTCTCAGTGAACCTTCCCGGTAGTTTTCTTTGCACTCAAGGCGGAAGCATGATCAAAGAGTTGTTGGCCCTGCTGAGTGTATTCCTCACGTCCGTGATTAAGTACGGTGGGCCCACCTCCCCCAGCCCTCTTTTGAGGATGAAGCGGGAGTAATTGAAAAAGGAAAACCGTGTAAAAAAATAAATACAATTTTGTTATTTATTGTTTCTACGGGGAACTCTTCGGTTAGCTTCGGCACAGCAAAGAGAGGAAAAGGAGGCGAGTGGAGAAACTCTAAGAAAGGAATGATAACGTGTAGGAATCGAAGCTGTTGATGGGGAAACGAATGACAAAGGCGCTCTAAATGCCGCCCCCTCACCTTTTTTTTCTCGAACTCTGTCCCTCCACCTTCAACGATCCGTCATTGATCCGTGACAGAGGGACTTCTAGCGCCACTTAAAGTCACTTACCTGTGTGTATGTGTGCATCCCGTACGTGTGTGTGTGTCTCCTCGCTGATTTGCAGCTCTCAGGATGTTGTCGGGTCCAGGCATGGCCCCCACAGAGTTACACTGGCTTACATTCATCCTTATTGCTCCTTGTTAATGGCCACAAACTGCCCACTGCACAGTTTGTGGCCGGTCGGACGGTTAGCTGGATGAATGTACCCGGTGTTGCACAGAGGCTTTCTCACACACCTGCAGCGGCTGGGCAGTTATATGAGGAAATTATTTCACCAAAATGACTTCTAAAAATGAGTAGCTTCATGCCCCAATATCCAGTTATATTATCGTCTATGATTATGTTCAATTCACTTATTCTCCACCTATTTTCCTCAAAACCTGGGATGCCTCATTGCCTGAGAAATGTCTCCCCGTATTGTCATTTTCAAATCAATTTAAACTTGAGCTGCTAGTGTTTGATACGTTAAATCTAATACAGGGTGTCAAGTGAAGGTTACCTTTTTATATATATATATATATATATATATATATATATATATATATATATATATACTTACTTGTGTCTTGTGAAATGGCAGTTTAAGCGTGGAAATGGAAACTCCTATTGTTGCTCCAACAGTAGTAGAGAGACCTCAGTGCACCTAAATCAACGTCCATTTTTTATTAATTCTTTTTAACTGCAGGTAGATGAACAAAAAGCAATGGCGTTCAGGGAAATAGTTTATATAAGGCAACGGAATAAATTCTTCACGCCCATCATCATTACCACCATGATAATGATACCCTCCATCACTTTTCTATTACACCCTCTTGCCATCGTCATCATCAATTATCCCCGCAACCACAAATCATCGTGACTGAGCTCTTGCCCATCTCTCCTGAGAGAAGATTGAGGTCTAATTGTGTGCGTTGGTGGCAGGGAATATAAGGCACAAAAAAAGGAAAAAAAAGAAGAAAGAATGGAAAATCAATGCTTTAACCAAAGGAACAAGTGAATTATTGATGAGGACTATGTAATGGGATCCCAAGTGTCTATTTCTTCCCAACTTGGACTGCTTGCCGCTCAGGCTCCTCCAGTCGCGGCCAGAAATGTAGAACAGGGAAGGTGCCAAAAAAAACCCAACCCACGAACATCTCCACCGGGTAGAGTAGCTGACCTGAATTATTTTGGCGCAGTTTGGCCACCGGCTGTGGCGTTCACTCACTGGCACAGTAAGAACTCCGTGTCTGGAGTATCAGGGGCCGCACACGAAGCACACTACGGGAGATCGTCAAGAGGTGTTCTCACCTACTGGAAATAATACTCTGTTTGGTTTAGGGCCGGCAGGGCACGTCCGCGAGAAACACAGCGGTCCCGGATGGCCGGTTTGTAAGTAGGTCAACGGAGTCAACTTGCCGTCCTTTTTAAACTTGTCTGACGAGTCTGGCGTCACACCTGACCGGATCCCGTCACCCCTCATCCAGTCGGACATGTTCGTCGGCGTGTTCTTCTCAATCGCCCTTCTTTTTCACCTGCCGACGTCGTCCACACGCCCGAAACCGCTCGGCCAGGGTGAAGTCCGCTTAGTGTCAGGTCCGACTGGTGCGATCGCACGTACAGCTCCTCTGGAGGAATTCTGGGTTGCAGCGCATGTGTTTAAGGATCCTCATAAGCCTATATGCTTCTTCTGCAATCAACATACACAGTCAAGTCAAACTTATATCAGATTTTGGGATTGAGGCGATTGCAGGTCTTTTAAGCTAACGGATCTTATTGAAAACCAGCTACAGTAGACAAACTGTGGTCAGGCTGACAAAGCGGAGGTTTTACCTACACATCATACATGTGTGTACACATAATGTGTATACTGTATATATCCAACCGTCAGAAAAAGCAGCTCACTAAGCACATAAATGCTGATTTCCTCTGCCCGTTTGAGGTGGGGAAATCAGTGGATGCATTGTTTGCCCACATCGCCAGTGTGCTGTTTGTTTTATTGCGAGCAGAGGAGGCAGGCATCACTTCTGCTTGGCTGGAGAAGAGGCGGACACGGAGAATGTGAATGAGAGGTAGAGAGAGAGAGAGAGAGAGGCCAGGTGAGACCTGAAAGCTGCCTTTGTGTTGCAGCTGGCAGTACGAACACTGCCCTTCACTGTGAGGCGATCTCCACACACACACACACACACACACACACACACACACCGGTATACTGTACATGTTGGGGAGTTGAGGGGGGGATGTTTGGCAAAAATATGAGGCTGAAAAAGAAGAAAAAAACGTTTGCAGATGTAACAAACAAAAAAAAGCCTTCGCTCGCTCTCGCCAAGGTGAACGGACGTGTCAGAGCCGTGAAGTTGCTCTGCTTTCCGTCCGCGTTCCCAAATCTACATTTCAGATGCTAAACACACTCTTATTTTCTCCTTCACTTCACCTCCAGTTCAACCTGGAGCCTGAAGAGCACGGCAATACCTCGTCCCCGTCTAAGACTGCTCCAGAAGTCGGCAGAAAACATCTCGGCACATATGAGCCCATAAAACGCCGGCTCGAGAGAAGGTGGACTTCTTGGAGAGATGGGGTTGTTGTGTAGCTAATCAGGGATGGGTGCCTTTCTGGGCGGTACGTTTCTCTTTATGAGCTCCAGCTGAAGTTTTTTTTTTTGCCAGTTTAAAATCCTCTGCTGTCTGGGGAAACATTGCCCAGCGGTGCCACGTTATTGCTATTTGATTTAATGCGTGTATGAAATGTGATTTGGGGCGTGCCGATGACCAAAAATAAAGGACGCTCAGACCTGTTGGACGATCCAAAGTGCCGGTTAGGGCGACCTCTTGAGACAGCCGTTTCACGGCTAATCCCCGGAGCGCGTCTCCGTGTCGGTCGAGTGGCAGCGACTCTGCGTACTGATCTGCCTTCTTGTTTGTTTGCTTTCTTTCCCCCCGCAGGAGGGGCCCTGCAGACGGCAGGCACCATGAGGCAGCAGGCTTGGCCCGAGAGAGCGGAGAAGTCACCCTTCATCACTCCCGACCAGGCCGGGCAGCGGAGGAAATGCACGCAGAAGCAGCGCGTGCCCCAGCAGACGGGGGCCAACACACACATCTGAGAGCGCCGCGGCGAGCAAATGGGTAAGGGCGGGAAGAGACTGAGCGAGGGGAGTCAGTAACTCAGATTGCGTCATCCCAAATGGCAAAGTGGACCGGGCCACCCTCGGAGGCAGTGATGCCCTTGCTAACGCATCGCCCTTCGCTAGAACCTCCTTGTTAGAAGTCACAAGTCACAACCACCCCCCTCACCCGCCCCTGTGAGGCCACAGAGCTGAGGGGCAGAGGAGAGGGAGAATAGAGGACGAGAGAGAGAGAGAGAGAGAGCGAGAGAGACAGAGCGGAAAAAAGAGACTGTGACAGGCCCCCATGCAGGCGCGTAAGAAGTATGGTCTGCTGGGCTTGTGTGCGTGCTGCTGGCTGGTCTTCTTTTACTGGGGTGGGGGAGTCCAGCTACGTCTGCTCCGGCTGCTGACACGCCAGCGGGGTGAAGTGCGCCCCTGGCCCAACTGGACCGACAGGGCCTTCCTGCCCCGCTATGCCCACCTGGATGAGCTCCAGACGGACCCCGGGACGGCCGAGTCGCCCCGCCAGCGTCGGCAGGCGTGGTCGGCCATTTACAAGGACAGTCGCTGCCGCATGGAGACCTGTTTCGACTTCTCGCGGTGCCGCCGCAGGGGACGGGAAGGGTTCCGGGTGTATATATATCCGTCGGAGAAAAACGAGCGCGTGTCCGAAAGCTACAGGAAGATCCTGACGTCCATCGCCGAGTCCCGGTACTATACGGCGGACCCGCGCGAGGCGTGCCTGTTCGTGCTCGGGATAGACACGTTGGATCGGGACCAGCTGTCAGGACAGTTTGTGCCCAACGTGGACGAACGCATCCGGGGTTACCCGCTGTGGAACGACGGGCGGAACCACCTGATCTTCAACCTGTACTCGGGCACGTGGCCGAACTACACGGAGGACCTGGGCTTCAACATCGGACAGGCCATCTTAGCCAAGGCCAGCCTCAACACGGAACATTTCCGGACCGGCTTCGACGTCTCCATCCCGCTGTTCTCCAAGGATCACCCGCAGAAGGGCGGCGAGCGGGGCTGGCTGGTGAGGAGCACCACACCGCCGCGAAGGAAGTACCTGCTGATGTTCAAGGGCAAGCGTTACCTGACGGGCATCGGCTCCGACACCAGAAACGCTCTTCATCACATCCACAATGGAAAGGACATCGTGTCGTTGACGACGTGCCGCCACGGGAAGGACTGGGAGAAGCACAAAGATGCCCGCTGTGACCACGACAACCTGGAATATGAGAGGTAAGACGGGGCGGGTCACGTGACGAAGAGAGGGTGATGTTAAGTGGCGTGATGTTAAAGTGAGATGTGAGGTGTTGAGGATTTATAAGTAAAGAGTGTCGAGTGTTATTTCTTTATGGGGAAGCTCAGTGGTGGTGTTCCGTTTGCCTTCCTATTTGAACTTCACATGCTGTTTTATTGGTCTTTTAGTTGTCACAGATTTCTCTACAAGCAGTGTCGGCGGTAGCTTTTGGGTCCCACTGGTTATTTGAAGTCTCTTTTGTTTATGGCGCCACAAGTTGTGATTGTTGCGGTTTATGATGTTTGGCAGTTGCTGTTGAGATCAAGGATTTTAGACGCAGGCTCAAGTCCCGGGAAATTTAGATTCAGGTCAGTATTTGCAGCGGTTCTTGCACGAGTAAAGTACAACGCAACAGTGGTTGCAGTGGGCTCGGCTTGCACCAACTGACCTTGAGCCCCTTTTATAATCCAGAGAGCATTTCAATCTTACAAGATGATAGACGAACAAGTCTGAGTATTGTGAAACAACAAGTCCTTTCCACTTTGCATTTGGGTGTGTGCTACTTTAAGACAAAGAAATGAACAGCCGCAGATAATTAATTACAACTGGAACTAAAGAGCCAAAGCAAAGGTCACCACAAAGAATGGCTTTGTGAAATCGCTGATTAGCTCAGAGAATAAACCGCTGCCGGGTGTATGGTGTGAATGACGATTATATTCTTAAGTCAGCCTCTCCATTTTTTTTCTTGCTGTTGTTATTGTTGTTACACGGGAGATAAGCTCGCCATTTCCACTTTGGTTTTAAATTAGTCGAGAGGAGGGGATACAAGATGTTGGAAAATGAGGGTCCCGCTTAGAGCAGTGATTTACAATTAAAACCAACTAATTTAATCATGTGACCTTTGCTGGTGGTTTGAAAACCATTTGCACAAAGACAATTACTGTTATACAATATATAATTCCAGTTCAGCCTTGTGTGCTTTGGCCTTTTCACAGAGTGGTTTTCAAGTATGTGAGCGCCATTGTTGTTAATAATAAAAAAGCTGTAGGAAACACACCCATCTGGCTAATACATGTTGCAGCAGCAGCTTGGTAAACAGGTCTCATCCTCCTGTGTACTTTTCTCCTCCTGGCTTATTGGAGCTCAGACGGTGATTTAAAAACAGATGGAAATAGATGCATGGGCTCAAAACACACAATCGGAAGTTTTAGATTTTTAAATTGTCCTTTAGGGAGTTGATAATAGATCTCTAATCGTATATGATTGCAAAGGTATAGGTGTTTTTTAATGTGGGGTGGGGAACCCTGAATAAGAAGGATGAGAGGAAGGAAGTTTAGTTTCATCGTCTTTATTTTTATTCCATACAGTCGTCATTAAATAGTTGATATAGTTAACACAGCCCCTCTGTTTCACTCCTTGCTTAACTTACACTTTGCAATAAAAGTCTCTGAAGCTTTAGTGCTGACAGAGTTCCTCATTATAAAGTCTGTGCCTGTCCATTCATACACAGATACCAAGGGTGGGCTCCTGGGGCAGAACGTACAGACACAGGAGGAGACGCGGTTCAGCCAAAGAAAGAATTGCAGTGTTGGGAATCGCATACTGATGCACTGCATACTGCGGACTACATACTAGTCTGTATGTACTGTAGGCTGACTACTAAATTAATTATTAAATATGCCGTTACCAGCAGACTGCTCACACACTCTAGTAAAGTCAAGCGATACGTCTTCTCTGTGTCACATGACCGGTCTGACCCAGTGTTCAACGAATTACAATGATTCAATATTTCATTGAGAAATATGTTATTCTAAAATGTATTTGTATGCTGAGTCCTGCGCTTTTCTTCTTAACTGTACCGTGACATCATTTGCCATTATTTATCATCATTTTTTTATCCTACGGTTATTTATTTCAACTGAATTTTACAATCATGGCCAAAAACCGTGTAATTTCAACATCGTTGTCCGTGATGCGATGCTGTTGGACCCAAACACACACTTTTTTTCCACACTTAAGTAGCCCTTATTTTAATCATTAGATCTTTAAAATTCCCTGACAGCCACATCCAGAGGGAACCGGCGGTCATGTGACGAGCAGAGTCTGAGTGGTCGGGAGTGAACACTCCGTATGGCTGCAGCTCAGAATGACTTTCATTATCAATTAATTAACTGATCATTTCCACGAGATATCGTTAAGTTCATGAAAGGTAAGGAAATAATGAAAACTCAGAGCCTGCAGACAGAGGGATGACTTCAAATAGCGTTTTTGCTCCTTTTATTCTTTTATTGCCTGAATGACAGAACAAAACCAACAGACAGCAAATCCCCACATTGGTGAAGCAAAGCTGACATCGTGAGCTGTCTGGCCTTTTGTGCTCGAAAAGTGAATTAAACGACAATAGATTGTCATAATAGTTGATGATTTGTTTCTCTCTCTGATTATGTTAGCCCTACTAAGTAGAACAATCATAGGAATTAAAACAGCAAAAAAAATAAAAACTGTATATACTGTAAAAGTGAAATGAATACTTAGTTAAACTAAAGTTAATAATTAAAGATCAGTACGGTTAAGTGATATACAGTAATGCCTTCCAGCGTACTTGTTTTCTTTAATCTGCATCTCTGAATGGCTTCTCCTCCGGTCGGACAGACTTAACTTGTCCGGCAATAACAGAATCCAACGGCTCGACCCCGAGTTTGAATCTCAGGCACCGACCGTTGGGTGTTGTTGTTTTCATGTGCTGCCGAAACGAAACGCTCAAAGCGAGTGACCATACAAAAGGACTTTTCAAATATCGTTTACCCCGGGAACAGCAGTGCGGTGATGGTCCTGATCCAAGCACACTCCTCGCTCCTGTGGCCTATAACAAGCTACCTTAGGCGTGTTTACATTGGGCTGGGGATGGAGCTGCTCCACCACGCCGCATGAATGAGCTCATTTATTCCACACAGCCCGCTACTCAGACACCCGGGTGGGCAAGGGGGGAGGTCCCATGTGGTATGTTGCGGTAGATGTGGATACGGCAACGGCTCTGAGGGTGTGAATGGGGGGTGGCGATGTGAGAGACAGCTGCCGTTTGTAAGAAAAACTCAAAAAGCTGGACGTTTCTTTTTCTTTTTTCCCCTTTCTCCCTTTCTGTATGAAGTCTTTTTTTCTATGGAAACGGGAGGCTTTTAGCCTCGGCGAGAAAGAGAGGTGTGAAGGATGGATGTGGAGGGGAGTGGAGGGAGGGAAGGTGAGGGCCCATCTCTCTTTTTGCATCCTTTTGAGAAGAGAAGAAAGGGAAGAGGACAATAACCAAACTGCATGAGCAAGGTTTCTGTTTAAAAACCACGTCGAGACACAGCCTCTCCTCTCCATCTGCCTGCTGGCATATTCTCCCTCTCTCTCTCTCTCTTAATGTCTTTCCCTCCGTCCTTCACTCTCTTTCTGATCTATTTCTGCCAAAGACCCTGCACCTGAACACCCAGTATGCTAATGACAACGGTTTGTGTCACCGGGTGAGCGACTGCCGCTGTGATATGCACGAGAGTGTGTGTGTGTGTGGGAGACTGTTCACGCTCAATGAGGCTCTTAGAAGGTGGCACCAGGTTAATGAGCGCATGCAGCTGGTACACCAGCAGATTAGCCCGGAGGGACCTGGACACGACGGCAACCAACGGACACAGGGCGAGGGAGGAGGAGGAGGAGGAGGGGGGAGGGGGGAGGAAAGGGGACTCAGTCGGACGGATCAATAGACTGGCAAGACATCATTTTCCTGCACAAACATGAATCTTCCCCTTCTAAGACAAATTAGAATAGGGCTGTGACTACCCCCAAGGAACACTTTTTTGTTTGTTTTTTAACTATAAATTGGAATATTAGTAATAATTATAATATGATGAATAATAATATTAGTGTTCAAAAGTGTTATTATTCATAATAATAATCATTTGAATAATAAGACTGGTGTTGATGTCCCGTGTGAAACCAAAAAGCCAACGTTTATTTTGAGTTGCGTAGTTAAGCTACGTAGAGTATTTAACTTCCAGAGAACCAAGATCTCTTCTTAAACGTCATATAGTTCATTTTTTTTAACGCACGCAACAAGCGTAGATTGGCATGTGCTGAAGTGACGCCTCAGAGGCATGTAGAGCATCATAGTTAAAACCACTCAAACTAGCAGCTCTTAGATTGTAGACGTTGTCATCATATGCACACGACTGCTGTCCTGCTGTCGGCTCACAGAGACGCCTTTACGCTTCACCGCTGAACAACAGATGCTGAACAATCAAGTTGGTTTTCTCCAATCACCAAGATAACATTACGATTTCTTACCTGGTGTCTGACCATGCAATTGCAGGTAGTGTAGAGTTTATTTGAGGTATTTTAAACCTTAGAGTACTGCTGCTGCTTCGATACAATGGAGGGGATGGTAATGTTGTTGTGGTCTTCACAGCACTGAAAACTGACATCTTTCGAGAAACTGCTTCCCAGTTACTCTGACACCTCGCAGTGAAATGCGTCTAGATAGGATTCCAGCTGATCGCATTTACACCTGGTGTTGATGCGTGGTCTCCAGTGTCCACACTGTGATCCGATCGCTCCGGCCAGCTCAAACAAACAGGACGTTCAAGGTGTGAAGGGGGTATCGGATCCACAGAGCCTGCTGTCAGCTGGCTTCACAGTGCATTTCTCCTTTTTATCCTGAATCATCCCCAACAATTTGTCGCCTATTCAACCAAACAAAGGAAAATAGTCCGCAAACCTGTGTTCGACCCACGCTGGTTGGAAGGCCAGCATTTACCCACGTAGACGGGCGGCTGGTGCAGGTGTAAACCAGTCGGTCGCTAGCAAAGAAGATAATACCTCCCATGGTTGTTAAGATGAATAGGTCTTAAAAACGGATTATGTTTAAATACCTCTGTCCACGCCATTTCTATTAACACAATTTTTGCTCTTTTAAATTACAGAGTGATTGGTAAATGGCACCCAAAAAAATCCCATTAAAATGCGCCGTAGGGAGAGAGAAATCTGAATAGGAACAGAAGGCGCCTGGAATACTTGATTTTGGTGTGTAAGTTTGAGTGTGTGCGCGCGCGTGGATGGATTATGGGTGATAGGCGAGAAAACAGAAGGAAGTAGCAAAGAGACGAGTCGGAGGTAGGGCACAGTGGTACCCAAGGCAATAAGAGCAGCGAGACAGAAAGGAAGAAAAGGAGAATGTCATGTGATAAAGATTACAAAAAAAAAAGTAGGTGGAAAAAGAGCGAGGGGTACCGCAGGCAAGTTAGGGGGGGAAAAAAGAAGAGAAACAGGAGGAGAGCGAGACGGAGCAGAGAAAGAGGGGATACTTGAAGCTCGGGAGAAGCTGTGCCGCAGCCTAATGGCCTAGTTTCCCTCACTTTAGAGAATTCTCTAAGAAAGGGAAGAGAACCGCGCATTGTACAGTGAATGCAAATGAGCGAGAGTGTGAAAAACAGAGAGCGAAGGAAGAGAGAGAGAGAGAGAGAGAGAGAGAGAGAGAGAGAGAGAGAGAGAGAGAGAGAGAGAGAGAGAGAGAGAGAGGAGAGAGAGAGAGAGAGAGAGAGAGAGAGAGAGAGAGAGAGAGAGAGAGAGAGAGAGAGAGAGAGAGAGAGAGAGAGAGACAGACAAAAGGTAGCCCGGGAAAACGCGAGGAACCAGCTGAGAGCCGAGCGTGTGCGTGTGTGTGTGTTAAGGTGTGACCAGCGTGGGTTGAACAGAGATGGACGGGATGGTGAGGGAGGGAGAGACCGAAGTGACGGTGGAGGACGTGTTTAATGGCAAAAACAAACGCCGTACCTCCTGTGTTCGTCTTAAAAGGGCCCGGGCCTCCGCGCGCACGGGGGCCGGTGCTGGAAAACCGACGGGTCATTAGTCATCGTGACCCTCCCCGAAGGAACCCAAGGTTGCTGAAAGGGAGACTTTAAAACCCCGGGTGACAGTTCAGGGTGAATGCGGAATAGCAATCGGGACAAAACACAACGGGAGGACTGCGAGGAGGGAGGCCATTTTAATAATATGCCGGGCACGGTGGAAAGCTAGAAAAGAAGTGCTTTGGAACTAACTGCTCTCATGCACGGTGTTATGTGAAGAAAGTGCACGTTGGTACGATTGTTACCCCCAAACACACACACACACACACACACACACACACACACACACAATGTGAACACACAAACGTAGAAGTGTGCAGTTGTGCAGAGCAAGTGCCTGGGTGTGTAAACGCCATACGAGCAATTTGAGATTTTGGAAAACCGAGTAAGAAGGCGCTGCAGCCCGCTGTAATTAGTGCCCGTGAAATTGTACCTCTGGAGGAAGCCGCGGTCCGAGTTTGTGTGCGCGGCCCCGTGCGGGCCCCGGCTCTGTTTAGAATACTTGGAAGGCGAGAGGCAGCCTTGTGATTCTCTGGCTCTCGTACGCGTCTCTCCCCAGCCCTCTGTTCTGCTTCCCCCCCTCCTCCTCCTCAGCGTGCATCTTTCCAATGCCACACAGTCTTCAGTCGTCCTCGCTTCTGCTGGGCTTTTGAGCTTTTGAGCTTTTAAAGTTTAATCTAATGTATTTGCACGTTTAAGGTGAGGTCAAGGTGAGGGCGTGGCCCAATGCGGCTGATTTGAGTTTGTGCTGTTATGGATGCTTTACTTTTTGGGGCTTTCATTCCTTAGCCTTGAGAAATGTTGTCTTCTTGGTCAGCCTTGAGCTAGTCGGAAACCCTGCTCGTCGCCGCTCATTCCACGTTTTGAGGTCAAAGCTTCATCCTCTCATTGTTCCTCTCAACCGCCGCTCTCTGAGTCACATTTGCAGCCTTCCACGCTTCCCAAACGCTCCCGTTTCCGTTTCCGAGAGTTTTTCTCGTCAGACTCGCTCGTCCAGTTTCTTTTTTTTATTGGTAATTTATCTGTCAATGCTGAGGGCGTTCAGTGTGACTAAAACGTGTTTGTGTCACCTGCAGAACCAGTGACCCGGAGCCTCACCCTGTTATGAGGCAATTAAGGGCCCGTGGGTGGCATACAGGAACTAGACCACACAATGGTACTGCCACGCCCCAGGCTTCACCTACGCTTGGGAAGTCTTCACGAAAAGCAACTGCAAAGTCTTACTTCTGAGAGGCACAATGTGGCAACACACACACACACACACACAGGATTTTGCAGCTTTCAATAATTATTCTTTCCCCAACTCACACCTGCTTCTTGTGTCCTCTGCACAACCCCGTAACTTTTTTTTTTCCTCCCAACATCTTGTCCTCCTCACTTTCTTTTAAAATGTTTTTTTTATAGAGTCCTCCTACCGTCTTCACACCATATTTCTGAGCTCCGGTATATGCATAATTTATAAACAGAACCCTGCTCCTCCGCCAAGGCAACACTTCATTTGACAGCGCGGCTTTGTCTGTAGTGTTACACACAACTGTTTCAGTGACATGCACATGGATGCGCACATGCGTTGCTCTCGCTGGCTAATCTACGCATTCCTGCTCTAACGCCATGTTTCCACGATGAGCCTCAGAGTGTCACACGAGGTTGCGTCTAATCCACTCCGTAAGAAGTGACGGATCAGGAGTCTTGACCACCGGCTGCCCTCTGTCGTCACCTGTGCCTTTGGTTCAGTCCTTGCGCTTTTTAATGGAGGGTTTATTAATGTTACCTATGTTGTTTTCTAAATCATCATAGATCAGTTAGAAGGCAGTTTTCAGTTTGTGAAAATGGCCTTTTGACTGAACCACTTACCTACTGATAAACGGCTAGATGGGTTGCCAACATTTATAATTGCATTATTACCAAATGAACAGCTAAACACTGTCCGAGAGGCTTTTGTTGTGGTTGTTGGCAATCCCTTAATAAAATGCTTAAAGGATTAGTTTGACATCTTTGGGAAACACCGGAGTCTGGCCTTTGTTGCCAGGCTAATTGTTAAAATAGTGAAGCACTGAACTGTCGTTGATAGACTTTGGTGTTTGTCCGGATAAAAGGATCTTACATATTAATACATGAGCTTTAGATGTGCTGGGAGGTGGATTTTGTTCCCCCGGTTTCCCAGTCTTCAGTCTTTCTAGGCTAATCTAAAGTAAGCTAACCTGCTGGCTGTCTGCAGCTTCATATTTCATGGACAGATACACGAGTGGTAATGATCTTCTCATCGAACTCTCCGACAGAAAGTGAGTAAGCATAGTTCCTGTAATGTAAAACTATCCCTTTTTAGAAGTACACCATTTATCACAATCTGGCAACCCAGTTTAATTAATTTCTTATAATTAACCTATTTAGCGTTAAAATAGGATATATTAACTTAACTGCCAGTCCTTATTTTGTGGTTCATTTTTGGAATGAAACTCTTTTTGTCAGCAGATGCCTGCCGTCTTTATTTAGATCTTTCCATCCTAAAAATCCTCAAATCTCGACATATAGTGCCGCTAATAGAGTGCAGCTGCTTCAAAGGAGATCACCTTTCCTTTAATATCCTCTGGATATATCCTGGTGGATGACCTCGCTGTGTTCCCTTATTACAGATATGGGAAAACAGCGACGACTTAAAGATAAACACCTCTTTGATCGTCTCAAGGAATTTGGCAGCAGCGGTAGCTCCCGGGTCGCGGAGGTACAAACCGGGACTCGCCGAAAAGAATCCTGTCGGGACACGACCCCAAATTTATTTCACATGATTATTATGATAATGGTTGCCGGTTCATCGCGGTCTGTGTTTTCCCAAATGTATCTGGTCTGTGGAGATTTGCTGGAACATTTCGTGAGACTTGTGTTCATTGTGTTAGTTTTGATGGCTGATTGTTATGATTCTTTTGGATATAATAGAAAGAAAGAAAGAAAAAAGAATACTGGCTATCTTTGGGCTGGAAAATTGTGTTTGCTGCCAGACTCAAGGTCTCCACCTTCTTATAGTGCTAAAAATGGGGGACTTTCACCCGACAATGTTTCACCGACGTGGAGAGGATGCAAACGTCTCTCTCAAGCTCTCTTTCTTATATTATTCCATCAACCCCACACAGTGATTTACAAATGATGTTGATAGGACTCAAATAAATCGGTAAAATGTGGTTTATCTTCCAGACCACACACGATGAACATTTGTTGGTTCTGGCTGAGGTTTTGGATAAGGTTGCGCCGCACTATTCGCTGACTGCTTGTGGATAACACGGGTTTCCCACGGGCAGAGCATGCGTTTTGAACCCTACCAGCTCCTCTTTTTTTTACTCAATTACCTCAGCTCGCGCTTTGTTTTCTCTTTAAAACCCCGGTGTATATATATATATCGAGTGGGCGGTTCCAGTCTGCCAGGTGCCTATTGGGTTTCTTAAGGCAGGCTGTTTGGCCCTCGGCCCTCCCGCACTAGTGTGGATGTCCCCTTAATGGGTGCCCATTCAGCGCCCTAATGGGCCCTTTATCAACCCCGCTAGCACCACAGCGATCATAGCAGGAAAAGCCTCCGGCGACCTTGCTCGCTTTTGTGCAGGCCAACTGGAGCGTAAAGGCTTTGACAATGACAATGCAGTCGGGAGAGAGAAAGGGGGAGACGCTTCTCATTCCTTATGCGGTTAAGGAGCTGAACCTCGACAGTGGCCTGGATTTCACTTGCTTACTGGTCTCTGTGAGCATCTATTTGCCCTTTTGACCTCACCACATGCTGCAAGAGTCGATAGTTCAGAGATTAGGGAGATGAGAGATTAGTGATATCTCTGCATCTTCCTCGGTTTCCCCGTCGTTCGAGTCAGGGATCATATTTAGGCATGAATAATTTACTTTTTGAATTATGTTTTTTCTTCTTCTTAAAAGCTCCACCTTACCAGAAAGATTTGCAGAAGCTGTTTTAGAAGTTCAAACCTCTAATGTGAAGAGGCCAGCGGCCAAATCATGACTTACAGACACGCAGCAATCAGAAAGGATTTCGCCTCAATTAGGTCGTCCCAAACACATTCTGCAGAATTTTTTTATTTAGTTTTTTTTTTTTTAAGCATTTCCTCACAGGAAACCCTAAATTCCCCGCGATATATGGTGCAAAATTAGGTCAAAAAATATTGTGTAGTAAGTTAGCAATAAGATGAAAAGGCTCTTTAATATCAGTCTATCTCTCTCTCTCTTTGATGTAGAAAGGAGCACTCTGATTGGCCGGTTTTGAGATGATGATGATTGATACATATTGATAATCCCGACCACTGGAGCGTTCAAAGGACTCCCGAAAAAAAGAAGGAAAAAAAAATATATATATATATATATATACATGCCGCGCTATCAGTGCTGAAATGATCTATGCACCCTGGTTTTTAATAACGCGGCAGGGTATTGGGGTTAAACTGGGATTTGGATGAGCTCGCGTCTCAGCAACCTCTGGTATTATTTAATGCAAACCATGTCATAACCCTCCATGTATATTGCTTCGTTATTTCATTCCTACATCTCCCTGCTATCGGGTTATGCTCCCCTAATGAGTTTGTGCGTCCTCTCATATGCGAGGCGTACATATTTCTATTTCTATTTCTATTAGGGATGTCTGGGCTGGGGTTCTTTTTTATTTATTTTGCACTGCGCTCATCGTTTACGCCTTCCTTCACAATCTCATTTGCGCCGGCGGTACAGGCCGTCTTCTGCTTTCTCAGCCGCACTTGAGCAAACAGTTCAGTTCCACCTCATCGCAACGTTCGCCGTTTGAGATGACATTAGTGTCGGATGGCGGATTGTTCAGAGACTTTGTTGGAACCAGACCTGTCTTTAAAATGCCGTTATCATACTTGTTAAACTAGTTTTAAAGGCACACTGTGTGCTTTAAAAACATTTTTTTATTACCAAGTGGGCACCGTGGGGCAGCAGTCTGTGCACCGTTTCTGTTAACCTCTTGAGCTGTGCTGTTAGGGCTGTTTAGCCAACACCTATGTGTCCGACACGGTCGCTTGGAGAAAGGGTGGAAACCTCGGCCTAACCTGCACAAATGATAAGAAATCCATATCGTATTTCTTTTGTCTTGTCATCTTACTGAAGTGCATCGTGAGGGAATGAATAATGATTAAGCTTTCTCGGAGCCTCACCTGTTTTCTACCTTCTTTTGAAATGTAATACACTCATCACGAGTTGGAAAGTGTGTGCGCGTGTGTGTGTGTGTGTGTGTGTGTGTGTGTGTGTGTGTGCACGTCACCGTTGCCAAGCCCAACTGCAGACAATGCGGTATGTGTGCCCCAGATAAGGGATTTTATTCTGCTACCTAGCCAACAAAGAATGTGTAGAAGATCATGAATTACTCATGAGCGCCGGCGTTGAACTCTTATTTAATGATAGCCGTGCTGGGGACCGCTCTGTACCTCGCGCCCGTCTTCCCTCCTCACCGCCTTTGATGAATGAGAAACAAGGCAAGAAGGAAAGAGTCAGAACTTTCCCCCCCCCCCCCTGTTAGTTGCTCTCAAAATGTCTTTCCGCGTCGCCGTCTCGCCGAAACTGCGGCGTCGACGCGAACCGCGGGAGCCACGGTCGCACTTTCCGAGCGCATGATGTATGGCCCGCCGCACCTCCTTGTCAGATGGCCTACTACTACTACGCTGAACAACTCACCTACAGCGCGCGACAAAACAGCTTTTCCTCCAAATGGCACTGCACCAAATACACACACACTTTGTCAGGTCGTGTGAAAAATGGGCTTCACGTTGCCTCCGCCTCGCTCAGCCTAACAGTCCCCCTCTCTAGATTAAAACCTCGGCACACCGAGCTCCTTCACACCACAGCAGGCCCTGACTCATCCCAACCCACCGCTTGTTCCGGTCCTCATTTCCTTTACATTATACGCGCCATTAAGCATATGAAGTTCAACGCCTGCCATCGCGCTGCATCTCCGTTCTTCAGCAAGCAGGTGCGTCTCGGCCGGTTTGGGGAAAACATCATGTAAAATATCATGTAATATCATTTAACATTTAAGTAAATTAAGTGAGAAATGAGTGTGCATCCACGCTAGCGGCTTTGTTAAATGCTAAACCCCAACATCAGCGTACTGACGCGCTTGAAGTGGCAAAGCTAACACGCCGGCTTTTACTTTAGTACGTTAGCATGCTGGCATTAAAGCCTCTTAACCCACACAGGTGTTTTCAGTTGTACTAATTATGCCTCTGCTCAAGGTTGAAGGTGGGTCGGAGCTTTGATAGGAATTCACAAGGTCCCCGAAAACCTCACCTACCAATAAGAATGATAAAGGTGTCATTTGTCCCGCCCCCTCCAGGTTCGACAAAACTAGACGCAGGAAAGTGTCACTTAATTAGTGTCGCTAAATTAACTGAAAACACCTGTGTAGGTGTTCAGAGGCTTTTTTTTTAATGTTTATAGCAAAAACAGACATGGAGGTCTGAACCAGACCTTTGGAGCAAGACAAAAAATAAAACCTGGGATCATCATGGTCACTAGGAATCATCCTCTGGGGATCAGGAATTCCTTTATCAAAGAAAGTTCATGGCAATCTTCACTGCCATTGCTCCTGCCTGAAAATGAAAGTGATATATTATGTGTTCCTCCACGCGGTACCTTACGCTCTGCCAATTTCCGTGGAGTCGTTCATCTTCCGCCTGGCGTATTTATTGCCCGCAGTGATATGTTTATACCATCACTACTATTAGCCCGCCGTGGGCATCCACTATAACGACCTCTACGCGTCCGGTCGTGGCATCCAGTGTCACTCCCGACCTTTCACCCAGTGCCAAGCAGCACTAGATCACACCCATACATAACACCCCTCCGTCCGTGCCGCCACGCTCTTCCAGCGCTTCCTGTCTCTGCCGCTGCTCTTCCCTTCACGTCCACGACACAAGATGCGAGCATCGCCGCCCACGCCCCTGCTCATGTTTCCCAGCTGTGTCCAGCCCCTGCTTGCTGTGTCTCCTCCAGCTGTCCCCGGGTCATCACCCTTACTGTCTCCCTGTCCGCTGGCTGCCAGTAACCAGAGCGCTGCGTCTCTGTCTCCTCCTCCCCTCTCTCGCCGTAAGATGAGTCCTCACACATGCGTCCCTCTTTTCATCCTCACCGTCGTCTCGCCTTCCACCTCTCTATTTCTGTTTTTTTTTTTTTTATCCTTGAGGGAAAGGGATTCACGACATCTGCCTCTTTTTACTTTTATTTCTTGAATGTATTCTTTGGCTCCGCGGTTGTCTTCCCTTCTGCTTCCCCCCCCGCCCCCACATCCCCCTGGCCTTTCTGCCCATAGGGATGTAATGTGATCAGGTGCAGAGTGTGTGTGTGTATGTGTGTGTGTGTGTGTGTGTGTGTGTGTGTGTGTGTGTGTGTGTGTGAACCTTCTTGGTTATAGTCACTTCACATAGTAGATTATACCCACCCCCATTGTGTCTCTCTCCCCCTCATGTAATTTCCTCTCCTCAACCCTTGATTGCTGGAGGAATAGTGGGCTCAAGTGGTGGAAGCAGTATTCAGATCCTTTACTTTAGTACAAATACTGCAAAGTACCCGTGAAGTATCTGGTTACAAGTCAAAGTTAATTGTTCTTTTATAACAAAATCAAGTTTTCGTATTTTAACAGTACAATATTTCCCTCTGAGAAGCATTGGGGTAGAAGTATAAAGTAGCAAAAAACGGAAATACTGAAGTTCAGTGCTTGATTAAATGTACTTTGGTGCCAACCTTGTCCATCTCATCAAACACAGTCGAACCAACATGTGTAATTCGCTGAGGTAAAATACTGTATTGATTTCCCAATAACAACAAGGGGAGCGGAGGAAACGTGGACGGCGTGAAGAAGCATTTTTGCACACTTCAGACACACAAAAGCGACTGCGAGTCGATATCCGCTGCATCACGCTGCCCTTAATAACCCGCGCTGAACCTCTGCTCACTTACCATGCACATGCAAGCACACACACACACACACACACACACACACTGTCACACACACACACACACTGTCACACTCCATCATGGCCTCTAATAGGCAATGGGCTGATGGAGCGGCCAGGCCTGCTCAGCAGACAGTGGAAGAGTCAATCTATATTCAGTCTCTGCACTCCTTATTCCTCCTCTGGAGCCTGATGAACTCGAGGGAATCCAAGGAGCCAATAAACGTACCGTGATGTATCGAGGCACCCTCCACTGAATGCAATCCGCTCCTCCACGGGGCACGGACTGTTTTCTGTGTAGCTTCTGTATGTGGTCGTTGTTTAAAAAAAAAAAGAAGATTTCTGTGTCCGGTGCTGAGCGAGGCCCAGTGGTTTAGTGCATGTGTGCGAACGCATTAGCGGTTTTCTCTCCGCCTAACGGAAGAGCCGATAAGTGAAAGCGACAGAGTCGGGGAGAGGAGAGAAAGAAAAAAAAAAGAAAGAGGGACTGGATTAGATAATGAGTCTCTACTGTTGCGGCTATCGGTTTAGCACAGGGCCACTGCGGCAGACGAGCTGGAGAGGGAGTAACCTCGTTTGTGTCCCCATAAAATGCGACTTCCCATGAGAGTGGGCCCCCACTGCCACCTCGCCTCGCGGGTTACCGCCGTGAGCATTGAACACGCAGGGCTTTATCGATCCCCGTGGAAACATCCTCTTCATTCAGAGGTCAGGGAGAGCCACTCGGCACAGTGGTGGTGGTGGTGGGGTTTCTTGCTCTGCAATCCAGATCTTCCGAGCGTCCTCAATTGTATCAAGCAGTACAATTGGATCAAGGCACCTGCCTTCTTACTCTCCCACTTCTAAATTCAAAATCCTTTTGACAGTTTGTGAGGTCGTACAGTAACAGAGACTGCCAAGGAGTAGTGAGCGTGATGCTGTTTGCACATTGATATTAAAAGTCTCAACCCAGGTGACAATTAGAATAGAAACTACAGCAAGACTGAATTTAAAAACCCAGTGTGATGGATTATTATCGCGTTTTTTGGCAGTTTCAACGGGCGTGCAAGTCAGCAAAGAGCTTCTTCTTCTCACCCTGGAAAGGGAGATGAGCACGCTTGGCACAAACCTAAAGAGGAGTTGTCTCTGGTGAGGTGTGTGTGTGTGTCTGTGTGTGTGTGTGTGTGTGTGTCTGCATATCCAGATGTTACACCAGCACTTGTAGTAAACTGCGGGCCAATACAGCGGCAGTGTAGCTCAGCCAAGAGACAACAATATCATCCATGTTCGGATCTCATTGGAAATTAGGCTGCGGTTTTGTCTGTGTGTGTGTGTGTGTGTGTGTGTGTGTGTGTGTGGGCTACTTGGCCGTGGGTGTCCAAACACTGCTATTAGCCACAAAGAGTACCCTCTTTATTCGTTAAGCTTATATAATCAGGCCTGCATTTTGGTTCAAATGGTTTTTGCTCAGTGATTACTGGCTGGAAACGTGCCATCCTGGTGCTGCGATGTCCCCTATTTGATTGGAGATGCAACGGGTGGGATTTGAACGTGAAAGAGGGAACCGTAGAGAGAGGAAGCCCGCTCGAGGCGGAGACAATTATTAGTTTGTTACTGTGTGTCTCTCTTTTCCCTCCCGTCGCTCCGCCATCCCTCCATCCCCCCTTCGGTCTTACGGTAATGCACCATTGATCTATGCTGGGAAAAGATATTGCTAATTTACTGAACCCTGCTTAGCCTCTGCGCTGCCTTGGGGATGATTGCACGAGTTCATCTAATGTCTCCCCCACCGCCATCCCCTTTCCCGACACGTTCAACCCTTCAGCCTTTAGAGTGCTGCGGGGCGGCAACAAGTGTTGCTAATGATGACAGCGCCAAGAGTACAAGCCAAGTGCACTGAGTTGGTAAAAGTGATGATTTGATGAGCAGCGCTCTCAGCTGTGTGTGTGTGTGTGTGTGTGTGTGTGTGTGTGTGTGTGTGTGTGTGTGTGTGTGTGTGTGAGAAAGCTGAAGAGATAGAGGAGAAAAAAAAACAAAAAACTTTTGCTCCAGTTTTAACTTCAAGGAAATGATCAACTCCAGACGAATTCAGTTTAACGACGACTCCGAACTTTGACGCAAGAATCCGCCGGCTGCAACAGAGCTGGGAATGATTCAGAAAGTCATAATTATTTTTCCTGGAGATAGAGAAGTGCTGGTTTGACACCGGCAACGCGCAGTCAAATGGAAAACCTCTGACTAGACAATAAATACAGGTGAGAGGAACAGTAACAAACAACCGATAATGTATTGCATATACACGAAAGGATTTAATGAATGTGTGTGTGTGTGTGTGTGTGTGTGTGTGTGTGTGTTTTTTCTGCAACGCGGCCTCTTTATCTCTGTCTCTCACCCGTAAACACAACGACGCTCCCCTCTCAGATGTCTCCTGTCCCTTCTCCCTCGCTGCAACATAAGGACGCTCATTTCTACCCTCATTCATCAACCCGAGTGTCAGGTGGGGCAACCTCGGAAGCACAGTGGATACAATTAAGCTCGACCCATTAGATGTGTGCCTGCGGTAACTTTGCCAAGGGCAAAGGCTGGAAAAAAAAAACAAGCTTGCGTCTCAATGCTGGTTTTCCACCATTTATTGAAACGGGACAAATACAAAATAAAGAAAGTGATTGTCTAGAGTCTAGACCTTAAAGCCTTTGGGTAACATCTGTTCGGTTGGTATTGATATTGGTTTTGGAGATAAATTAAATTGTGCACACAAAAAGGACCGAGGCTACAAACAAGATGTTGGAAATTATATTGTTTCTGCCAGAATTCTCTATCTCGTGTGCATCAGGGAAGAAAATCCAGCTGCACTCGCTCTCTGCAAAAGGTCATATTTTAGAAACTCCAAAAAAGGAACTATTTGTTTTTAAAGTAAGACATTTAAGAAACAGCTTGGACGTTTTGGAAATAAGTCCATGGGGGGGGGGGGGGGGTCAGCTAGCCTGGCTCTATCTAAAGGTAGCCAAATCCTCTGACCTACTATTGTTAAAACAAAACCTTTGAGGACGTTCCAATTCATTGTTTTCGCCGTAATACACAAGGCGACCAAACAGAGCAACATTTTTCGCCGTTGCGATGTCGCCCCGAGCAAACCTCCGATCTCACCGTGCTTCATCTGGGATTTCCATGACCTGTTTCATGCTATTGACGGCCTACTCACATGTCTTTCAAAAGCAGAAGGTTCTGTTTGATGGAGCTTTCAAAGGGAGACGTAAAGTGTTTGTGTGGCGGGGTCGCCGTGTGTTTTGTTGGACCTCGTCTTTCTCGGTCCCCCCTCCAGAGGAATACCTGTGTGTGTGTGTGTGTGTGTGTGTGTGTGTGTGTGTGTGTGTGTGGCAAGGTTGGAGAGCGAAGCTTTTGGTCCAACTGAGGCGTGACATAAAAACAAAAAGCTCCATGCAAATCCCTTTTCCCCTCCTGTCTTTTCTCTCCTCTTTCATTCAGTCCTCCCTAGCTGCATCAACCCGTCATCCTCATCCGCACCTGAAAATGACAATTTGCCACGTCTTTAAATATGCATGTGGCGCGCGAAGGTGTCAGTGACCATTTTGTTTTCATTACATATCCCTTATCTAGCCTCTCCAGATGTGCGCGTGAGGGATGACAGCGTGGGGAGTGCGGGAAGTGTTTACACTGCTTTTGGCTACACTCCGGCGTCCTCCAGTAACCCCCCCCCTCCCCTCCTCCTCCTCCTAGAGGCTGTGGTAGCGCTGCTCTTGTTTCCCGACCAAGACGAAAAACTCTGATTGGCTCGGGGGCTGTTCCCCGCGTGCCAGTCAACTCGTCCGACTTAATTAACCACTAATCTCTCAGCTGTCAGCTTCTGAGGCGGGAGCTGGAGCGACTTCAATCCCCGGCTCCTCTCTGTACCTTTTCCCAAGAGCTCTAGGGTCCCTGAAGGGAGCGCACCAACCCCGGCTCCGCCTCGCGCTCCAACCAGACAGCGCCGACATCAAGACACCCGCCGTCAAAACCGCTGCGACAGCCAGCAGACGTCAGCCACCCACAGGAAATTGAAAGTCGGGTTTGGAGAGAGTGAAAAGGCACTGTAATTTCTTTTGCTAAGGTGAAGGGAAAAAAGCAAGACAAGTCACCACTGCCAAGCCAGGAGGGGAGTGGTTGATGGACAGCTGGAGTGGAATGTAATGAATTTGTCTCCGATGGAGGGGGAGGTTATTGATGTCAGCGTTTGTTACAGAGGCACGGTAGTTAGTCAACTGCACACGTCGCCCAAAATCTCAATCCTTTACTTTCCTGTATTTCTGCTTCACGTGGCTTTTTTCTTTTTTGCAAATATGGCACAAAAGAGGTGGTCGATTTTGTTTTTCCCTCTCTTAAATCAGGGTTCTTACGGTCATGGAAAACCTGGAAAAGTCATGGAATTTTAAAATGGTTATTTCCAGGCCTGGAAAAGTCCTTGAAATCCCCAAAGTTTTGGAAAAGTCATGGAAATGTGTTCTATTCATGTCGTTCATTTACGCTGAGTTTGAAATAATGAATATGCTTATAAAAGAAAGACGCTCAAAATATAAGCAGGCATACGTACATCTATATAAATGTATATATTGTCTCTCATTCATTTGGGTCATTTAAGGTTTACTGTATGCTTTGTATTCTCATCGTTAGTTTAAATACTACATTTTCTCACTTTTTCATGTTTACACCCAGATTTCACTAAATGTTTGCTCATGGAAATTTGGTTTAAAGTCATGGAAAAGTCATGGAAATCCACTGGTCAAAATGTGTATGAACCCTGTTAAATGTTTTGCTGGCTAAATTAAGGACTTGCAACCAGCTGAAACACAGAACCAAAACACAATCCAGACATCAGATACTGTACAAACACCATACTGAAATACATAAAACACAGGATACAAATCTGTCAAACAGTTGTTAAACCCCACTAAGCGGTCATTGAACAATCAAGGGAGAGCGTAACGGGAAACCTGGACTACGTCCAGCTGTCATCTTCAGTGCCATCACCTGCTGCTGTGCCTGTGTCAAAGTAAGCGAATTAGTCGCTCACATGGTCTGTTTTCTGCGGCGCCACATGGGACGGGAGGCCGGCCTCTCAGACCATTCGCCCCAGATTGACTGGTCTGATTTGCGGAGGTCACATTGAGAGCAGAACATTCCCACAACTTGTATTTACTGCAGACAGCCTGGGCTTTGTCTCCACGGCAGACTCCCTCCGCGCGAGGTCATGCGTTTCATGCGATCGCTTCCTTTTTTTTCTTTCTTCTTCATAAAACTCCTCAGACTTTTTATTCGCCACTGTTTCGTCACACAACTTTGATTTCAGCATCCACGTCAGTCCGCTATAGCTCCGGGCAACGCGCCGCATATTTGCTGGATGCGGCCTTTTATGTGTGATTATACATATCGTCTGCACCTCCTACGAGCCCGCGAGGCTCCGATGTGTTGCTCTAATTAGAGGCAACCTGTAATTTTTTTTGACTGCGCTCAGTGGGGAGCACTGTAAGGACTTTCTGTTGTGCGGGCCACACGTGCTGCACAAGTATGGTGGTTTAATTACTGGATATCACTTCCCCCGAGGTCCCACTGGCGCTCCTTTTTAATTCCTCGCTCTTTCATCCCCTCTTCCTCATTCCTGTCCTTGATACTTTCTCACCCATGCCCTCACTCGCTTCCTCCTTTCTCTTCCTCCCCTATCTATTCTTCTCTTGAACCCCATCTTCTCCACTAACCGCTATCTCCTTCCCTCTCCTCCTCTGGTGCTCGTCTCCTCCTTCCCCTATCTCCTTCCCTCTCCTCCTCTGGTGCTCGTCTCCTCCTTCCTTTTGGATAGGCTGCTATCTGAGCTGGCCGCCGGCTCATCTGTGGCCCAATTAGGCATAAACAAACAAACATTTGGACATCTCCCCGCTGAGCCCGTCCCCTGTTGCTCCGTTCTCTTCCTTCCACTTCTTCTTGACACGAGCGTTTCTTCCTCCATTATAATTTGCGCTTCTCGGTGACCCTGGCCGACAGAACACAAGACCAAAATGAGCGGATGTGGATATATCATTTGACAGTTGAAAGAGACAGAAATAAAGAGGTGGAACCAGGGGAAAAAACACATTTGTTTTCAGTGCGATACCTCTGGAAGTTCTGTGTGTATGTGTATGTGTATGTGTGTGTGTGTTTATGTTTGTGTGTGCGTGCGTGGCATTCAAATGTGTGTATGCTACTTTTATTGTAGATATAGGCGAGTGTTATTCTATATGTTTCTTATTGTAAGCCATTTCCATGAAAAAGACCCAAACCAACTTTGTGTTGGCCCTCTGCAGCTCTGCAAAGATCGTTAAAGGGAAACGGTGACGATTGAGACACGATTGAGGGGAAGCCGAACGTTGTTCATTTGTACTAAGCAACCACATTATACAACATTACAAAACATTGCAAAGTTTCCCTTTAAGACATTTGCCCAAAAGCGATGTGCGCTGTAGTTTATGTCAAACGTTACTCAAACAGGAGCAAAATGTGCGTTTGTTGGGGACTATTTTTCCGCCGCGGATTAAAACACATTTGCCGATTTCCGTCAGCAGGATGGTGTGTGGTCCTCCAAAGGTTTACTTCGTAGTATGTGTCGTGACCTGCAAAGTGGTTGTGTGCAAAAGGTTGTGCTGAAAGACCGATGAGGACAAAAATAAGGATGTGGGGGGAAAAAAGAAATAAAAAAGATAGAATATGCAAGGATGTCATTTTGAATCAGAAAATAAAACCAAACAACATAAACTACAGAGGCTGTCTAACAATGGAGGTCTATTTCACAGAGGAATAAGATATCATCTATCAAGTATGAATAACAATAATCACCTGCCTTGTTTATCCCCATCCCATTTGAAAAAAAATCCCAATTAAAAATTCAACATCACTTTTTAGAAAGCATATCCTTGTTACTCTGGATTATCCACATCACACTCACTGTTACCTTCTTTTAACTTGATTTATTTAAAGCTGACAGTGAGGGACGGTTTTCGGGACTGTTTCTTCAATTTCCCACTGAAAACTGGTGACAGTGAGGACGTCGGGTTATCCCAAGTAACCAGAAGGTTCTGGAAGGAATTTCCTTTCACTGTCATTTTCCAACGCATTGTGCAGCAATGCTCCACTGTATTGGCGTGAAGGCCTGAACTCAAAGACCAACTTCAAACGCTGCCTTTTCTCGGCTGAGGGGCGCGATGGACACGAAGAGGCTCTGCTACGAACTCAGAAACGAGGCCGAGCCAACGCTCTGCGAGAGGAAGATCACTAGATCGAACCCTTCTGAGGGACCTTAGTCTCCTCACCGCAACATCTTCCGTACCATCTGAGAGCCGCACATGACGTCGGAATCCTGCGATTTAGTTTCAGTCAGCGAACTGTTACAGAGACCCTGAACGTTCTCTCTTTTGTGGGTTGGTTTATCTGTCTGATTTATATTTGCTGTTTCCGCATACATTTAAATATATAAGCGTGTGTGTGTGTGTGTGTGTATATTAAGGCACAAACATGCAACACTCCCAACCCCTCTCTCCCCTGGAAGTGCTGCGAAGATGATTGTGTCACAGCAGGAAGAGGCTCTCTCGCTCAGCTCCATGTCTAATTAACTTTACGCCTCATTCTGTGTGTGTGTGTGTGTGTGTGTGTGTGTGTGTGTGTGTGTGTGTGTGTGTGTGTGTGTGTTTGTGTTGAGCGTGCGGGCTCGGCTGCACATTGTGGCTTTTGCCAGTGCTAAAAATGAGAGCGAATTATTTAAAATGCATGCGAAATATTTAAATGGAGACTGAAATATTGGCCGGGTATTGCCGCAGAAGGTGGGAGGAGGAGGATTCAGCAGAAAAAAGGGAGCGAGAGCTGTGACGAGTGTGTGGAGAGAGAGAGAGAGAGTGAGAGAGAGAGATGTTATTTTTGTGGGATGTTGATGTGAAGCTGCAGAGAATCGTGTGTGCGCTTTTCCTTGGGTGTAACAGATAACAGGTGCTTTTGCTTTTAAGGAAAAACTTCATATTTCTTTCAACCCTCATGTAAGGGGCCAAGTACAGTCCAAAATAGACGTGAACCAGCAGGCACTTCTGTTGCTTCACGCGTTAGCTTGTTTGGCCCAGTCTGTATTCTAAATGACGCGGAGGTTCCACGTGACATCATGTTGTCACTACGTCCACGAGGGTGGTCGTAAAAGTCTGGGCTGTACATGTTGGCAGTCTGAAAGTATAAATTGGACTTCTGCGTGTGCAGACACCCAATTTAGTGTCGCATGAATTGAACTTTACTTGGCCGTTCGACCGCATCCCACCCACGGCCTTCTCCAGGAAATGGAACTTTCTCAGGTATCAACTTTTAAAGGTGCTATGATCTCGGGCCACCCGCTGTCACGTGGCCAAAATGCGGCACTTTAGGTCACATGATGGAAACTGTTCCATCTGCTGAAGAAGGCCTTGGGACATCGTCAAAAAGTCCAGGAAACACTCGTGACATCTTGTTCTGGGATTGCCGCAACATTTGCTGAAATAAAATCACATGGAAAAACAAACAACTCTAGACAGATTACCTTGGTGGTAAAAAAACAACTAAAAACACATAAGTGAGTCCTCACATGTCAGCAACAATATCTTATTGCACAAATTCTACGGCGGGTGTGGTCAAACCTGAACCAGAATAGTTTGGGGTTGTTTGCCTTCTGCGTCCTCATCCGAATCCGTCTGGCTAACCTCAGTGGTCGTGTTTCTCATTCCGTCGGACTTCTCATTGTTGATGGCGCCACGTTTCCTGATCTCCGCAGCTCAGTGTTGCTCTGACCGACAAATAAGGCTCCAGGTCGGTGACAGGGAAACGGAAGGTAACGCTTCTGTATAGCGCTGTTTCATGTGACCTGTGTGGCCAGCTAGGCGCCTCATTTGATTGGATGACTCTTCTGTAAACAAGTTTTTTTTTTACATACATTTGACAAGACATAAACAAACAATCAGGGACACCGGATTAAAACTGTGAAAGTGTATTTATTTTTCATTTCACTGGGTCTTTAAGGTCACAGGAGCGTCGATGCGTTCATTACGGCGCGCGTCCTCGACTGCTCGCTCGTTCGTGCTAGCGCAAAGCGGGAGCTCTGTCGATAGAGGACCCACGCTGAGTGGGATTACATCCTCAGCATTACTCACTGGCGCAGGCTTTATATTAACAACAGCAAACTCAGTGGGGTTCAATCACTCTGTGTGGGGGCCCCCCCCTGTTGCCGCTGGTGTATTTGCTCATTAATCACTTGACCATTATGAATTCACAGTGCACCTCAAACCCCATCTCTACGATGGGTAATACACACATCCTACCTGACGGATGCAGAGAAAAATACAGGCAGACACATCATTGCGCTTAAAAGAAACTATACGGTTGTTTATTTAATATTCATGTTTTTAGAGAACTTTAACAAACACCATTTCCCATATGCCCCCTAAACCTTAAGTGTTTGTACAGATTAAACAAATATGATATAAAGCGTTTTTTGTTGTTAGCTGTATACCTCTGTTTCCTGTCTTTATGCTAAACTAAGCTAACCAGCGCTAGCGTTACCTTTATATCTAATGTACAGACATGACATTGGTACCAGTCTTTTCATGTAACTCCTGACAAGAGAGCAAAACAGTTTATTGCCCAACATATTCCTTTCGTAAAAAATATCAACACAAGAGTCGTAGAAACCACCTTGGATCATGTTTACCTCATAAGGTGACTTTGTCACCACCCTTGCTAAGTCCTTCACCGTAAAATAACCCTAGTGTTGCCACCAGTATGTCTCAATCAACATAAAATAGAACATTTTCTAATTGGTGCTTATCGGCGCGTTATCTTTACGGGCACTCTCGACCCACTCGTGTGCTGTTTCAGCACATAACGACGTGTGTGTGTGTGTGTGTGTGTGTGTGTGTGTGTGTGTGTGTGTGTGTGTGTGTGTGTGTGTGTGTGTGTGTGTGTGGAGTGGCAGCGGTTCGGCGTGGAGCGCCAGTCAGTCAGACGCTGTCAATCATGCCGAGGTCAGCGAAACACAAACACACACACACACACACACACACAAAAAAGGACGCCTTTGACTTTGAGGGTTCATTTGCTTCACTGACTAGTTTAATCTGTTGAGGGTTCGGGGGGAAATCTGCTGACTCTGCAGCAATAAGCCATCTCTTTGAAGTCGACGCACCGCTTGCGTGGACGGCTCATTAGCGCTTTGGAAATGCTGCGTGAACCGTGCGTTCGTTTACAAGAAGCTGTCGGCGCCGTCGCTGCTGACTGCGGACTGAAGTGAACCCCGCGAAGTCGGAGCCTCTCGCATTAACCCCTGCTGCCGTGTCGTCAAGTTATCAGACAGATTTGCATTCAAAAAAATATTCTTAAAGAAGAAGCGGAATGGAGGCCAATCAAGACGCTGTCTGGTCGACAGCTGCCGCCTGTGGAAAACACTGATAATGTATTCTCTTAGTGGCTGCGTTGAACAGCTTTTTTTTCTTCTCACAGACAAGTTCTGCGTTTTCCAAAACCCCACGAGATAGAGGAGGGTTATAATTAAAACAAGCATAACATTCATTACAATGCTTATGGTTGGGAACCATGAAATGAGCACTTATCCCTGTAAAATTATCCCAAATACTGTAATGGAATCAGCCGAGCTGCTCTCCACTGACGGCATAATCGAGCCTTTGAGAGCGGGGGCCTTTCTTTTTATGTATATACAAATTGAAGCAAAATTGTCAGAGATCACAGGAATAATATGACACGGTTAATCCCCTTTCAGAGTGGATTCTGTTGGAATTACATAGAGCCGGTGTTGTTGTTTGTTGTTTAGCTTGTTTACCAGCAACCATCCGGCCTGGCAGCCAGCCGTCTCTCAATGGAATGTTCTGGAGAGCCACTGGAGCGAGGCCACACTGCACCCACTGTCTCCACAGCGTGAGCGTGCGTTAGGGCTCCTCCTGAAAGGCTTATGACACGGGGGATCGTGGCTGAGTGAGAGGTGCCGCTCCATCATCATCAAATCCTGCGTTGAAAATCGCTACGTGAGCAAAAAGGACACAGTCGTCAGCTAAGTATACTTAAAAGTGTCCGTAACCGGGGCGTGACGTGAATCGGTCTGTAATCGTAAATCTGTCTTTTGATTGCTCGTCCACGTCAACCCTGAAGCCACAATCTGCGAGAGGCGGCCACAGGTACAGACAGGTACAGGGTCACGCGCTCAAAAAGGTTTGTGTGGAGCAGCACACTGCCTTCAAAAGAAGTTCAAGCAAAGCGTCAGACTCCAGCTGACTCCTGAGAGGAGAGATTGTCTGTTTCGAGATGACGAGATGAGGAGAGAATGTGAATTCCTGAGTGGCTGACCCTGTCTGAGCCTGCAGTGGCAGAGAGCGGATGTTTTGTATGAGTGCCGGGAGAAACAAGGGCCCGCCGTTTGGCAGCGCAGGTCACACTGTGACAAGGTAATTACTTTTTTTTGGGGTCCAAAATCACTTCTGGTGTATGACCAACAGTGAAAAATACAGTTTATTTCACTGCTACACAGCTATTCTACAGCTTATCGTGTGAGCAAGCCTTCAGCAAGATGATGATGCAGATATATATATATATATATATATATATATATATATATATATATATATATATATATATATATATATATACGGTGTATATATAAGGCAGGACAGGGTTTCCAAAATGCTATACAGAATATAAATTTCCATTAAAAAACAACATACATCAATATGCTCTTCTCAGAGGTCCAGAGCCAGAAGCGTTGAGCATATGGTCGCGTTAGCACCAGGCCCAGCACACGTCCAGGGACCTGACCTTTAGCCGTCCTTCAGGGAGACAACATGCTCACAACTTTAAAGGCAGAGTGATCGCGTTGCACCAGGGAGCCGGTTATCTCTCTCTCTCTCTCTCTCTCTCTCTCCCCCCCCCCCCCCCCCCCCGCAGCGTGTCTTGAGGAGAAAGGCCGCTGTAAAATGGAATTGACATCCCCCCCCGTGGCCACAGATGGTTCATGGGAGCCCTGTTTAGGAGAGACTTTTGCTGCTCTATAAACGGGACGGACACTCAGAGAGGGTTTGATGCTGGACCCTGAAGCGAAAGCTTTGGTCAGCTGGCAGAAGGTGACCCCAACTTGAAAGTGACGTGACTGGAAATAGCACATCAAGGGGCCGCCACGCTTTACGTGTGTGGACAGATCAGGGACTGTATGAAAAGGATTGGGGAAGAAGAGAAGCTGTTACTTAAGGCAGTGGTTTCCAACCTTTTTTGTGGGCCCATTAAAATAAAGTAATTACTTGTTTATGACCAAGGGTATATCTGGGAGAGACTGAAAGACGACACATTTGTTATAAAATCAAGTCATTTGCAAAAGAAGGGCAAAGATTACTCGGAAAGCATTCCGTCGAAATATCTCCGGTCTCTCAGTGGGAGAAACGCTTCATGCATTTGAGTTTCCTGAAAAGAAAACAAAGTTACGTACAACCTTTCACAGATTACACGAGCGCATACACAGGGAGGTCATTACATCGAGCAAACATTCACAGAGTTGATGAGGAATTCCACCCAAATGTCGACTGCAGGCGAATGCTCGACATTCCATAAATGCCAGGTGTGTGTGTGTGTGTGTGTGTGTGTGTGTGTGTGTGTGTGTGTGTGAGTGAGTGTGTGAGTGTGTGGGAGAGAGAGAGAGAGAGAGGTGAGGCTGGTGATATATGGTTGGGTCATTGCAAAACAAGTGAGGTCACAGAGTCGGACTGTGTGTCCAGCTCTATTGAGGTCATATGCTTCATAAAGTGTGTGTGTGTGTGTGTGTATTGTGCGATCTGGCTGTTTTGAGCATGTGTGTGCGCTTTGTTGTGATCTAGATAAGCTGGCGACTCGGTAAGAGTCCGTAGTCGATACTGTTTGTGCCTGGAAGCAGTAAAACTTTCTGAGGGAGCATGAATGCCATTAGACACATGCACATACCTCTGAGTGTTGGCCTCCAGCACATAATCACACACACGCACACACACACATATATACACAAAGGCAACTGGCTCCGTTGACATGACCTCTCGTGTCTGCTATGTATCTGAGCAATCGGTGTTTACGCAGGTGTCACACACACGGTCCACGCTTATTCCGACTGCTGCTTGCGCCGTCGCCAGGGGGGCGGGGCCCGTTCAGAGCGCATGGCCGCTCTGCAGACGAGATACTCTGAAGCCCCCCCTCCCCCACCACTGCACAGAGGCTTGTTTATTCAAATATTAAATATTGAACGTGTCCAATTTGCACCAACTTCTGACACCGCACTGTCCTTGGACTCCCGAGCAAAACACCCACTCAAGTGTGAAGTAGATCGGATGGACAGTTGTTGAAATATGCGAAGGACACACACACACACACACACACACACACACACACACACACACACACACGCACCCGCACAGAAGTGCATGAAGATAAACTGCAACCTTTCCAGATGAAGTGCATCACTGGGTTTACTGCATTTACTGACAATCATCTACTTCACTGGTTTCCCCCCCCCTCATCCCACCCCCCAAAGGGGGTCAGAAGATAAATCATAGTGGGGTCACAAAAAGCATACCAGGACAGGAAAGTAGGAGAAAATGTATTGCCTAAAACAAATGTCTATTTTTCAGATCGTTCCCTCTAATCTTTTTTTCTTCTTCTTTTTTTCTCTCCTGAATTATTGGTTATTCCGTGTCTTCGCGAATTACAGAGCCAATATGCATCATTGGATGGGGTCTGCACTGTCTAAACCACACACACACACAACACCAAATCTACACCTCCAAAGCAGCAATGGGAGTAATTGAAAAGTAGTTGACGAGCTCTCCTCACCTCACTGAGCTGCTCCTTTAAGGTCACGGCCCCCTCCATCCCCTGAAGACCACAGGTAATCGCCTCCTAACCCGCTGTCAGGGTATCAAAATACACGCATGTCCATGCACACCTAACCTCCATCCCATTTGACGTGAACGTTGAATGTTCCCACCTTTTCATAGTGCGTTAACAATGGCCCGACTACTAAATACCAAAGTATGCACCAAAAAAGTGTGAGCATTGATGCATATTCAGAACTGAATGTGCACTATTGTCTCACAATGCACAAAGGAAATGGAGGCGGCTGCAGCAAAGAATACAGAAGAAAAATAAACATTAGGCAACGATGTGGAATAAAAAACACAGGGCTCGGGGTGGGGGGGTCTAGAGTGGTGCTGAAGAGGGAGAGGGAGTGTCATCACGCCACCGGCACTTTGAACGCTGGCCTTCGTATAAATTGAATCTGGAGTGTTTTCTATCGATTTACAGCACATGCAGCAGTTTACAGCAGTCGGACATTTTTAAGTCTATATTTTACGAGGCTTCTGCCGCCTTCAGCTCGTTGGAGCGTTTCTGTACCAGCGAGAGAGAGCGGGAGCGATGATTTCTAAGTTTTAGTCATGTAACCAAAACGTGCGTCTCGTGCATGCGAAAATATGAAAGAGGTCATCGTCTGGCAACTGGAGATATTGCCACATGTTGTCTTTATACATGCGCACGACAAAGGCTTTCTCTTCTCAGCTGTTTTTTTTAGAGCATGAAGAATTAGTGTTTGAAATACAAACTGCTGGGAGCTGCAAGGCCTGCACCACAAAGAAGAAAAACATAATACTCTGCCACAGTAGAGAATAAAAAAAAGTAAAAGAATCCTCACTCTGAGGTTCTCATGTAGATTACTTGAGTATTTTAAGGATTTAATCAGGGCCCGACAATGCTGCCGTGTCTCGATTTTTTTTCTTCTTTTTCTTTTTCTCGCTAATCTGCAGGATCTCGGCACGCACTGCATCACTGACTACGCCGGGGCATGCAGGTATGGAGACAAACAAAGTGCGAGCTCGCACACACAGATATGCAGATGCACACCGATCTCCTCGCCCCCACACGTTTGCCTGTTGATGTGCGACTCCCCGGGGCGGGGCGGGTGTCACGGCCCTGACTGATGAAAACACAGCCGCGGCGGTGGTGTCAACGCCATAAAACAAAGGCTGCAGTGTAGATGAGCTGCCAGCCGTACCGCCAGTGATGGATTTCACCGTGAGCACATTTGCGGCTGAAAACTTCTTCTTCTTCTTCTTCTCCTCCTCCTCCTCCTCCTGCTCTCTTAATTCCTTCCGCTTTATCTTAATGTTTCTCTCTCCCCGTCTTCACATGTTGCTTTACAATTGCCTGTGCCCTTGAGCCATCTTCCAAGTTGAGTGACTCTCTTGTTTATGACCCTTACAAAGGAACGCATCTGTTCCCCGCCCCATCCCACGCTGTCTGTCACACTGTTGTTGGTTCTCTCTCCTCTCCGCTGCACTTGTCTGCACACGTCCGCAGCCAACCCCTCCTCAGACGGTCTTTTGTGCATGCAATATCCTTCACAGGTGAAAGGGTCACCGCAAGCTCCAATATCCTCTCAACCCTCTCTAAAATAAGGGCTGTGTGTATCAGGGCATGTGTATATATATATATATATATATATATATATATAACATCCAAAGGTGGAAAGTGTCAGCCAGAAAATTGTCAGATTTGTGTGTTATTCTGTAATAATCATTTCAGCTGGAGGAGGTCATTTCAACTCTTCACCACCCCGGAATAGTTGCAGATTGTGTTTTTTTTTTTTGCTATTACATCCAAGCTGTGCATTAATTAGTCAGACGGATCGCATCAAGAGATCGGTGTTCGTGATCGTGACTCATGCGTTTTTGGGGTGCAGAACGCAGCTCTTTGGAGGAAAAAAAACCCTCCTAAACCGTGTGACTATTAATAGAAGATGAAAATATCATGGAGACAGATTATGTTCCCACCAGGGAGTTTCACAAGATAATTCCCCTCAACGATCTTTTGTAGCCCCGCTCAACAATGCACAAACAAAGCCCCCCCAACAACAACAACAATCTGGGTTAATATCATGCAATTACAGTGCATAATGTTTCATTATGGTGTTTAGCGAGCAGACGATCACGGAGGATGAACATGAGAGGGGCGCACCGGGAGGTTTCCATCCTAGCCATCGCATGTGTGTGAACATATAACGCTCTTTCTTTAATTGGAAATATATTTTCAGTCCTACAGAGTGCACAACTTGTGTGTCTCCCTCTCCTCTCCCAAACATCTTAGAGTTGAATCTCACTCGGCTGTCCCTCCCGGCTCCCTGACAGTCAAGATGGCGGAGAAGATAAAAAAAAGAAAAAGAAACATCATCTCGTATCATGCTGGCCTTTAGTGGATCACAACATATCTGGTAGATGGAATTAATCTGCGGATGCCCCGGGTTCAAAATGAGACCGTGTTTTTTAGTCCAGCGCATCGTTGTGCTAAGCTAGGCTAACCGGCCGCTGGCTGTGTGCCTTCTCATTTGTCCCGACAGATTAGAGAGTCGTGCCGATCAGCTCATCCAACGCTCAACAAGAACGTCAATAGCACCGTCTCATTTGTATTGATTGACGTTTCTGTCCACATCGGCAACATTGCCATTTGATCATCTTTTTAAAATGTATGTGGTGAACATGTGTGCCGACGTCTAGCTGATTTCCACCTGATAAAGTCAGGTGACTAGTCATGTGGGCGTGTCTTAAAAGTCCAATAGCCAAGTCCGAGCTGCCTGCTGTGTCTGGAAACAACACGGATGAGATCCCCTTTATATACTCAATTCCTAATATAAAACAATATTGAGTAGAGCGGTTTTTAAACTTTAGGTTCATTCATCGCAGCATTGAAATCATCTTTTTGACATTTATAGTTTGCAGGAGAGTTTCCAAACGGAACACATTCCCATCTGTGGAAAACCAAAACAAATAAACACGTCTTTGCAGGACACCGACCAGTGGCATTCAATCATAGGTTTAGTCAAGCCAGATGGGAGGCTTAACCCCACTCATTTGACCGTGAAGATTTATGATGAATGGGCGCCGCTTCATGAATGGCGGCTCTATTTGGAGATGGCTCCATAAAACCTGGAGGCCCTCCACTGTTTTATGTTTTCGTCATAAAGCCTAAGGTCAGTGTCGCTGGAAGCCTCAAAATGAGGTTCATTCTCTATTTTCTGCTGGGTGGCCGTTATTCTCTTGTGACCCAATGTTCATCAAAGGAAGAACATAAGTAGGGCCGAGGGTTTAACCTGAGTCTAGTTGGTTACCGTGTGTACTTTAGTGTGTAGAGCCCAGTCTCATGGCCTTTAGCGGGAACAGAGGAGCTATTTGTGGCTTTGTGAGGACATGAAAGGAGGGTTTTATATATATATATATGTGACTGATGGCCACACTAATGATCCTACAGTCTCTGCAAACTCTCTCTCTCTCTGACTTTCCCTTTCGTCCGACTTCAAAGGGAGCCGCCCGCGTGGCAGTCATACCTATTGTAGCACCACCTGTGTGTATGGGCGTCTCAACCACCGCTATTAGCACAGCTGCTTGTCTATATGTGGCAGTATTTGTTCGGAGCTCAAAATGGCTTTCATGGCTTTCATGGCGGTGCGTTTGACAGAGCAGTCTCCGAAACGGCCCCATTGTCACTGATGGGATGTCGGTTTGGCTTCAAGGCCCACGGGTGGTCCAGCAAGGACAGCGGTGTAGCTGATTGGGTTTCATACCTGCCTTTTGTGATAGTGTGTGTGTGTGTGTGTGGTTGTCTGTTGTGTCACTAATAGACTACCCGGTGAGCTGCCAGTTGGCTCGTCTCATCAGCAGTACCAACAAATCTGGCGGTTCTCAGGCAGCCAGGAAATAAACAAAACACTTTACCTGTGGTTAAACAATAAAAAAAGACACAAAATGAACACGAGTCTCTGCATCATAAATACATGTATACGTCATACACACACACACACACACACACGCACAAATGCACCATCCCCCGCAGTCCGACACAAGCTTCTTCTTCTTCTTTTTTGTAGCGTGCAGCAGAGGAATCATAAGGGGAAGAAAAACTGTCACTGATGTGTAAATTCACGATAAATAATTCCTCTCGCGTCTCATCCAACAGAGACCGCCTGGGTGCGCGTATGCTGCTCCCGCTTTCAGCGTACCCCTGACGCTCTTTACCCCCACTCCACCCTATCCATCCCTTCCGGCGTCATTACTTATGAAGCGCAGTAATGAAAGACTCTCATTTCCAGTGTTTGCCGAGACCCTCCGTCATCCCCCCTCCCTCCATCACGCCCTCCATCCCTCACTCCCTCCCTCTGAGGGGGCACATCGGATAAAAGTATCCAGCCCTAATGGAAAATGAAAAAGCAGGTTTTGTGGCCCGTGTACGCACTCGCGCGATGTGAAAGCAAAACACAACCCAGGAGCAGTTGGAGGAGTCGTCGCCTCGCTCGGCTCTATATTTATAGGCAGGAAACCTGATTTTGGATCAGTCACGCCAGACTTGCAGCAGACACCTACTGCACGCCGGGGGAGGCAGACAGAGTCGTGTGCGTCTTTCTTCCTCTCCTCTCTCGCAAAGACGTTTTTATATTCTGCATATAAACCCCTGCGTTCCCTCTGTTTCCTGAGCGTCCTTATTTACCTTGCGCTCCATTGATATTTCCACTGAAGACGCAGAGGGAGTGCACTTTCTTCCCACTGCAAAACGGCTGATCGAGTCCCTTTTGTCTTACTGTCTTGAAACACATGAACGGAGATCATCTCAAGCAGAAAGTCGTGGAGCATCTATTTTTATGATACCCGACGCGCACGGCTACAAAAACAGATCGCTTTGCGTGCAGCATTCACAGAAGATGCCTTCAGGTGCTGACAACAGCAGCATTCATACGAGAGACACAAACGGCACAAACATAAACATAAACTTTATTTTGTGCCACTTTCATTGCTGTCTGTTGGAAGCTACAGCCCGGTCCTGTCCTGTCCACCAGCCGGCGCCTCTAAAACTCACTAATTAACACACTATATCTTGTTTGATTAATCTAATCCATTACCTAAGATCGAATCTAGAATAACCCGCTGTAGGCTGCAGCTTTATATTCCCTTATGGACATGATCGGTGGTATACATTTTTCCCATCTAAATCTCAGAAAGAAAGCCAATAGGCTTTTTAAGTATTCCTTTTTAAAACTATATTGGTCCCTCCTCACAACTGGGATCAAGATGAGATGAGGCAATAATGCAGGACTGGCCTTAAGAAATGTGCAATTAATCAAATGACCCAAACAAATGTAGAAGTCAGTTTAGATTGTGGCCTCAGGAGATCTTTTTTGGCTTTTTCACAGTCGGCCTTGGGGCTGTTTGTTGGTAAGAATATGATGACACGGCACGGATCACGATAAAGGGGGGACGGATTCAATATTTAATCCGAGTGAAGGAAAACGCTTTCATCACAGTCCCCATAAGGTCCAGCATCATAGCTAGAGCCGCTGTCTGCCTCAGATTTGCATGTAACACCCCCCACCCCATGAGTCTTATCTCGACATGTTACACATTTGCCTGTCCTCTGTCCTCGGCCTGCATCTTCACTGTCCTCCCTCTCCCTCTGCGAGTTCTCTCAGCAGCCATGTTGAGATAAGTCTTTTTCCATCTTGCCGCTCCTCGTCTCCGCCTCGTCACACAGAGGCCACTGACTTCATGGCCGTGTTCTAGTGCGGCTGTGCTTTTAGCCTAATGGACAGACAGCTGTGCTCCCATTTCTATATATAACCAACAACCCCACATGATGAGGTCTGTCACACCCTCTATCTCCGGCTACATGTCGCTGACCGCCGTGTTAATGCGCAAGGAGAGAGCATAGAGGCCTTAAACACCCAAAAAATTAATCTGCAGTCTTTTTTTGCAAATAAAAGTCCTTTTATGGAAAAAAATAAAGCTACATTAAATAGATTTAGTGAATAGCACTTTGATAAGCCTGGCTGGAAGTACTTAAACTACGGTATTTAATGTAGCTTTAATCCGCATTAAGTCACAATTTTGTTAAATGGATGCAGGGCGCATGAAATAAAAAATAAAAAAAGAGACATACCGTAAACGTCGGGTTACGAGCCGCTACTACCTTCGGTCAGTGTCCCCGTTAGCTCCCGGCTGTAGCCAGCTGGGGCTCCTGCTAGCGCTCCGTCACTTCCCCGCTAACTTCCGCTAGCTACCCGAAAACCACCAAAGGTAGCGGGACCAGGCTCGACACCCGACTTGGGCAGAGGGGACGCGGGCAGTAGCAGCAGCAGTGGGCAGTAGCAGCAGCAGTGGCCGGTAGCAGCAGAACGCTAGCTAGCATTGCTACTAGCTTGCTACAGCGGGGGACACTGACCAGCCGTAGGAGGGGCTTGTAACCCGACGTTTACGGTAGTTATCTCTTGTCTGGAAGCATCTACATCATCCTTGAAGTCGTTTAACGGCCCTTGGAAGTTAAGAAACACAGAATCTAAATGTTGTTGTGGCGCCCTCACTCTTTCTGCCCCTTCACCTTGTGCAATGATACGAACACGATGAAGGAAACAAATACCCCTTTGATTCAAAATATGTGTGTGTGTGTGTGTGTGTGTGTGTGTGTGTGTGTGTGTGTGTGTGTGTGCGAGCTGGATTAAGGTACATAAGTAACAGTGTTAAGGGATCAGCTGGCAGTGGGGTCATATCCGTTCAGATTAGAGAGTTTAGTCCTCCCGTCTCTGCGTAATTAATAGAGGCGGAGGGGATAAGGACAAAGAGGCAAAGAGGAGAGTAAGTATGCACGGAGAGTGGTATTTAAAAGAAACACACACACACACACAGCAGAGGATTGTGTGTAATGACAGGGTCCCTGGGCGGTCAGTGTATTTGTGTACATGATGAGCGTGTGTGCAGCAGAGCACCGAGTCCAGAACCAACAACAGAAAGGATATAAAAAGGGATGGACTGGACGTGTTGTCTCGCAGAGTTCAGGTCCTCTATAATGTCAACCGGGATAATAAGTGCAGGACGGCAGGAATGGCGGCCGCAAGAAATCTGCATGTGGGCCAACACACACTCACACACATTTGCAATAACAGTACAACGTCAGTGGTTTGGAGTTAAGAGGCCCAGTTGGTGTTCTTTAAGATTTCCAAAGAATTTTAAACCTAAAAAAAAACTTGAGAAAAACAACATTTGGCATTTTGATCAAATCAAAAATTAAAGTTACCTGGATTTTGAATACAAAAGGAAAGATTCCTTGCTTTTGTGAGTTTAACAGAATATGTGTTGAAAAGATTTGTTTTGCAACGTAACAATGAATTGAAACGCAATAACTTGAGTTCACTTATCGAGCCAAGGCCGCTCAAAGAGCTTTCCAGAAGATTAAAAGGCACTGAGACAAGCCGTAAAAGAAACATTAAAAATGGGACACATAAATAGGAGTACAATAAAATAGTAGACGGATCCAAGTTGAATTAAATTAAAGGTCAGCGATCAGCTGTTAAACAGCAGGCGTAGCTACAAAATCCACGGCCCGCCACTGCTGAAAAGAACTCTCAGCCTCACCCAACTGCTAAGTCGAGGGTGAGCCAAACCAAGCAAGCGTCCAAATCGCACAGAATAATTAACCGGACATCTCCCACCAATGGAGAACCACGTTCCCTATCTATCGCCCTCCATCTCAACAGAGCCCCGCCCCTTACTGGTGGGAGGACGTAATGAGGCAAGACCTGTTGGCACGTTCCTAGATCGAGCAGCTGATCCACCACAACGACCCGGTCAGACCGGAAACCAAAGAAACTAAACATGCTCATGTCATTTGTACACCTTCATTCATAATGTATGACATAACTACCTACTGTAGGGGAGTATAGGGCTTGGGCGGAAAGGAAGCGAGGCAACCTTTTCACACACGGGATGTAGACGGTTGGCACATGGCAAGTGCATCGAGACCAGAGACGAGCCCCGTCCCCGTCTCTGGTAGCAGGTGCGCATCGGGGTGACTCAGGTGCTGCTAATGCAGTGCAGGGTGTTGATTTAATTAGTGTTCATTGTGTAAGGTGTAAGTTTGAGGTTGCCATTTTAACAGAACCCCCGTCTGCTTGTTAAAAGCTGCACGCCATGTGCCAATTGCATGTTTTTTTTTGCGTAGGAATAGCGCGTGTTTAACAATGAACTATTATGTTGTAGATCAGGATGTCAAAAGCAGGTCATAAAAGGGAAATATCTTCAGATCGATTATTGTCACCGAAGAGTTTAACTGTCACTCCTGAGGAAACAATGAATCGCTGTCACAAAGAGCACGTTCAAATGCAAAGGGAGAAATAAATCAAAAATCAAAATGGATTCAGCCCAGCACTCGAGCCCTCAGCAGTAATGACTCTCGGTAGCTGAGGAAGACAAAGCTGCGTGGCAGAAAATCCATTAGTGAGTCTGCTGCTGGATAGCAAAGAGACACAGAGGAATGGTGGCTTGTGATACCGCGAGGCCGACTGCGCTGACGGATTCCAACATAGCGGCCTTGCCTTTTTTTTTTTCTCTTTCCATCCGCGAGTCTGAGAAGGCTGGCAGACGTTCGGCCCCATGTCTGATGACTAGTACCACTCCCGTGAAGCCCAGGTGTGTGTCTGCAGCAGCATGGCAGCAGGTGTGAGAGACAGGGCTAGGAATCGGTACTGGATTAATTTAAGGTATCGACCAAAATAACTCAGGACCAAGTTCTCCAGTCAAGAGACACCCAGATCTAGAAAGAAAAAAGAAATAGACGATTTGTGTGGTTTTGCTGGCACTGCAAGCATTTGTCGAATCGATTCTTCCGTTGTGAATCTTTGCTGGATCTTTAAGCCGAATTTTCTCCTTGTTTCTTTCTAAATACAAATCCTATTTATCAGTTTAGGTGCACTGGGTTTTTCAACTCAAGATGTGTGTGTCCAGCTCCTCAGTGCAGCTCTGTCCATTCGGATCGCTCTGAGTTTACTTTCATCCTTTTGTTTGCGTTTTCTGTTTTTCGTTCAATTTGAAATGTTATCCACCGTCATAACAACCACTGTTTTAAAAGTAAGACTGTGTTCCTGGAGGAAAGTATGTTTTTTAACTGAGAATGCAGTTTAAGTTGTGTGGGAACATCAACACAGAATTTTTGTTTACACAATAGCTCCCCATCGAGAGTGCTGAAGAGGTCAGGAAGAGAGTGAGTCCGCAGAAGATGGAGCGATTGGAAAATATGTCTTAGCCGTCCCTCTGCTAAGACAGTGGATGAGGCTGGGACATTACTGTGTGTGTGTGTGTGTGGAGGGGGGAGGGGGGACCTTTATAACGGTGCAACAGCTGCAGGATAGGATTTGGCATCTGGAGACACCTCTTGTTCGCGTTGACCCACCTGACACACACACACACACACACACGTACATCAACTACACACAAACAACGGCCTGCTTCTTTCTTGATGTGGAGATTACCGAACCGAGGGGACAAAAGATGAAGACGGAAGGGATGATGAGGAGGAGGAAAAAGTGAAGATTAACGCCAAGACATCTCTCTCTCTCTCTCTCTCTCTCTCTCTCTCTCTCTCTCTCTCTCTCTCTCTCTAAAACAGACCGCCTCTCTGCGGAGGCGATCTGTTTTAGCCTCCTGCCCTTCACTCTGTTTTCTCTTTTCTATTTCTCCGCATATTTTAACCCTCTTTTCCATTTTTTTTCCTGTGTTCTTTGCGACGTCGCGGTCACGTTTCATCTCGTCCTTGAAATTAGGTTTCTTAGCACTATTGTCCAAATAAGTCAGTTTCTTACGATACATTGCGACAATACTATCTTCCTGTTTTTACCCCTGCCTGACGGCATGTTTAGTGTAGGTTAGAGCCCAGTGCCTGACCCATCGCCTGCAGACAAGGCTGCAGTTTTGTGACTTTCTCTCCTCCAACCCTCCCCTTCGCTGCCCGGAGTCCCGGAGGCTGCAGCAGCTGGCTACACACAGATTTATCTCCCTCTGTGTCTTTCTCTTATCCCTTTTCTGTCCTCTCTCTTTTAAATAATGCGTTTGTCCTCCGTCCATCTGACTCTGTGTGTCACACACACACACACACATCCCGGACACCCCTCCGCTGTTTTGTGCACATTGCGCTGGCAGCTGCGCTCGTGTCTTCGTCCCGAGCACAGTAGTGCATTGCAGGTCTTTTATTGTACAGCGGAGGAGAAACACGAGGCCACATTATGTGCACATACAGTAGACGTGCAGTATCGTATTACTAACTCACTGGAAGCTCTTCTGTATAATAGCGTCAGCCAAATAGCAGTAAGGTAAAAATACAAAAGGATGCTTCCATTATTCCAGAAACACGAGGCAGATCGCACGATGACCACTAAAAAGTATTTACACGAGGAGAAAGAAATAAGATATAGTTTAATACTAATATAGTTATAGAGAGGTTTAGGTACAAGTGCTAATATAAATCTTTATATTCTGCAGATATTCTCCATTACTCTTCATGTCTATTAAAGTTCAGGTTAGCGAGGTCAGTATAACACAGCTATGGTGCTGGAGTTGGTTGTGTCTATGAAATGTCCAGTTCCCAAGGTTTGCTTTGCTTGTGATCATTTAGTAAATAAATTTAGAGACCGAGAGAAGTTGTCAAACTGAGTTCCTCCGGAGGCTACACCAGGCATCCAATAATTGACACACGCTATCACAAGTGTAGCGTATAGTTGTGCACGGGTGACATAAAATGAAGCATCAGAGTCTAAAGAAGGCATCTATCAGAGTTTCAGCTGCAGAGGCGGGCAGGGTTGGGCTACGTTTTTTTCCAACTGAAAAAAAGGTCAGTGTGTAAGATGCAACGGTGTTCGAGTAACAGATGACCTTTCTTTCCACCTGATTCCTTTTTGACAATTGCCAAGAGTGTATGAACGCTGGCATGGTTTCAGTCAAAAAGGATCTCCGTGTGTTGAAAAATGTTACGTTTTTTAAGGCTTTTTGAATGTATGTGTTTTGTGTTATTTGGGGACATTTTCACATGGAATTGGAGAGGTGGCAGGAAACGTGGGGAGAGAATGAGAGGGAATGACGAAGGTACCTGTCCAGAGTCAAACTGGGGAGGTGGCGATCACGTGACTGTATAGTGTGCATCTCAGTTGCGTTAATAAGTACCCCTTACAAAATCCTTATAAACCCCCTATTAGTACCTGTAAAGTCACGGCGCACGTTTCTGACTCCTGAGTCCTCCTTGGTCCGCCCACATTTCTATAACCGCATCATACAGCAAGTGCGGAAGCTGATGAACATTTCAGTTCCCAGCATGCCCAAATCGGCCAATGTTTTGCCATAAAATAAGTAATTTCTCCATTTGCCAATGCTTTGTTTTATTGTGATTTTTGTAATTTATTGATTCCGATTCTTTAGGTCCTAATCTTTCCAAAAAAGGAGTCTTATTAGTGTGTGGGCTGTTGTTAAGGCCCTGAACCATACAGTTTGAAAAACTCGGGGACCCCTCGAGGAGGCATTTTTGGGGAATCTAGCTCATATCATGCTGGATGTTCAGTTATGATCAAAATATGGTATAAAGGTTTTTGTTGTTGTTGAAAATATACATATTTTCTCTGAAAAATCATATAAAATAACACTAGTATTAGAACTAATTTGGGGTTCCTACGACTACTGGAACACGGGGGGAAAGAGATGCAGACCCCAATGGGGTCTGTCGAGCTTAAAAGATGAAAATGAAACACTATCATAGTCCAGTACATGATACACAGCCCATTGAATTGCATTGCTTAGTATCAGTGATGGAGCAATGGCATGTTGCTGGCGAGGCTCATTGCTTTGGCCACGATTAGCCGTGTATGGATTTGTGTGTGTGTGTGTGTGTGTGTGTGTGTGTGTGTGTGTGTGTGTGTGTGTGTGTGTGTGTGTGTGTGTGTGTGTCGACATTACCGTCGCTTCCGTTGTGCTCACATGAGAATGAGAAGAATTGACAGTGGCCCGTTAGCGCTGTGGCGGCTAATCCATAACCTTGGTCAACCACACACTTCTGTGTACGAACAGACACACACACACACACACACACACAAACACACACACACCCAGTTGACACCTGACCTTTACAGGAAGCAGAGTGGAGATCAACTGACCAGAAGCTGCTGTCGATCAAGGAGCATCCAGCCCCCTACCCCTCCACCCCTCCATCCCTCACCTCCCCTGCTTCCACTCAGTCATTATCCATTAATGGTCAGTGTTTAGTATACATGAGGAATGAGTGCACATCAAGAGACAAGGCAGAAAGGAACGAAGGAATCACGGAGCATATGGTCATTTTGTTTATGGTAACAAATAAACAAAAGAGTAATCGCACGTACTGCCAAAAAAAAAATGGAGGGCGAGACGAAATGTAACGGAGAGACGAGTCGGGGAGAAGCTGATGGGTGCACGAGTGAGAGAGAGGGCTTTGGGAGATGATGGGGGTCGAAGAGAGGTAGATTTGCTGATCAGACGTTACAAAACACACACAGACACACACACACGAGCAATCGGTGGCTCAGAATGGTGCCGTCATAAACACAGCTTTGATGATAGCGGTATCCCACTGAGCCCAAATGCCTTGACACAGAGAGAGAGAGAGAGCCTGTGAAGTGTGTGTGTGTGTGTGTGTGTGTGAGAAACTCTCCGTCTCTATTTATGTCTCTGTATGAGAGACTGTGGTTATCGGAGCCATAAATACGAAAAAGGATAGCAATATGGAGACATCCAATCTGTGTTGTCCCAACACAATCGGCTGTGCGCCAGATTGGCTCCATATTGGATGTTTAATATTTAACCATATGTGGGGAGGCGGTGCGTGTGCATGCGCAGCGCTGACTTGTAAAGATAGAAAAGTGTACGCACAATCACGGTCTTTCATCACAAAGACACTCGCGACGTGCAATCAAGAGCGCAGCAACGAGATGGAAACGTATTCATAAGAACACAGCGGATTGTACACATGCCCAGGCAATTAGTCGACATGAAGAACCGCCGATTCATGAATCTATTCAACCGTTTTTGTCCGGCCCCCAAAAATGCCTAATATATTTCTTTTTTGTTTTTGTTTGGGCCCCTCGGAGGCAAACCCTGCGGCGGCACATTTGCTATGGTGAGCGTGTCAGCAAAACGGTTGCTTATTTACACATCTCGAGAGGCGGAGCCGCATTAGCATTCACCCGGCGTCGCGTCGGTGTCCACCTGATGAATTGCAAGTCCAGTATTCACTCTTCTTTAATCTCTAGGTTTTTATTTTTGTTGTCTCCTGCCGCCTCCTGGGGGAAATATCTGGGGCTGTATTCAGAAAACATTCAGAGCATCCTCCTACTGGCTTCCAAGTGATTTAGGAAACTTCTCGGGGCAACTCGGAGGAGCGGCAACGAACGGACAGAAGCTTTTCCCTCAGTGAGGAGCTGTGGCTGACCCGCACAGACGGTGTGAAACCGATAGACTTAATTGTCTCTATTCAGCCATGGAGTAATTATGAATAGTATTTTATGTAATGATCTGTTAAATACATAAGCCATAGGCCTACTATATAATTAGTGAGTGCATCTCATTATCCCTGCATGATCTAATCTGTAGCGGTTCATCGACTCACTCATTCAGGCTTTGGAGAATATTTTTCCTCCCTCTTTGTCTTTTCACCGTTTTTGTTCCTCCTCTGCTTAAGAAACTCTTAAAAGTCCTCCTTCCTCCTCCCTCCCTCCCTCCCTCCCTCCTCCTCCTCCTCCTCCATTCTCCTCTCTCCTTCCTCCCTCCTCCCCTTCCTCCCTTCTCCTCTCTCCTCTCTCCTCACTCCTTCCTACCTCTTCTCTCCTCCCTCCTCCCTCCGCTTTCCTCTCTCCTCTCTCCTTCTTCCGACCTCCTCTCCCTCCTCTCTCCTCTCTCCTCCCTCCTCCCTCCTCCCTCCTTCTTCCTCCTTCCTTCTTTCTCCTTCCTCCTTCCTCTTCCTCTCCTTCCTCCTTCCTCTCTCCTCTCTCCTTCTTCCTCTCCCTCCTTCTTCCTCCTTCCTCTCTCCTCTCTCCTCTCTCCTCTCTCCTTCTTCCTCTCCCTCCTCCCTCCTTCCTCTCTCCTCTCTCCTCTCTCCAGCTCTTCTCCTCCTTCCTCTCTCCTCTCTCCTTCTTCCTCTCCCTCCTTCTTCCTCCTTCCTCTCTCCTCTCTCCAGCTCTTCTTCCTCTCTCCTCTCTCCAGCTCTTCTCAGGGAAACGGTACTTTGTGACCAACTTTTACCAGGAACTTATCTCAACTTTAAGGGGACATTCTTAGCAAACATCATCATTCAAAGATTTTTCCTCGAGATCCGTCCCTCGGAGCAACTCTTTGAATGCGGAGCGTTATGAATCCGGCCCGCGGCGGTTTAGCTGCTAAACGATCCACCAGCTTTGCCAACATTGTGCTTGTTAAAGTTGCGGGCTGTAAAAGCAAAACAATTAGCTTCAAGATGGCAAAAAAAAAAAAAAAAAAGAAGCTCGGTAGAGCTGAGGGAACTGCAGAGTGGAGCAATTCTCTGTGGGTTTGTTTCATATACATAGTCATTTCATCTGTTGTTCATATTACACAATTGATTAAAGCGGCTCTTAATGCAAGGATTTGCTCCTCATATCATTGTAGATTGAATATCAGTGGATTTAGATTACTGGTCGAAACAAACCACAATAATCTAGGAGTGTATCTGTTTTGTAATCTAATGTAATCCACATCCACACACAGTGGAGCCGAGCACAGTCACAATGAGGGCTTCCAGACGGCAATCATACAAACTGCCATGCAGCGCACAGGATTCATGTAAACAAATATTATGTTTCATTCAATTGTAGTGCAGGCCCATGCGTGTACATTACAGTTCATAATACCGCGTGCATGCTTTCCCACATTAACATGCAGGGAGTCTAGTGCGGTGCATTTCTCGCCACGCACAATATGCAATGACATGCATGCACACACACACACACACACACACACACACACACACACACACACACACACACACACACACACACACACACACACACACACACACAGTGAATCACTGTTATTTAGCTGGGTTTACCTACGAGCCATACCCCCCACCAAAGACACACTGACTCACTTATCTGCTCATGCACATGCTCCACATTTTTATTGTGTGTGTGTGTGTGTGTGTGTGTGTGTGTGTGTGTGTGTGTGTGTGTGTGTGTGTGTGTGTGTGTGTGTGCGTTATGCCAAAGAGGCATTTATAAAAGGTCGGTTCACCCAAATTATAATCGCAGAGACCGAGATAACATCCTCAGAATCAGTTCTATATTTAAATTTGCCATCATGTAATAGCAACAAAATAAGGACACTTTCACATTTCAGAACCCACCAACATGCAGATTATAATTTTCCTTTGAAAACGGCTTAAAAATGGCAAATCAAAACAGTTGCTAATTAATTTCCTAACGTGGGCGAGCCGATCCTCTCGCATGCCCCGACGCACATCCATGCAGACATTTGGCTTTGTGTGATTAATCTAGGACACGCTTACACTGATCATGCACTGCAATGTTGGAGATTGTGCCGGTGGAATCTATGTGACACACGACAGCAACACACACACACTCACACACACCTGCATAATCAATGGGAAAAAGAACAGAAGAAGAAGAGCGAGATGGGGGATGGGGGGTGAAGGAGAGACGCAGCAGTTTGGGTCGTCTGTTGTTGGAAATAAAGTGCTGTTAAAATGATTCACTCGCTGCATTTAAGTACATTCCCTTATTAAAGAACAGCAGCCGGCAGACTGGTCGGCTAGACAGACCCACACACATATACACACATATACACACAAACTCACGCAAATGTGCACGCACGGACCCACACAGAACGATGGAAGAGAGAGAGAGAGAGAGAGAATCAGCAGCCCAGTCTCACTGCATTGGCGACATGCACGAGGTCCCATCGTCTCACACTAGAGTCTAGATACTCCGTTCCAACACACGCACACAACCACGCTACACAACCACGCTACACAACCACGGCGTATTCGGGCCGATGTAGGTCAAACAACAATAATTACGGAGGGAGTTTACAGGGGGGAAAAGAAACATATTCCCGAAGAGAGAAGTGCTACATCTACGAGATGAAGATGCACATCTGCTTTAGCTACGGTGCTCGCTCTGTGTTCTTTTATGGATGTTATAAATAAATAATAATACAATTTACTGATCCAGTAAACTGATTACTGATGTGGTTCCTTGACAAAAACTACCAATTTCTTTCTCATAAATCAGTGATTACATGTCAGAGAATCCCTCTGTTTTTCCTGCAAATGTATAACTTTATAATGTCAGTGAATATTTAAAAAAAAAAATCTTTGTAATTTGAGAGTTTCTTCTTGTGAATTCAGCCCCTCCCATGCAAACATAACCACTCAAATGTGAATGAATTCTCACGCCAACATGCCAAACAAAACATAGTTACTCCAAGAGATTAAAACACATTTGCTTTTGAATGCCACACACACACACACACACACACACACACACACACACACACACACACACACACACACACACACACACACACACACACACACACACACACACACACACACATGGTTATTTACTCCCTTGGCCCAGATGCATGAATACACACAGAGGAGTTGTACATCCTTTTACAGATGCAATCAACCAATCCATTTACTCATGCATAGCTGAATGAATAGGTTTACCTAAATCCTGAGCTCAGAACGAGCTTTGGACACAGAAATCCCTCAGCGATACATTGTGTAAAGCTCCGAAAACGGTCGTGACTGGTGTTCTTTGCTCCAAAAGCCGTTTCAAATGTACATCACCACTCCGGTTTACACTGCCGCAAGATGCACACACATCCATCAGACGCGCCCGTGTGTGTGTGTGTGTGTGTGTGTGTGTGTGTGTGTGTGTGTGGCTGTGGCAAAGCTCTATCAACAAGTGGAGGAAGCGTAGCGAATCCCAAACAAGGCCTTCCTTTCAGTAAGCCTGTGTGTGTGTGTGTGTGTGTGTGTGTGTGTGTGTGTGTGTGTGTGTGTGTGTGTGTGTGTGTGTGTGCCAGTTTTTCATGTTTTGACACATTCATATTGAATACACAGTGACATCCATTCAGTCCTTGATGTCCAGGAAGGAGTGTGTAGCCGTGTTAATTGATGCCAACATCAGCAATGAAATCTCCACAATTTTCTCATCCGGGGTGCAAAAAAAGAAAAAGAAAAAAGAAGAGGCCTGCGTCTCGTCAATCACGGAGGGTTTAAAAAAAGAAATAAAAAAAAAAAAAGACTAAAGCGAGCGAGAAGATTCATGGCGGGCATATTTTACACTGACGTCCCTTCTGCAAAATAAATAAACAGAGAGATGGATGCAGAAAAGGAGGAGAAGAGTACGGAGCGGGGGCTCTGAAAGGAGGAGGAGGGCAGCAATGAGACGAGGAGGAGCACAGTGAGCTCTCCCATAAGAGCCCGTTTGTTTCCACCCTATCTGTTTACTCCTCACTGCGCAGCTCTTCTACCAGGAGTCCGTCCGCCCGTCCGTTCCACTCGGCGGATGAAGGCGAGCATTGATGCCGAGGGTTTTCCATTTGGCTTCCTCTTCATACAGCGGCGGTTTGAAACCTGAGCATAAGTGGCGCTCGCCCGGGTGACGTGCGGCAGCAGTCGGTGGCAGAAGTGGCCCCTCCTTGTCTGCAGCACAAATCAATAGCGAGAAAACAGAGATTAGAGCATATTTACTCGCGAGCTCAGTGATGGATATGTGTTTCTCCAACATACAGTAACAATCTGTAATGGTAGCAACATGTCAACAGAGAGAGGGGGGGACTTTATTTATTATAACTAAATATTGGAAATGCAGAAAGCCACAAAAGTCCCTGTTTTGTTTTCTGCGTGACAGATGTTGGATATCATTTATCAAAAGAGGCACCACACTGGCGGCCTATTTATTAGGTCGGTGCTTTCCCGTTGCCGCCGTGCACACATCAATGTATTGATCGTTGGCATATCAGTGGACATGGGTCCCTTTTTATTGAAGGTTGTACTATAATCTATAGTCTGTTTTACTATAATTTACTGAATGGATGGGTTTCCATTCTCCCAGGAAACGTGTGTCTGCGTTTCAACTCACAGTTTAGGCCAATCAGGGGATAAGGATTTCAAGCATCTTGGCTTCTATCTGAACACATACAACGCATATTCAGAGACATAACTCTATATGTCCAGTCAAATCCAGTTTGTTCTGTTTCCAACACATATTTTCATGCAGGTATACTTGCATTTGACTATGCTATTGAACCAATCGTTGGACTCTCCAATAGAGCTTGAAAGATGCATCTTAAACTTTCACCCCTGCTTTTAATGCTGCGGAAAATAAAAAGAAATATAATAAACAGATCCATGTATTTACATTTTTTCTCTCTCTTTTTCTCTTTCAGGTTTGATTACCAGGAGCTCCTCCACAACTCCACCTTCTGCTTGGTGCCTCGAGGCCGACGTTTGGGCTCCTTTCGCTTCCTGGAGTCTCTACAGGTAAAATATACACACACTGGTCAATGTGATGCACAGTCAACACTATTCAGTTGTAGAAGTCAACCATGTGATCAGGCTGCATACCTGCATTCCTCTGCTTCTTACTGCTTTCACTGTCACCATATTTGTCTACATGTGATGCTGTCTTCATGGGCTGCACACGTCCACTGATATTACGCAACACTGGGGGGGGTTAGGGCGAGGGGTTTCTCGGAGTGCCCACATAAACAAACAGCGGAAGTCTCCCCGTGCTGACATGCCAACACAGCAATCACCAGAACAACGTGAGCAGCAGCGTTCCCCCCGTCTGAATAACACTTTTCCCAAAGGAACCGGCTGCAGCTCACATACAGTCACAAGGAAGTGCACCAGGATGCAGAATGTTTACGCTCCAGGGCCGAGGTTTAAGTGGTCTTTCGGTTACTGACACCTTAATGGTCACATCTGCAAGTGTTTTTTGTTTTTTTTACCCGGACCATTGTGTTGTGTTGAGTGCTGATCCAACCATAAAGGCTTTATTTGCTAATCGCAAGGCCTTTTAAACTAAAATGGGTCCATTAACACACACACACAGACACACTTACGCTATTATTTAAGTCCATCAGTGAAATGTGCGAGTACACAAACAATGCAGGAACCGCAGAGGGAGTGGAGTGAGAGAACAGTTGCCACCCAAGTGGCTGCTTCACACCCGTGCAGGAAGCCGTAGAGAGGCTGTTTTTAGATCAGCCCAACACTGAACCCTGGCTGCTACAATGTTCCCTGGCCGCACTGCTCTCTGGTGTGTGTGTGTGTGTGTGTGCATGGTCCGGAAGCATCCATAGGAGTGGCAGCCTGCCCCACCGCTGATGTCTGCTGAATGGACAAATCAACACACACACACACACACACACACACACACACACACACACTTGGCAGCAGGCAGCAGTCATGGTCCCTTTCTCCTCTTGTCTTCTTCGTTCGTCCTCTCGTAGTCTTTTCCTCTCCTGCCGTTCTCTCTCTTTTTACATTCGAGGCACTTTTTAAGAATTTTTTTTCTTCCGTTGTGTGTATTTTTCGTTTCTTTTTTGTCATTACGGTGCCAGCGAAGCCCCACGAAAGAACTGGCAATTACCGATACCAGTGTGGTCGGAAACTTGCTGCCAGCTTTCCAATACACACGGACACATTTGCACACACACACACACACACACACACACACACACACACACACACACACACACACACACACACACACACACATTTACTCAAACCCTCCTCTTTCTCTATTTCCCAATGCAAACGAACCAAAAACAACTACACAGCACACACAGGCTTTCATGTTAGCCTCCCTCCAGGCAGGGAGGGCTTGAGATGTTTGAAACTCACCCTCAGAGAGCCTCGTCTCCTGGGGGGGGGGAGAAGACTCAGGCGAGCCTCAGGCTGCATTTCAAATTGTGAGGCCTTGGATTATCACTCTGGGAGTCTGTGACCTCGTTTTAACCCGCGGATCATTCTGACACTTACATACACACGCAAGTCCTCCTATTTGTTCGAGTGTCCTTCAGCAGGTTTATTCTGGGATGAAATGCAGTAGTGCGGGAGCCCCCGGTGGGCCAGAGAGAGCGTTTGATCTCCGCCAATTTCGGCTGCTGTTGCTTTTCTCTGGTGGTTTAATTAGAAAAAAAAAGGAGTGCGTTAGGGGGTGCAAAATAACACCCAGACCCATCAACACTCCAGACCACATATACAGAGGAAGAGAGCAGGATGGGAGGAGAGAACAGGGAGAGCAAAAAAAGTGGAACAACATCAAAAACCTGTCAGAGAAGGAGCGGATAAGGCAACATCAAAAATCTGTTTAATAAAGCATGATGTCTCCACGTATCAACCGGTTCCTTCTTATTCTCCTCACATCCCGCTCTTTTCTCCTATCAGTTTGGCTACTTCCCTGCATATGTCCCCTCAGAGGTTGTACCTAATTAGTACACAAAGAGTCGGCCCTGTCAGCCACATCTGTGTGTTTGCATGAGCGTGAGTGAAACAAACCTCTGGGGCTTCCTGGGGAAGGAGAGATAGGAAGTATTACTCATTCCAGCCACCCTATAGGGGTCTTACACACACACACACACACCCACACACACTCTTAGCTGCACATACATTTACACACACACACACACAAGGGTATTATTGATCATAGTGTCTGCTCAGCCTCAAGCAGCTGTGGCTGAACTCATTCAGATTACTTTATATTCAGTCAGCTGTAGTATGTCTTGTTATGTTGTTTACGGCAAAGGAAGCGCTGGCAGCAAGGAAGGAACCCAGTCAGACTGCAGCTTTTTTTAGTGTGTTTATCAATGTCAAAGTTTATCTTCAAGACTCGCTAAATTCTTATCTGTGTGTGTGTGTGTGTGTGTGTGTGTGTGTGTGTGTGTGTGTGTGTGTGTGTGTGTGTGTGTGTGTGTGTGCGTGTCCAGGCGGCGTGTATCCCAGTGCTGCTGAGTAACGGTTGGGAGCTGCCGTTCTCCGACGTCATCCAGTGGAACCAGGCGGTCATTGAGGGAGATGAGAGGTTACTGCTACAGGTAAACGCACAGAAAGGTGCACACTAACACACGGACACACAACTAGAACATCCTGATGGCTGGCTTCACCTTCAAGGCGTCCGATGGCCCCAACGTGCTCGTGGGCTGTTACTACACTTAACGTCCATTTCTTTTTTTCCTCTCATAACATAGTTTTATCAAATCATTCCAGGTCAAAATCTGATTTTACGTCTGTTTTAAAGATAATGATCCCCTTCATAAACCAGTGCATATAGAGGCACACAATGTAGGCTAGTTGTACAGGGCTACCATCGGGAGCCAAAATCCATCACAAAGTAAACGCTTAATTATGTTAAAATCACCAATGGTGGACATTTCTCACAGCTGTTGCTGTAGTGGCTGGCCATTAGTCATTTGAGAGTAAACCACAAGAACAGAGATGCTGATTGAGAGATTGCTTTGCTTTGAGGCGTCTCCATTACCTGTATCAAGCAGGTCGGAGCCCTTTGAGATTAAAACACCCACAGAGGCGCTAATCCAGTTTCAGTTCAAAAGCACTCACACATCCTCTGTGTCTCTTCTCTCTCACACACACACACACACAAAAACACAATGAGCAAGCAGAGCCGGCTCGCCCTCAGCCACAACCTTTATCTCTCCTCCTCACACAGAGCACATCGCGTCTCCTCAGCATTGATCTCGTCCCAGTAGAGGACATGAATTGGCATGCAGCTAATGAACGGGAACAAGACCCCGAGAGCTCAGAGGAAGGGAGACGGTTTCAAATTAGGCCGGAGGTGGGCCGAATGCGGCGACCTCATCGGTGGTATTCCTGCACACCGCTATGGTGAAGCTGTCCTCCAGATGTTCTTTGCTGAAAGAAAGGGAAAGGTGGGAGCAAGGTAGTGCAACGCAGAGGAAGGGAGGTACGTGGAGAGAGAGAGAGAGAGAGAGAGAGAGAGAGAGAGATTCCACCGCCTCCCGGCTTCTTTAACTGGCGCTCGTTACAAAATGCTTTAGCTGTGAAGACAAAAAGGGGTTTAAAGGAGTCAATCGCTCCCACTTTTCCTCAGTTCAAACGTGGCTTTCTTCCACTTTGATTGAGCCGCGAGGCTTAGCTCTCTAAGTGATAAAATCAATTTTAGTGATTCACTTGAAAACTACCCAATGTGGTCCTCAGTACTTAAAAAGGCTAATTATCTGAACAACAGACCCCCAAATCAGCTCTGTGTCAAATGTGTGTGAGACTAGATTAAGCAACCACCCGATGCGGTTTACACAGTTTTGATCACTTAAATGCCATTTCCTTCTTTATCTCGTTTCTAGTCTATTTTAAGAGACGTGACTTGCTTTAAAAAAAAAAAAAAAACGACAACTAAAGTAAAATGCTTTGTGTTTTTTTTATTTTTTATTAATTGCTTTTCTTCTTTTTTTCCTCCACACTGTCTGGATGTTTGACTCGTCTAATCTTCTGTCTTCCAGGTGCCGTCCACAGTGCGAGCGGTAGGGAATGAGAGAGTCCTGGCCCTCAGACAGAGGACCCAGATGCTGTGGGAAGCCTACTTTTCCTCTGTGGACAAGATAGTCCTCACCACACTGGAGGTGAGCCTCAGCCCGAGCGGCATGAAGACCCCCGTCCCCCCCGTCACAGAAAGCTTTGTGAAAGAACGTCTGTGTGAAATATGTGGCTGGAAACTACTGGAGCTTGTGACGCGCTAGCCAGCGCTAATTTATTTTTCCGCTATACTGTGCAATTTCTCACCCCTGGCGGTTGATGTCCCCGCAGTGGCTGAGCAGATATTTACCATTCAAACTGCATTCGACTCTCCCTTCATTTGTATTGCAAATAGAGCCCTCACCAATCTCTCTCAGTGTTGGTTCATATCAAGAACAGAGAACCCTGGCAACATAGGGACAACCCCCATCCTGTACCAACAGGACAGGCATCTTGCACACTGCTTTTTTTAAATGTGTGATTGTGTGCTCTATGTCTTTATTGTTTTTGTTTTTATTGTATAGCTTTTATGATGATTTTAGAAAATGTTTTGTAAAGTGTCTTTGAGTACCATGAAAAGCGCTGTATAAGTAAATGCATTATTATTATTATTATTATTATTATTATTATTATTATTATTATTATTATTATTATAAGACGAATAGTCAGAATAAAAAAATTTAAGAAATGTGCCTCCAACATGCGATTCCAAATCGGGACTTTGGCAAACGTGGGTTTACTATGCTGTCAAATCTCACTGAAATAATATAGAACTCGGAAGACTCCCTCGTTTTTCTTCTTCTCCTGCTACCATACAATTCCGTAGAGGAATGTGCAGTAAAAACATCTCCCCGAAAGGGAGCTGGTGTGTAAACACAGGTTTTCAGCCGGGACGTAGTTGCAACCTCTCTCTGCGGCCGACTGCCTGTGTGCCTCCACCACCAGTCCTCTTTCAGAAAGGCCTCTCACATCTGAATCAAACCACCCTCCTGTCATCATGATTACGGGGTCGGCCCAATGCTCTCCGTCTCGGCTCTTTTTTTTTTTACCGCGGGAACATTTTCAAAGCGAGCCACGTGCGATCCCGCCTGAAGTCCTGGAGAAACCCCCTAATAAATAGAAATGATATATCATTACAATGGAAATATCAGTCTCAACCTGCCTCACTAGCTGTTATCAGACCGTGAGAAATCACCGCAGGTCAGGTTCAGAAAATAAGTTTTATCTTTGAAAAGAGTCGGGGGGGGGGACTTCACAGCTCTAGCTTCCAGTCTTGCTCGTACATGCGCCTTTTCTCCGTCCGTCTTTTTGTTTTACCCTCCTGCCTTTGGACAAGCCGAGAAGAAACGCACTTCAAAAACATAAATAAAAAAGGAAGGTAGTTGCTCCAGCTGAGAGAATGTCGTTTGAAGGTTAGCCCAAGGGTTTCGCGGGCGCATGAAAGGAAATTACAGGCCCCTCATATCTTTGGAGCACAGTACCAGTGTCGATTTTAGACACGTGGAAAGAACAAAAAACTTGGGGGGAAAACAACAGACTTAACCCCCCAGCCCAACCCCCCCCCATTCTGAAATCTGAAGAAATCGCACAGTGAGCTGGACGGCTTTGCACTCTGATGTTTGTCAAGGCAGGTCTGGCAGCCCCTAATGCATTTGCTGCGGGGGGATTTATGCCAGAGATAATAAAAAGGAGAGGCTCTGGAGGTTGGCGATAAGCTGCTTATATACATACAGCGTGCGGAGGGGAACCTCTCCCCCATGGGAGACAGCTGTGCAGTCAGCCCGGGGTCAGTGAGGCGGAGGGCCTTCGGAGCGGATGTGGACGCCTCCTGTTGGCGCACAATGGGAAATACATCAGTCTGTACAGGGATTGCTGTAATGTGCCAACACAAGTGTGTCGGGTCTGGAATTGCAGTCGAGTTTTCGTGAGACTCCAAGACTCTCATCCAGCGGCTTAGAGGGGAGAGAAAAAAATACATAATAATAATAACGTTTGTCCTCCTCCACAGATCATTAAGGACCGCGTGTTCTCTCACATATCGAGGAACAAGTACATGTGGAACTCCCTGCCAGGAGGTCTGCTGGTCCTGCCGGAGTACTCCACTCACCTCACGCATTTCCCTTTCTATTACCTGGGATTAGGTAAACACGCTCTTCATTTAAACGACTCTGCACAACATGGAAACCTTGATTGCACTTGGAGGATGTTGATGAGGCCTTTATGTCGGCACTCCGGTGGTAGAGTGGAGCAATCGACACTCAACCGGCAAAGCATAATCAAGTAGAAATATTTATTTCCCTGAGCTGTGGAACTCCCTCCCCTCAGACATATAGCCGCTTTAAATTGATCCGATGATCCTTCATTGACTGAGGCACTTATATATACGCGTTTCGTGTGTCCTTGAACGTCTCGTAAATATTCAAAACTCTCTCCTACCTCTTATATTGTGTTTCTGTGACCTTGCTCAGGGGTCAGTCCAGGTCAGGAGTTCACTGCAGTCATCCATGCCATCTCCCCGTTGGTCTCCCAGTCGCAGCCAATCATGAAGCTGCTTCAGGTGGTCTCCAAGTCAAAATACTGCTCCCAGGTAAAGAGTCAATGATGTAGCCACTGATCAAATTAAAATAAAAGGAGAGAAAAGAGGAAGCAGACTCTCGTCAGCAGCCATTTCTGATCAGTCTAATGCAGGGGTGTCAAACATAGGGCCCACGGGCCGGATCCAGTCCGCAAGGGGGTCCAGTCCGGCTCGCGGGATAATTGTTAAAATTGCAGAAAAAAAAGAATAAAACTACCTGAGCCGGGATTTGAACCACTGATCCTCTGATTGTAAGACGGTCATGCTAACTATTGAGCCACAGTCACAATTGATTGCAGCACTGACATTACTAAAAATATTGCCCAACTGTGAGGGAATCTGCAGAGGAGAGCCCAGGCAGGTAAACAGTGGGCTGATGTCTGAATTTTTGGTCTTTATGTTTCTAGTTTATTGAAGAAAGACCTTTTTAAAATAGGGTTTATCATCCAAAAACCTTCACCAATGATTTAAACATAGAGAAATATTGTCATTATGTATGCGTTATTATGCTGTGATTTTACTGGTCCGGCCCACTTAAGATCAAAATGGGCAGCATGTGTTCCCTTCACTAAAATGAGTTTGACTATCTCCTCCCCTCCTCGTCCAGATCATCATTCTCTGGAACAGCGAGAAGCCGCCGCCCAGCCGGAGCAAATGGCCCCCCATGCCCGTCCCCCTCACCGTGACGGACGGCAGGAGGAAGGTGAGCGCCCGAGTCGCTCTGACGCCCGTCTGAGTGACGCCGTGACAAACTGTCAGTCGCTCGCTCCGTGTATGCGTCTCTATCTCCGCTACTCCATCTCTCTGGTCCTCCTCTTCCATTTGTCTCCGTCTTTCCTTTTTTTTTTTTTTACTATCCATGCACGTTTGACATGTCCGCCGATCCGTGCGGCGTTGGGTTTCATAAATGTCACTCACCGCCGACATTTCTTCTGTCTCCCTTTCTCTGTCGGACTCTCTCTCTCTCTTTTATTTATCTTTTGGTTCCCAAGGAAAAAAAAAAATCGATAGCGATTCACTCGTCTCAGTCGCTCAACATGATTTACTGTAACACGATCAGCTCTCGCTCACTCGCCATATCGCCCCGCGAGCACAGGCCAGACAACACGGAGCCTCCGGTGCCGGGACTACGACTTACTCCTGTATTTCTGCTCTCAGACCACCAGCCGGTTCCTACCTCACGTTGCCATAGAGACAGAAGCAGTGCTGAGTTTGGACGAGGATACGGTCCTGCTGACCAGTGAGGTGTGTGTAGTAAATATATATACAAAAATCAATAATCCTGATCAAAAGTGGCACCGACATATAAGCGCTCCATGTCTGTACTTGCAGGTGAACTTCGCCTTCTTGGTGTGGCGGAGCTTCCCCGAGCGGATCGTGGGCTACCCTCCCAGGAGCCACTTCTGGGATCCCCTGAAGCGCGCCTGGGGGTACACCTCCAAATGGACCAACGAATACTCCATCGTCCTGACCGGAGCCGCTTTCTACCACAGGTAGACTGCAGCGGCCCCGTCGCATGTCGATCCCTCAGTCCAGGGGGGGGGGTCATCAATACCACCGCCTTCGGATACGTTTCCACTACTAAACTCCGACATATGTACAGGCGTATACTGCGCACATCGGTTATGCGACCAAGATCAGAAGATATCGCCTTTCAGAGATCAACAACGGGGGACAAGGTTCATGAATTGCATGCAGCCGGGATAACGATATGAAACCTGAACGTGAAAAACAAAACATAAAGGGGACACTCAAACAGAGAGGAACATTCTCAAGGAGGATAATTATATGTATGGCTGAGCGGGAGAGGAAAAGGAAAAAGCAGAGGGTGAATCAAGCAGTTTGATCAATCCGGAGATAAACAAATATGTGCGATGGATCAGGGATGTGAGCCGGCATACGATATGTATGTAATTACTCCACTTTAAAACAGCTGATGAAACCGTGCCACGTTTTGAGACAGTGGTCATCTTGTCAACAGTTTCTATGAAATCTAAATTTGAATCCTCACACTCGCCACAGTTCAAACCCTCAATTGAGTCCTTTTACGCGCAAACTATCTAATGACTCGCTGTATGTTGTGTTGGTAAAGTGCTGCCTTTTTCACAAGGGGGGCTGCTTTACAAAAAAAGAAAAGGAGAAGAAAAGAAAAAAACATTAAATAGGACACAATTCAAAAGTGAAAAGGCAGCAACTTCCCAGAATCGTTTGCTAATTACACGAAAGTGATATGTAGTTTCTTGGCCCAATCAAAACGTATTTAAAAAAAGAGTGACGTCTGAAATGAGTAGCTGTAAATAGGAACCCCTTCTTTTAAAAAAATAAATAAAAAAGGCTCTCAAAGGAATGGAGAGCGTATGCATTGTACCACAGGGGTTGAGTCTGTTGTGATCTATTAATATCTGATCCCAGTGGCGGTGAAAACGGGTTGACTTGTCCCAGATACATATCATCAACATACATCACGCCGCCGTACAGGTGCTGGTCGCCCGGCCTCCGCTGGTGACAAATCGTCTCTTTACTCGATGCGATACGTTTTTATTTTAAGCGTTTAGTCGATGTGCTTGTAAAAAAACAAAAAAGGGATTAACTGAGCTGTGGGTGCGAATACAAGAGGCTAAAATTAGGATTAGAGACTGATAATTAGTGATGTGTCCTTTCGTGTCGAGGCTTCGATGCGCGTGTCGAGTAATCCAGGTAGATTTTGGTGAAGCGCGTATCGAGGCTTTGCCTCGATTTGGTTCGTGGGTTTGCCGTGCGATTTGAAATAAGGGGCAGAGAAACTCAATGGATTTCCCCCTTCCTCTCTGTACCCCAGCGTCATCTGTGCCTGTGAAAGGGTATTTTATAAAGCAGGCAAAATAGTCTCAAAAAGCCCAGCACTGTGGAAAAGTTCTTATTTAAAAAAAAAAAAATTAGACACATCAACATGGACTAGCGGAGCTGAGGCTCGAAACACCGATCCTCTGACTGAAAGACGGGTAATCTAACCACTGACCCACAGTCACATCACAACTTTTTTCCCAATTTGTTTCCACCTTTGATTTTGACCCCGCCATTATATCATAAAGATAGACACAATATTAATAAGTTAATAACTGATGTATTGGCGTCACAAACATAATGTATTAAATTCAAAGCTTCACACACCAAAGCCATGGTGTCGTTGTGATCACTCTGCCTGTTTTACATGTATGTCCACTTGGTGGCGCAGTGGAGCAAATGAAGCCCCATGAAGCTTCGGCCCATGACCGAACCAATTGGATGGAAAGCTTCAATGCTTCAGGAAGCTTCATCTCGCCATCACTACTGATAATAGTGAGACAGAACATCAGGTTTTTCACACCGGCGATAGGTGTGATAATATATTTCTGCCAGATGAATAAGAGGGCAGTGTGTAATTGAGGTGATATATATATATATATATATATATATATATATATATATATATATATTTTATTTTTTTTCTTTCTTATTGATGCCAAGAAGTGTTTATAACACAAAATGTGACAAAAACTGAGGACATGCGTATTGCTTTGAGATTGCCCGACCCCTGGCAACACTGTAGGAATCATGGAGTCTTATAAGACAGTAAATTAACGTAATATTATTAAGGGGATCCCTAAGAAAAGCCTGCGGTGTCAGTTCTTGCTTTTCCCTTCATCTGGTGCTATTATCCTCCTGTTGTCCAACAGAAAAGAAGGTGAACGTCTGTTCTGCACAACAAGCGGTTAGGAGGAGACTGGACAACCGCGCAGGTGTTCTCTGGCTGATTAGCACTCTTGAACCAGTAGGGGGCGGGACAAGTTACACCTTCATCCCTCTCATTGGCAGAGGAAGATGTGTGACCTCATAAACTTCCAATCAAAGCTCCGGGGCCCACCTTCAACCTTGAGCAGAGGTCTAATCAGCCAGAATAGCTGAAAACACCTGTGTGGGTGTCAGCGGCTTTACAAATTGACGTAATTTGGCTTGTGTATTATTATTTTTCCCAATTCCTATTCATGAGTTTGTTCTTTGACGAATGCTCATCTAAAAACACCCTCTTCATCTCCAAAGTACCCAAACCTGTTTGCTCTCATTAAGAATACACTCGATGCAGATGTCATATCCACCTTCTTTTTTTTAATATATATATATTTATTTTAATAACATTATTAATGCCTGTGTAATACTTTCGACCCTGGCCCACAGGTACTACCACTACCTGTTCTCCCACTACCTGCCCCAGTCTCTGCGCACGCTGGTGGATCACACCTCCAACTGCGAAGACATCCTCATGAACTTCCTGGTCTCGGCCGTGACTCACCTGCCGCCGATCAAAGTGGCTCAAAGGAAGCAGTACAAGGAGCTGCCCAGTCCGCAGGTAGGCCCGCCGCTTATGTTTCACGGTCCGCGGCCGCTCGCCGGACTCAAATGTCAGGCGAGCGGCCGGTTGATGAATGACAGTGTCTTGTTCTGCCTCGCAGGGTACAAAGAGCGTCCCCTGGGCCAACCCGGAGCACTTCAACCAGCGGCAGGAGTGCGTCAACACCTTCGCCGGCTGGTTTGGCTACATGCCTCTGGTCCACTCTCAGTTTCGCCTGGACCCCGTGCTCTTCAAAGACCAAGTGTCGGTCCTCCGCAAGAAGTACAAGGACCTGGAGAGGGCGTAGAGACGTCGGCAGGCACCGAGGTCTGGCCTACCGGCCTCGATGGACGGTCGTGGTGGGGAACTCAGAGACAATCATTAGACAGACCCTGGTGGACTGTTCTGGACGATACACATAGGAACATGAAGAGAAAAGGGGCCTATTTAAGTCTGAAAGAAACTTTGAAGGATCTCCCCCCCCCCCAATCCTCCACGAGTCTGGGAAGACGAGGAGAAAAATGTAGGGGGCTTCGACAAGAGTCCCTTTTGATTGGGCCTCTCACTGAGAAAAGACGATCTCTATTGAACAGCAACGAAAACAAAAAAAGGAAAGAAAGAACCGTGTGTGTGTGTGTGTGTGAGAACACTTCGGATGTCTGCTATTGCCGTGACAATGAGAAGGAAATGGCGGTCTCATTCATGCCAGGAGGGACCGGTGTCTGTGCCATGCGCTCCTTCGGTTACTGCGCAGGGACTGTTGCCATGGAAACAGATCATTTCACATCAAAAATGCTAACTGTCAAATTAATAATAATAAAATAAAAAAAAGATTTATAAAATGCAAACTCTCTGGCAAACTCTCTGGCATGACGCTGCATCAAGCCAGATTGCACGTCACACATATCAGCAAAACACATGTAGGACGAGACGATGGCATTGTTCTTGGAAAAAGCAGAAAGCATAGGTTGACTTAGTGAGTAAGTGCAAAGGTTGTCCAAAGAATACTGAGAAAACCATCACACTTGTCACAGTAGCCGCTGGGAAGCAGGAACAAGAAGTGTTTTTTTTTGCTCAAAGTATTCTGGTATCCGTTATTAAAAAAACATTAAGTGCTACTTAATAAATACCCATGAGCCCAGTGCATTTTGCATAAACACATCACCTGAAACCTGCCCGTTTTCCTATCCGATGGGTACCGGGGCCAAGCAGCGTGCGCCTTAAACGGTGGTAACCTGGACATTTGTTTCCCATTCCCTCTAGCAATCAATTTGATTTGAGAAACCCTTTGGGTGGATTGCATTAGCAGCAAAAACAAATTACTCTACACACAATTGTCCCGCGTTTCTTTTTGTGGAGAGCCCGCCTCTGATGAGCCGCTGTGTGTAAAGACAGATGAACACAAAAGTAAATTTTAAAAAAACGTGCATCATTACATGTTGGAGGAAATGTCTTGATGCACGTCGACCTGAGGGGTTGGAATTGAATCGACGGTCGCAAAGTCAGAGCTGATGCCGGCCTTGCTGCTTCCAAAAAAGCGGGACTTAAAATGTACATGTTCAAAAAGTTTTGTTTTATTTCATACAAAACAGAAAATTACCCAGCGGGACGACACTTTGTCCCACAGTTTACAAAAATAAATTCACAGGCGAGCAAGTCTCAACCCCTTCAGGGTAAACAGGTGTGCTGTCTAGCACTCAGAAAGCTAATCTCATTAAGCACACACACACACACACACACACACACACACACACACACACACACACACACACACACACACACACACACACACACACACACACACACACACACACAGCACCTGAGATACATAGCTGCCAATGGGCCAATTTGAATTCTTTACAACTGACAGAACATAATACGGGCAATTGTTCCTATTCTACGCAGTCGTCACCAGATCAGCATCTGTCCTGGAAGAATGAACTGCAGGGAATTCAAGTCTGTCTGGTGTCAAGTCAGCACCCGGGGGGACGACACCATGACTACGGCATTTATAGAAACAAACTAAACTTTTGTTTTGTTCACCCTGAGGCAAAACAGGTTTCAACTCATTATTTCAACTGTAGAAGAAAAAAAAAAAAACAAGAGTCCAAAAATTGTGAGAATAAACACAGTGACACTAACTGTTGTGGAGCACTTGTCAAATATTAACTGGGTTGTCAGCTGCCTTGTACAAAAGAAAAAAAGAGAACGATGCTTGGAGTTGAAGTGTCAGGTTGTTAATTTTTTTTTTTTTTTTAAGCGCTCATCAAGTATTATCCTATCTTAATAGTTTCCCCCCACCAACAACTTCAATATACAAAAATATAAAAATAAACAGCAGAAGTTCTGTGAATTGTGAGGTTCAGTGATGGCACGCCATTACAAAAGGAGGTGCACCCTAAGGTGAAAGGTCCCATAATCCAAATCAAAACAGAAATTCCCCATCATTTCATTTCAAATTGGTCTTTGCTTCCATGCAGTCCAGTCCATATGTCTGTGTAGGAATGGATCTCTCTCTCAAAAAAAAAAGTCTGGCGGGACTAGCACTTCCTGAGCGTCAGCATGGAATTGACGTCCCACAGCAGGTTCCTCATCTGATCCATCAGAACCTTCATCTCCTGGTTCTTCAGGCGTACCTTCTGTGGGCGAACCAGAGGGACACGTGGCACCCATCAGTAAAACTCCTCGCGGCACATGAATGGAAACTTTCACGTTGACCGTCCTTACAATCGTACGCAGGTCGGGACGACACCTAGTTTGCTCACTAAAAAAACATTAGCAATAGGTGAGGCTTATTTAGGATGGTTTTTGCGGGAGAATTTTGTTAATAATTTTTTTTTTTTGATTGCAGTACAGAGGCAAACTTTTCCACTGTTCTGCAGTTTCCAAACTGCAATTTTCCTGAAATTTCCATCCCACTGGAATATTGGATCCAATGTATACAAAAAACATCCCTGATTTTAAATGTGATTACGCTGCACATGACGCATGGTTCCTGCATTTCACCCACACCACCATGGTGTACCCTCGGCCTGTCTCACCGCTGCCATCTAGAGGCAGCGGAGGGGACTTTAAAAGGTAAATATTTGAGTCTCGCTCAGTGTTCCTCCGAAGCCTAATGGGGAAGCTCACTAGCTGCAGCAGCGCTGGACTTGGACCACATATCACTTCAACATCTGGCAATACGAGGCATATGCCACCAATCTGGAATTACTTAGCAAGTATTTCATATAGTAGTGCGTGGGTTGCTGCAGGATAACAACGAATTGTATTGCAATATGACAACAGCACCGTGGTAATTAATGCTTGTGACAAAAAGGAAACAGGAACACACCTCTAGAACCTCTTTTCTCTCCTGGCTGACAGCGGCGCTGCAGGACTCCACTTTGACATTAACCAGCTCCTCTCCAACATATGGCAGAAGCTGAGGAGGCACAGCACACACAAAAAGTTGTTTTACCCCTCTTGTTAAAACTGAAAGAAAAGTGACAGTGACAATTCTGCAAATACATTTAATCAAGCCCTTATCGAAAGGACTGAGAGATTAAATCACTTTCAATGTGGTTTCAAGCAACATGTATCATTTATTTCCATTTGTTTTTTTTTAAAAGCTGAACATTTGAAAAGAAGCCATGAAACTAATATCCAAGCAGAACTCGATTGCTCCCTTACTGACCTCTGATGGCTCCTCCTGCAGGTCAGAGGTCATCTCCACACAGCGTTCGTACAGGAGCCGGAGCTTTCGGAACAGCAGGGCGAGCTGCCGTAGGTGTTCCTGGAGCTTCCCGAAGCGGTCCTGGTACATCGCCTGGCCCTGGGTCACGCCGTTGGGAAGCTACGTCAAAAAGGCACACAAGCGTTTCTCGTCGGTTAAAACGGTCTTGGGACATTTTTCCGGTTCAGAAAGCAGTGTAATGTGCAGATATCAGAAGATGATCGTTTCATGTTTGCTCTCAATTTTGTGTTTAGTAAGACGCTCCTACGGTACATGGTCATGAATTCCCCCTCGCCTTGCTTTAAAAAAAAATATATTATTAAGTGCAGACGGTGATGTGTCAACCCCGGGTGAAATGCATCGCAGCGCAATATTTGACTCAGACGGGGCTCCTTCGCGTTGAGAGTTTTCAATGTGGGTGGAAAAAACTCAGTTTAATGGTTACGGACAAGCTGGAGGAGATGAGTGATACACTGAGACTCACAGTGAGAGATAATTAGAGACAGAGAACAGGTGGAGACGGAAGGATGAATAAGACAGATGCTGACAAGCATGCCAAGCAAATACGACAGAAAGGAGGGATGGGACCAATGCAGACTGACAGACAACAGAGCAACCCTGTCAGCGAGAAGAAGAAAAAGCAGCCAGTCAGTTAACATCCACGCACAGCTGACAAGAGGCAGTCAGGACCAGATGGTAGCACTTAATTACTTCACTTTTTATACACAGTACACTATATACTGACGTTTTCTAACAGTAGCTATTGCAAGATCTCTTAGAGAAGATTTTTTTACACATTATTTTGTAACATGAAACTAAAAGTATGATTTTTTTGATAGCAGGGAAGCACTAAATGCTAATATTCTGACCCGCTCATCTGAGGATATAGAGGTGAAACAAATAGTGCAGACTGGATTTTTTTTGTTTATGTAAAAAAAAAATTAAACAATGCACGTTCCTAGCTTGCAATATCTCAAATGTGAGCATTTGATTTTAGCATTAAAACGGTTGCAGATTCCTGGATTTGACAAATAAATCCCCTGCAAATTCAAATCCTTATTTCCAGCCAGCCGTCCAGGTCGGAGGTCCAGTACCTGCGTAGCTCTCGTTATATGAAAGATCTCCATGGTGCGCGTGACAATGTCCTGGACGGTCTCCTGTCCGATCCGACAGAGGAACACCGGGGAGATCTCCCTCAGGGCTCCCTGGGGGGGCATGGGCTGCTGCCCTGCGGCCGAGGCGGCGCTTGGGGGCTGCGGGTGCTGCTGAGGAGGCATCCCGGCCATCCCGGCCATCCCCGCCTTCTGGGGCAACGAGGTCGCCATCCCAACGCACTGTCTGGGCGAAAATAATAATACAGAGTACAAAACGGTCACGTTCTAACTTACTACACGTGAAACCCAATATGTACAACAAACTCCGTAGAGTCAACGCGTCTGTTCTTTAAACGCATTCCAGACACCAAAGAAAACCCGCGTTTTTGCTCACATGCAGAAGCTAATCTCTACTAAACAACACAGCGTTTCTGTACAGCTAGCTAGTTAGCCGCTAGCTAGCGAGCTAACTAGCTGGTAGTACAGAACGCCGCTTACCAAACACAACGTCCTTCCGGGTTGGCGCCGCCGTCCACAAATATCTCCACCTCGCTCTAGTAACTTCAAAAAAATAAAAATAATAATAACGCTTGCTTATTTAATCATTTGAATACGACATAATAATAAGACCGTCCCACTCATTTCATCCAGAGAGCGCGTGCGCGTTATTGTTTTTCCCCTGCGTCACTTCCGGTCATAGGAGGATGCGTTTCCCACCACTAGATGGCGACAGTGTAAAACATCCTCCATTCCACATTTTAAGTGAAATTTCATAACGAGGACTATTATCCAATAATAAATCAACCCATACTGATATGATTTATTATTGGATTGATTTCACTGATGCAACACTGTGTAAGCAGCATTTGTGTTATGTTATTGCTTCTTGAGGTGGAGCCAATTTGAACTACTTTAGATACAGCACTGTTGGGTCATTCAGTAATTCAATTAATCATACAGTATATGCATCACTTTAATTATACACGTATGCGTACTGTATTTAAAAAATAACCTCTCAGATTGATCAAATACACTGTTTTTTCTGTTTCCCATTACAAAATGTAGAAATTACATAAACGAGCCACACTAATAGGCAACAACAAGACTAATAATAACAGGCTCTCGTGAGTTGAATGAAGGTCGTAAGGTCGTATGAGTAAGAAGTTGAAGCCCGGCCAGCTCAGTGAGATTTGGTCATGGCAAATCATGTATCATTCTTGTAATGACCTGCTTTTCTTATTTGCTAAATCAGTGCAGCTGACTTTTTCAAAGGTTGCCCTCTTTGTGACAGGCTTGAACTTTTAAGGAAGTACATTTAAAAAAAAAGTGGTGTGGCTTACAGTTGTAAAGGCCCTTTGTTCACAGTTGCAAATGAATTAACCATGCAGGTATAACTATCTGATACAACCTTTAAGTTTAAGTTTGGTTTTGAAATGCAGGATTTCCAGAAACAAAACTCTAGTATTTGCATATATTTTCAATTCCCTCCGAAGTCCGAATGGATCAAATGGAGCAGTGTGCAAAGAAACTGCCAAGAGCTGAAGAAGGAAAATAAACAGAAATAAATTGCTCCAAATTTGACTGCTATTGAACTTGTCCCCGCTCTGCTCCGTGTCCCTGCAGTAAGTCGTCTATACCCTGTTCCTTCTCTGTCCCCCTCCTTCTGTTTGTGTAGCTATTATTTTCATAATGGTCGTGCGTGTGTTCACTGCAGAACTTCAGCTCGAGCCATAATCAGGGAGATTTGGTTCGAAGGCAGGCATTGAAGGAACCCCATGATGACAATGAACAGCAGGCGTAGTCAAAGAGACTGTCAGAAGCAGCACGTTCATCAGGAACTGGGCACGGCTCCATCTTCACTTTATGGCTTTCTAAATGTTTCGTGCTTGTCATTTGACTCTTTCTTTCTTTGTTTGTTTTATTTTTGTGTTTATTATTGACAGCCATGAGGATTGGCAGAAGACAATTACGAATAATTTGCCTGGTTTGACAATCAAACAAATAAACTTGAGTGCGTAGAGGAAAGAAACAAAGAAAGAAACAACAAAGAAACAGCAAACATCCAGGTTCAAGTCAATTTCCATGAGGTTAATCATCAAGACAACATCTCTATTATCTGAGGGAATCTTTCTTTTCACTTTGATCATTTGGATCAGCAATGAAAATAATAATAATAACACGGTAATTAGTACACAGATTGAATAAGATCAAACACTTTTGCTTGTGTTACTTGACCTTTCTCACCCATAAAGTAACCTTTAAAAAAAAAAAAATACAGAATAACATTTCCTGATGAAAACATGTTGGGTTCCTTCCCCATATACCAAAATGTTGAATTCTCTCATCGTTGCGGCTGAATTCCATGAACCTACCGAGGCAATAAAACATTACTTGACACAAAACAAAAGGACTCCATTACATATTAGATATCGGAGCAAGACAAGGGCCTTCGGGGAAGGGTTTCTGAGCCAATCCTACAAGCGTAGTGTCACAAATTAAATACACAGCGGCACTGATTTACAAAGTTTTATCTGAAAGAGGCATTAAAAAGCCCGATACCGGGAAATATGCAGCACGGTGATAACACAGCTGATAAAGCAGCACGAACACTCGGCCGCTGCCAGAACGAGCTGTTTCAAGGACCAGTAGTTTCCCCCCTCTGTCCTTGAGGCTGCGTGATGGTGACGAACAGAGGGCCGCGTGTTTGAAGAAGCCACATGTGGATTGAACTAGGGTCTTTAAAAAAGAGCTGAAACTATATCACGTTATGTCAAAATTCACACTTTTTTTTATTTAACGCTCATATTGGGTGGCACACCAAAATTGTATTTCATGCACAAGTGTGTGTGTATCCCACCGTCATAAGGGGCCTCAAGTATTTGTTTTTTTCTTCCCCACAAACTTGATATCAAAAGTTGCTCCAGTGATTCCAACAGATCGACAACAGGCAAGGTGAAATCAGACGGGCTGTAATCAGAATTATGTTCATTGGGGGAGAAAAAAAAGAAAAGAAAAGACAAAGGTCAAAGTGAAACTTATCCTTCAGTTGTGGAATGGAGGGGAATCCCCTCTCACAGACTCATTAACACTGTCAAATCTCATAATTAATGAATTATTTTGTTACTCAGTTTCAAGTCAGGTCAACTAAAAATAGTTCAGTCTGGCGGTTCGACTGAAAGTCCAGCTGACGTAACCTGCCTGTCTCGGTGTTTGGTGCTGGGCAGGTAGCGTTCACTAAAAAGTGCATCAGAGCAAGACAAGTAATACAAAATAAAACAAAAAAAGTTTCAAACTTTTTCCTCAGAAAACACCCCAAACTATATGAGAGCATGAACATAAAAGTTGTGACCACGTGGCACTGAATTCATTTCCGTGCTATCCATAACTGCTGAGGAATAAACGGCACAGCCACTTAAGCTTAAGGATAAGACGTGGTAATGTAATATATCCTGTAATATGGCACTTCTTTATTGTGTGGGACGGTCCATGGTGTCAAAATCCCTGGCAGCATTTCATCAGCTTGCTTTAGTGGGGTGAAACTAAAATGTAACCCGAGCTTTAGAAAAGACAAATTGAGAAAGCTCTATTTTGATTAAATCACAAGGTGAGACTCATACGCACAAGCCTTTTTCCTCTTGCCATAATTCTAATTTAAATATCCCATTTCACTTCTGTTCTCTTGTTTTTCTCTTCATACTGCAGGTCAAGTTGGAAAGGATCCAGAGTACAGCACATGTTTGTTCTCTCTCTCTCTGACGACTAAGAGTTATCAGCATCGGTGTTATGGAGAGCTGGCAGGTTATAAAAGGACAGACAGGAAGGTGGGGACAACCCTGAAGCCCACGCCGAAGAGCCAAGATGGAGAAAACCAGGATGCTCGTCCTGTCTGTGTGCTTGGCCTCCATGTTGCTGGGCTGCGCCGAGGTAAGGGACACTCTGAGCACCTGTTGCTGAGGACTGAGATGGAGCTGTGATGGCCGGGCCAACAGTCCAGCCTCTCTGACCAGTGGCCACTGAACCGGATTCAAAGCACAGGAGCACAGATGACTCGTGCTTTTTCTTTACCGCAGGCAAATTGGTCAGAGGGTAATGACACATTTAAATGAGTCTCAAGGTCTAGGCAAATAGAGGTAAATTGAAACACTGCGTTGTTGCTTTTCTTGTTTTGGTCCAAGGAGACGCCATTTCTGCTTGGATTCATGTTTTTTATTCAGACCATAGGATCTTCCTTGCAAAGAAGTAAAATGATGAATAAAAAAGACAAGAAGATGAAGATCATCCTCCACCTCGGAAACAATAGTTGCTTTTGTAATTTGCTCAAACTTTATCTGGAAAAAGCATGTCGTGAGAGTTAATCGATGGGTTTGAATGAACCTTTTGTACATTTTTCTTTTTAAAACGGATGAAACTCATATTGGTTGATCACAGCTGTTCCACATCGTCGTAATTATGACCAGTACATGTATTTATAGATCTTTCTCTGCTATAATTATGTGAAATTCAATCATTTAGGCCTTATTCACTTTTTGTTAGTTTTTTGCTGGAGGGAGCAAGTTGGTGTGTTTCCATATCAACTAAATTCAACCCATCAGGAACAATAAAGCATATGTCTCTGGACTGCAGGGGAGATGACATCACAGCAAAGAGATGGATGCAGATGTGTGCTGTGTGCGTCAGCGAGCACTGAGTTGAGTCCAGAGATGCACTGCAGTCCTATATGCAAAGTTGAATGTCCTCACGCCTCATTAACTCACCTGGAGCTGCAGAGGCTCCACATTTGCATGGTGCGAATGATTTGTTGGCTTTACACACGCACTGGGCTGCAGCTCTATCTACGGCATCGACTGAGAGCACAATCCAGGCAGGAAATACTACAGAAATGTGTTATTGATAAGTGCTATAGACAAATCATTATTCCAGCTTCTTATTTCTATTGTTATAATATTATCATAATATCTGTGAATCTTTAGGTTTTTATCATCTATGATGATATTTTTGTTAAAGGGCTAGTTTACCAAAGTTACATGTTTACTCGCTTACTACATAGTGGTATCCATCCATCCAGATACTTCTGGTTTTATTTGCAACCAATATAGGTGTCTGGGAATTTTTTATTTATAGTTTCACATTTTGGGGAGAGTGAAATGCGTAGGTCTCATGTCTCATGTTGAAGTACGGAGTCGGAGTCGGATGTGGTTAGCATAGCTTAGCTAAAGACAAGTTACTCACTGGACCTATTTCTTGGCGAACAACAGCCGCCCTCGGATATATACATACTAGATTATTTTTATAAATTCAACCTAGCAGGATTGACTAAAATCAGAGGAAGATTAGGGGTCAATTCCTGGCCATGGCATATTCATAATCAAGCAGCCGGGCGCGGTGACCGGGCGCAGCTTCTGGAAGTCCTGTCGTCACAGCGATGATGCCAGAATTTGGTATATATATATATATATATATATATGAACGCCCACTATACTTCGTGCTTCCATTGGGAACTGCGTGTTTGCGATGTGACAGTGGGACACCCCTAAACCCTCACGGAGCGCGCCTCAAAGTCCGTGAGTCCTTAAGGGTAGAGATTGAGATTGGGCCCAACTCAGCGAGAAGGATGTGTCACGCTAAAAAATGGGTGAATAACAACTGTTGAAGTTCCCAAAATGTTGCGGCATTCCTTTAACAATGTCCCAGTTACTTTAAGTTTTCGCCGTGGAAAAGTAGTCTTCATATAGTAACATTTCCCAGTGAGGTGTGTGAGCAACTGGGACATTGTTAATTCAGGTCGCAATGATCTCAAAACCTGGGCAACAAAAAACTAAATGGCTAGATAAGTGAGAAGATGTGTTTGCATTTACATGTTGTTGTATTATAATGAACTGACCCTTTAATTTAAAATGTAATATACCATACAGTTTGACTCTCACCACATCTCTTCTGCAATGCTCGACAGGCGCTGCTCGTCACAACGCCTTGTCACTCCTGCACAAACGCAACAGTGAACGGCAGCAACACCTTGCCAACTGGTGCCGTCCCCACGCACGTGACCTCCAGCAACCTTACGGCGACCTCTAACTCCTCCACAGCTACCAGCCCTACATCACGGCCGGTCACGCATTCCCCTGTGAACAGCTTGCCTCTGGCTTCAGCTGCGACGTCTGCCTCTTTGCTCGGGCCGCGCACTCACCTGCTGGTGACTGCCATCTCCGTTCTGATCTGCGGTGCATTGGGCTGATATTGCATCGCGGATTCCGGCATGTTGGATTTTCGACAAACGCCATCGCATTCAAAGGCTCCCACTGTGACTGTCGCACCGTTATTAATGCCACAAAGTGCTTTCTCTGCACTGAGCTCTCTTCCGCTTTTGATCACGACTCAATACAATACATGATGTATAATGCCATGCTTCAGATGTAAGCTACATAAACACAGGATATGACATTTCTCTTAAATGTATTTTCTTGTTCAAACTGGGAAATGATGGGAATACACCTTTTCCACTGCAGACAATTTCACATGTCAAAGTACCCCCAACCCATAATCCTAAACCAATACCAATACATGATGTATAATGCTATGTTTCAGATGTAAGCTACATAAACACAGGATATGACATTTCTCTGGATGTTTTGGAAAATAAAATGCTAATTAAATTGCCGTTTGTACTCTAAATAAAATTGATAGAAAAATGTACTCGACACCTGGTGGTAAAATCATTGATCAGGACATTTATTCTTTGCGAAGAGGAGCAGAGACAGAATTACACAACATGATATGTGAATTGCGTATCCTGGACTGCTCCATGAATGAGCAGAGAGTTACCTCTTAAATACATTAATGACACAATCACCGAAGCTCTCATGACAGATTCGCTTGCATGGTCATGTGATAACAAGGAACTGTCTGTTTTTCAAACAGAGACATGTAGGCATCCCCAGTCTCATGACTCTACCAGAAAGTTACTTGAAAAGCATACGTATGTTTTAACAGGAAAGTAGGTCAAATGAGAAGCCACAAGCCTTTACACAGTATATGATTAATAAACAGAACATATGATTATTAATATAACCATGAAACAGTAATTGATTAAGATTAAGTAAATGTATTTCTTTTTCAAATCGGGAGGGAATAAACCTTTTCCACTGAAGACATTTTGACATATCAAAGTAAGAAAAGCACATCTGTATTTAATAGCATTGATGATAGCTGCATTCCATAGGGGAGGTCTGGGTATGGTGCTCACTGGAATAGCGCACCCTGTGGTTTCCCCACTATCCACCGCGTTTGCCCTTTGCACCGGTTTCAATATGAAAAGGCAACACCAATGTATTCAAATCCCACCACATTCAAAGTAAGGCAGGTAATGAACCACCTAGTTTTGTTTTTCTCTCATGACTCTCATAATGAGCGTGTGTCACGCTCCGGATCGATGTAGTGTAAGTGCAAACGCAATTCAAGTGCAAACTATATTACAGTTAAATATCTAACAAATCTAAAACAACAGGGAAATGATTTTGGTGCAAGTTAAATGAAAGGTAATCAGGGTATTTTAACATTTAAGTATGATACATTTGAGTGAGTGTGCATGCTTGTGCATCCAGCTTTCCAATGCAGTAACGGATGTGGGAATCGAGTCACAATTACCAAACTCTGACATCAACTGTGTGTTTATTAATTTCCTTTAATTATCTTCAGATTAACACATCTTGGTATACAGTGGGATACTGGTCTCCCATTCTGCTTCAAATATATGAGGAATCCTGCTTTACATTGCACTTCATTCGATAATGTGAGGCCAAAAAAAAGACACATTTTACAAAACTCTCGGCAAGGATACACAGGTAGACGAGTGGATCAAACTGTCACAATATTGGTTTTGATTTATTTTGTTTCCTGCTTCATTTAGAATCCCTGTGCCTCTTGTGTCCCGTGTCCCCATCACTTCCTAACCTTTGCATGTTCTCCCGTCTTTGCGGTTGTCTGCCCCGCCCCTGATTGAATGCTCCTGTGTCTCATCACCTGCACCTCCCAAATGTATTTAAACCCTGTGTCCCGTCAACCTGTCTCTGTGCTGGTTCGTCTGCTGTGCTTCACGGTATGTTCCCTGCTTTGAGCCTGCACGCTTCACGCTTTGCTCCCTGCTGCGCTCCCCGCTAATATATCTGAAATACCTGATACTGTTTTGTGTTTTGCCTGTTTTGGTTTACCTTGGATTCTTATTTTATTTTGTTTACACACATTTGGAATCCCCTTTTGTTTCTATTCTTTATTAAAATCCCTGTTAAATATCCTTCTGCTCCTGTGTCTACCTGCTTTTGTTTCCCTTTTTGCCCCCCCCCCCCCCCGCTCCTGACACTGCAAAACGGTTAATAACTTTTTTAAAACAGCGAGGCTTTCACAAGTAATCTCCGGCTGTTTGTTTGTCCTCGGAAGTAAGTCGTCTCTCGGCCAACATGAAGTACCTTTTCCTGGGGCTGTTTCCACTGGCTCTGCTGGGATTCGTCTGTGCATTGGTAAAAAATCCTATTCACTATCTGTCAAAGTAGTGTATGTGTGTGTGTGTGTGTGTGTGTGTGTGTGTGTGTGTGTGTGTGTGTGTGTGTGTGTGTGTGTGTGTGTGTGTGTGTGTGTGTGTGTGTGTGTGTGGGGGATAACTAAATTGAATAGAACAAACTTTTGATGTGATGGAGTGAGTTTGAGTTTTGCAGTATATCAATTCAATTTTACTCAAAAGAATACAATAACATCATCAGATGTATGGTGTATATCCTCCCCTATTTTTTTTTACAGATTTTCTCATTTTAATCAATGCCAAAATTAAAAACATGCATTCGATGTACTTTTTCCAAATTATAATGGGCAATAGTATACTCCATAGCATCTATGCCGTGTTGTGGTTTTGTGCCTCTTTCCTTCACACAGGACCCAAAAGTGACCTACGCCCCGGGAGCGACCTACCCCCCGAGAGCGACCCGCCCACCGGGAGCGACCCGCCCACCGGGAGCGACCTACCCCCCGGGAGTGACAGACCTAGCGAAAGCGACCTACCCCCCGGGAGCGACCTATCCCCCGGGAGCGACCTACCCCCCGGGAGCGACCTACCCCCCGGGAGCGACCGTCCCCCCAAAAACGACTGGCCCCCCGAAAACGAACGGCCCCCCGAAAACGACTGGCCCCCCGAAAACGAACGGCCCCCCGAAAACGACCGGCCCCCCGAAAACGACCGGCCCACCGGGAGCGACCGGCCCACCGGGAGCGACCGCACGCCCCTCTGCCAACACAATGATGGGGACCAAACCCACATTGATAAGCGGACAGGGCCACATCTTCAGCTCTGTCGGCCTGCTGTTGGGATCACTTCTTCTTCATGTAGTTTGGCAATGAGCTCCCTCTTGAGGCTCAGAGCTGGAGTGAGTCCTAACCTTGAGTAGTGTCGAACACATTGTAAAGCTGAGTTCCTCCTTAGACGATTTGTGCTTGAGGAAAAACATACACTGTAACAGCTGTGTTGACCTTTTGTGTGTGTGTGCAGAAAAATATGAAAGTCTAAAAGTATATTTGCTTAAATATAACTTGCATATGACGCTATATATTGTATAATCTTTCCTGTATGATGGGGTTTGTATAATCTATCCTGTGTAATAGGATTCATCAGCCAATATTACATCATACATGGCAACAAACCTCCTGTGGTCGACTTTAGAGACAGAATGAATTATGTAGGTACACGTGCAGAAGAGAGGAGGGTAAACTGTGTCTGTGGAGGCTATGAGCTGCTGCACAGAGGACAGAAATTCAGATTTCACTAGCTCCCTGAGACTAGACAGGACATCCGCCAGCTTTTTAGAAGACTGGACAAGCTCCTTTACCTTCAGAGGATAAAGCTTGACTAGGTTGTTATGTAGTTGTTGTGTAGAAAACCCCTGCACATTTAGAATTGTTTGCATGTGACACTGTAACTGTTTCATTGAATTAACATTTTTGGTGACTTGGAGATTAAATAAACTGAAATAAAACCACAGCCTTACCATTCAGTAAGGAGCTGGAACTCAAACTAAAGACTCTAGTTCTTTAGCAGTCTAACCTTCTTCCCCTGTCTTTTAAACAAGTGTGATACTGAAGTGACGACCGACTCTACCAGAGGAACTTAAGGTAAGAACCATGGGTGAAGGCTTTGCAGTGTGTATAAAATAGGTATTGAGAAGGTATAGCGACGGTATACGTTCTCACTTGATAAGGGTGGAGAAGAGTTACAGCCTACCGTAGGGGGCCTAGAGCACTAGCTTTAAAACACCCTTGAGAAAACCAATAACTCCTAAATCCTAACGCTCAAACTACGGGGTGAGATAAAAGACTGAAAGCTTATACCGATATCGGTAAGAGACATTATTCTCTTATAGGCTGACTGAGTGACCACCATGTTGGGTTCAAAGCCTGATCCCCCCTTCCTCTCTCCGGAGCAGGACCTCCGTATACGTTACAGCTTAAATGGTATAATTATTTTTACATTAGTGTAAGTATTTGCCTTTTCCTGGTATGTCGCAAAAAAAAACACCTGAATTTTAATAAACTGAGTAAAATAAATAAATGACATGTCCATATTGACACGATGACTTTACACAGTTGCTGCAGATTTCTCTGCTGCACATCCATGATGCAAATCTCCCGTTCCACCAGATCCCAAAGGTGCTCTATTGGATTGAAATCCCAAAATCTGGCAAGGGAATATTCCTCCGCACCAATACAACCCCACCTCCAGCCACTTGTGGCCTCAGTTACCTGTATAATGACAGGAGGGACACCCGGTGCTTAGCCCTTCTGCTTTAAGGTTCCAGCGTGTTGTGTGTTCAGAGAAGCTCTACTGCATGCATCGGTTGTAAAGACTGCTTATCTTTCTAAACCCTTTCTAACGCCTCGAACCAGTCTGGCCATTGTCCTCTGACCAGAGAACGGCCACTCACTGGATGTTTTCTCTTTCTGTCAACACACGAGGCGGTCGATGCTTGACAATCCCAGTGCAGCTGTTTCTGAAATAATCAAACTTGTCTGGCACATTCAAAGTCACTTAAGCCCCCTTTGTTCCCCATTCTGATGCTTGGTTTGAACTTCAGTCAATCGTCTTGACCGTATCTTTATGCCTAAATGCATTGAGTTGCTGCCAAGCGATTGGCTGATATATATGCAGGGTTTTTGGGGGATTTTCCATGACACATTTTTTAAACCACAATGTGACGTGCTTGATCTGTCCACCCACGCCATGTCACATGATATCAAAATGTCAATGTCAAAATGATATTGGCGGTATCGGGCAGAGTTTATTCAAGAGGGAGGCTCCATAGAAGCTGAAGAAGGTGTAATATTGATATTGAGCAAACGCCCAAATATTGGACTACATAAACTACATGTATTAATATATAAAATATTCAAATACCATTACCACACATTGTATGGTGAGATGGCCTAGTCCATGACAGAATAAACACACAGCACCAGTGTGAGTCAGCTGGTGCAGTGACAAAGATGGTAACACATTATCACAAGTGTCATTCATGCTTCTGTGCCACTACTCCCAGTAGGGGCTCCAGTTTAAAATAATAATAATAATAATAATAATAATAATAAAATTATCCCAAATGCTGATTTAAGTCTCTCAATGGCAGAGTTTGAAGAATGTCTGTGACCAAACAACCAAGCACTCTGACTGTCTCAAGGAGTTTTCTGGGAATGGAGTCAATCAACAATGACCTACAAAAGTTGTGGCACATGAGGAAACAATATTTTAACTTTGTCAATTATCCACCAGGAAGAAGTGGGAAATATTCACATTTCTATTCATCTCTTTATGACTACTGCATCTTTTTATATGATCATCAACAGGTCTGAATAACAGATAACATTAAGCTATATAAGTACAGGGAAATGTGAAGCCTTTCAGACACATTTGTTTATAGTTAAAAAGTAAATCATATGTCAATATCACATTGAGGAAGTGAGCCAAATATTTTCCATCATGGTGAAAAACTTCCCCTTGAAAAAAAAAATGAATATTTTAAATATGTAATGTTCACTAAAGTTGCCAGGTGCTCTAAAATTTGAGTTTGGAGTCGAAGAAGATGAACAGTCATTGAGGGGTCAGCTGGAAGCTTGCTATTATATCATAGG